>OZ024862.1:10113908-10118908 GCA_964017155.1 Oasisia sp. SBJ-2009
CATTGTTAAAAACATCGTTTATATAATATAAGCTTGCATGCTTGCAGTACACGCGGGATGTTTATAGAAATATTATGAAAATTAACAATGTGACATCATCGAACAACACGTAATTTTATGCAAACACATGCATTTTTATATTTTTTTAATATTACCTGTGGGTAGATTCTTCTTATTGCATATATTTTAATAACATCATATTGTGAAGCGCCACAAACAATTATGGATTTGGCGCTATCAGAAAAGAAATATTATACTTATATTATAAGAAAACTTAACATTTTCTGAAGATCTTTGTAATGATAATAATTAATTATTACTTGATTAATTAAACTATTTCGCGCGTGCTAATGCAGTAAATAAAGTTTATAAATATTCGCGCGCAACACCGCGCCGCCTAACGTTATTTTGTGTAAATCTAACTTTTATAGCGATGTTACGGTAACCGAAAAGCCTGAGTTGCCGTCGGGATCTGCGATCGAGTTACTTTTGTGAATTTTCTTCGTTAGAGGAATGCAAGTGATTTTATTTTATAACATAGTGTAGGTATATGTATGTAAGACAGGTGATGAGAAGTTTGGCGGCTGCTGGCGGTCGTTTTCATGGTTAGGTCGGACAGTACATGTCATTGTTGACACCAGTCGATGCCGTGTCTGCCTCTGGACTGGTTGTTTCTCTTCTCGTCATTTCAATTTCCCTTGGGTCTTCACCACCACGCACATCTGGTATGTCTGACAACACAGGCCTTTGTCTTTGTGGCGAAATCTATATCCAGCCACTTCTGAATCCGTGCTATTTCTGTCAGACGAAGAATCAGAAAATCCATGTTATTATTTACGCTCTTTTGTGAGCGCAAAGTCACAGCGCCACCCGACGGAGTTGCCAAGAAGTAGTATGACAACCACCTCTCAGTGGCGGCGAGTCTCATACGTCACTGTTTTTCTAAAATGGCGTTTTCCATAGACATTCTATAGATATATGTTCTACAATTTTTCTGCTAAACCGCTGACGTTAAAAATGTGATTGAGGTTGGAAATTGTTAGTTTTTCTTAGCTCTATTAGGCCCATATCACCAAACCGTTGCCTTTGTTTTCCCTTTAATAAACCATTTCTTTCCATCTGGCTTTCACACTAGGATTGATCAAGCAAATCCAACGTCTGCGGTATTAGATGCCCTGACATTATATCATGGAAAGGGAACCCGTCATTCGTAATTGGTGAGAGAAAGCTTAATACATGGTGCGAGAATGTATAACTCAAAATCCTAAGCTCCTGGATCATGTCTGACTTCAGATTTGGAACCAGCATATTGGATTTAATCTAAAAAGTTTCCACTAGCAAAGGTTATGAAAGAGAAGAAATAGACGAATTGGACTAAGTGCAAGAAATCAACATGAAATCCACGAAAACGATTAAGTCCTACGTGAAATATGTACGTTATTACATTATCAGGCGAAAGTTATTACATTATCAGGCAAGAGGAGTTTATTACATTATCAGGCGATGCTATTACATTATCAGGCGTGTTTATTACATTATCAGGCAGTTATTACATTAAGAGGCGATTATTACATTATCGATTGTAACACATGTCAATTAACAAGATTTAACAAGATTTAACAAGATTGCCACCTAGAGAATCAACTCTAGATGGCAGGTGGACAAGGAAGCCGTTTGGCTTATCGAGAGTCCAACCTATCTATCTAAGTATACCCCGCCCGTCTTAGGTATATGTCAATTTGATTTTTAAACATATTAACACTTCTAGCACCTACACAATCAGCTGATAATTTGTTCCATTCGTTTACTATTCTTTGTGAAAATGAAAATTTTCTAATATCTAGTCTACACTGCTTCTTTGCTAATGCAACTCCATGTCCTCTAGTCCTTCTCTCTTCCTTGACCGTGAAAAAAATATTTCTGTCAATATTTTCATACCCATTCAATATTTTAAAAGCCTCAATCTGATCTCCTCTCAATCTTCTGCTAAACCACGTTAAGCAATACCAGCCTAAACACTATCACGTTAAGCAGAGTCACGTCAGTTAAAACCACGTTAAGTAAAACCAGCCAAAACAGTACCAAGTTTAGCAGAGTAACGTCAATTAAAACTACATTAAGCAAAACCAGCCAAAACAGTATCATGTCTAGTAGAGTCACGTCAATTAAAAACATGTTAAGCAAAACCAACCAAAAAACAGTATCACGTTTAGCGGAGTCACGTCAGTTAAAACCACGTTAAGCAAAACCAGTCAAAACAGAATCACGTCTAGCAGTCACGTCAGTTAAAACCACGGTAAGCAAAACCAGCCAAAACAGTAACACATTTAGCAGAGTTACGACAGTTAAACCACGTTAACCAAATCCAGCCAAAACAGTATCACGTCTAGCAGAGTCACGTTAATTAAAACCACGTTAATCAAAACCACCCAAAATAGTATCACGTTTAGCAAAGTCACGTCAATAAAAACCACGTTAAGCAAAAAAACAATTTCTGTGCACTGTTCGGTAGGTAAATGAAATGATATATTACATACATATATTGATTACATATTAAGATAACTATGCCTCTTTTTGTGTGATGTTAACTGCGAAATCGAGCTGATATTTCGATATATTGTACAATGTTTTGTAAGTGGCTTCCTAAAACTAAACGTATCAATAAGATATTGCCATTCGTATTATTCCACGTCATATCTGATATTTTGAAACTACATTTAGGTTTGCTGCTCTATACCTGCTCTGTAAATGTCAAAAGGTAACAGCAACGCGGCCATTAAGAGACCACGCATATGCCTGAATGCAAGTGCGTTTGTTTTTGGGTGACATACACAGATTTGAGAGTGTTTTTATTAAGAAAGGTTTGAAGTTTACAAAACAGCAAGGCAACCATGAATAGCACGATGTATCCACTTCGACCCCCTGCAACCCGACTACATGACAACCGCATGAAGCAGAATTACACCATTTAAATAATAGTCAGATATAATTACTTAAAACCAAAATCATATATAACAGAATCACATCAGTTAGAAGAACGCCATGTAAAATGACGCCAAACAAAACAAAGTCAGTCTGAAATACGTCAATAAAAAATCACGCCTATCAGGATATCCGCCACCAAAATCATGTCTAGCGGAATCACTCATTATATAACGTCAAGCCTTATCAAGTATTACAGAGTTGCTTCAAGTAGAATAACTTTTATCGGAATCACATCAAACAGAATCATGTCCAATAGAATGATGTCAAGCAAAATTGCTTAGATGCAATCACATCAACCATACTATCATCTAATAGAACGAAATACGATATCATCCTGTCAAGCAGATTCGCACCTCGCAGAATCAGGTCAATCAAATATATTTATATCACGCAATAATACGTCAAACAAATCGAGCAGAATCACGTTTAAAACAGAAACACTTCAACATAATCAGGTTAAAGAGGATGACGTCAAGCAAGATCAAGTCAAACCAGAATCCCGTCTGTTAACTCAAACATAATGACATCAAACAAATCCATGTATAATATAATCATATGAAGCAAACGAATATCCAACAGAATCTCATCAAACAAAGTCACTTCACACAGAATCTTCTCCAACCAACTTAATCACGACTTAATCGCGTGTAAAATATCCACTGCTTCCATAATTAGTAATGTATTGTTTAGCGCAGCTTTGGGCGAGCAGAAAGCGATTTATATTTCACTTCCGGTTCAATCGAAACCAATTCGTGCACTCAAGAGATGATGTGAAATTTCTTTTGTTTGAAAATTCTGAGCCGCGGCGGATAACATGATTTAAAAAGCACTCGCCGTCTTTCGATGTCACACAGAAAATCTGTTTCTGACCTCCGGCGGAATGCAGATGTCTCGTCTGACCAGGCAATGTCCTCGTGCGTGGCAATATCTTAATCATTGTTAGGCTCAGTATACGCAAGGTTAAAAAATACAATGTGAAAATCAATGACTATATAAACAATCCAACTTGGGTTCTTTTGTATCGAAAGAAACGTTCGATGTATAAACGCAATGATATTAAGCTATCCATCTGTGTTCGTCATTTAGGTGGTTCGGTATGTCCTAACAAGGGTTTCAACATCACAACACCAAATCGTTAGGTTGCTATTTGATGTCGATTTCACATATCTCCCATCTGTATTGTCTGTACGGTATGTGGACAGTCACGTGCTTGCAGTCTTTCCCGTCACACTTGCACTTGGCGACACAAGAGGTCAGCTCGCCGTCCCCCGGTCCAGTGGCTGTGGTCAGTTTGCAGGTCCGGTAGAGTCCAGCAGTCTCGCACTGAGGCCACTCGCTCTGCCTCATCGCCACTTTCCAGTGTGAGTTGGAACAGATGAGGTGGCGACCAGTGATCGTGACGGTGAAAGACGTCTTCATCGTGTCCACTACACGGCTCCTGATGGTCAGTCCACGGTGCACGCATTTCGTCTGCGGCTGTGGAGTCCAGCGTCCGGTGTCTGCCGACGTGTACATGTCAGTCTGGGCTAGGACGAGGCACGTGGCGTTGTTGTAGTCATTCAATAGAATCGACTTGTCCATCGCTGGAGGATCTAAGACCGGCTCAGACGTCACTACAACACACGAGAACACGGCGATCTTATAGCGAGCATTAATAATGATTGCCCTTCATATATAAATGTTAAAATACAAAATGCTTGGACAAGTGCATTATAATTATTTTTCAATGTATTAACCAATGGAACTGGCACACAGTTAACATTTTGATGTTGTTTAGGCGTAACAAGATATATACATGCTTATCAATATAAATGGTGCATGTTTTCAGTTAACATACTTGGACCAAAGGTGAAGGCAGCGCTGTCATCATTCGGTTCCGTCACCACATTGAGTAGAGTTATCACTTTCCCGTAGCGTTCACCTGTGTCGGAGAGTCGAGCGATTTCCTTAGTTCCTGGGTTCATCCCCACCCCTCCTGAGATGACACTGTTTGCCCACTTCACCCAGAACTGCCT
>OZ024862.1:10123908-10141408 GCA_964017155.1 Oasisia sp. SBJ-2009
TATATCACACAAGCTCAAGAATAAACATCATCCGATACGGCCATATTAACTGTTGGAATTGCTTTGATCGCATGGGTTGTGGATCACAAACTCAAAAATACGCTCCTGGTTTGCTGCTAGCATAACGTCAAACACTTGGGGCTCTGTCACTTCAGCAATGTTCCCTACTGGTCTAGGGCAAGTTACATCTTGTTGTTCTTGGCTGCAGAAAGCACGGCTCTTTGTGTGCGCGACCCACTAACGGTGTAGGCACGGAACGGTCGGAACAGCACGACAAGACAGTTGTTGGTGACAAACTGTATGGCTGTTCCTGTCCTGTCTTTGTACAGTCTCCTTCACTAACACACAGGCTAATTTATACCAGCAAACAAAACACAATTGCATTAGCCATAATACTGTGGTTCTTTTATTTCATGCATAATACGAAAGGTGAAATAAGACGAAACTGACATGTGTGGAAACCTGCTGCAATATTAAAATACTGGAATCTTTGCGTATGCTTTGAAAGTAAATGTTCTTCGCGGTTGCTACAACAATGTGCAGATGTTATTCAGCGACAAGGCTCCCTTGTCGCAGAGCACCACAACAGTTCCATTTATTTTAATTTATTGTACACACACAGTACAATAAACAGTACAGTGTATGTGTAGCTTAACACTATGTACCACATCCAACATTACAATATCAAATGTACTATAGTAGTATAGTAGGTGCTTATGAAGGGATGCTGGCGCGGCGCGCGGCGCGGGAGGAGGCGGAATTCCACCGGTGGAAGGTCAAATGTCAAATGCCACGGGTCAAGGACAAAGGTCAAGTGGTGCCCCCTGGCGGATATGTCATGAACTAGTGTCGCCACCTGGCGGATATGGACGCAATGAAACGGTGAAACGTTACGAAATGGAACGAGGTGAGTACACTGGCTCAGTGAAATAAGAAAAGTTGGCAGGGTTATTGCATGGAAACTTTAAATGGCACTAATTTTTAACGTTATCACTATGATTGAATGTGTAATTTTGCAAGAAATTGTGTTATGGTGCTGATGTGACCCGACATTTTTACGGAAGTTGTGTTTTGCACATGGTAGGAAGCGTCATTTTAACGGAAGTTATGGTTTGCGCATGACATAAAACTCTCCTACCGTTGTGTTTATTGGTTGCACAACGACAAGTTAGCGTGAGTTACAAATTTATATTGGAAGAAATGTTATGTGACCTTTATACTGGACGACACGCATGCGCATTGCACGAAATAAGTAAGTTGCCTACGTCCAGAACGTGACCTGTGTGTGTGCTACATACTGGACATGTAGTGAGACCCGCCATATGAATAAACGTGTTCAGACTTGTGAACGTACCGCCACTACGTGACATATACAGTGTATTACATTGTTTTTATTTACTGCTGGTTGCCTAACAACCTATAGTTGAACCGGCGACAGGTCTACCATATGGTGCTGTGTTAAGGTATGTTTTAGTATAGTTTAATACAATAATTTATAACCGTTTACCTTTCTCCGTTCCATGTCATGAAACAAAGACGTATTCGGTTTTTCATAAAGCCTTTTCATTAAAACAATGTTAAAATCATATTTGGCTTTAGTGGATTCACAAAGTACAACAGTTGACGGCTGTACTATTAAGTCACGTGATCGATTAGCCGAATACATATACCTCAGATGGGTCCACTTGTTCTTTCACCTAGTTTGTAGTTCGTCATCTATCCGCGAGGGGCGCTACATAACTCCTAACGCCATTTTGACGTAATTAACAAAATAAGACGCACGAATTTGGACAGTATTAGTTCGTGATTTGTGTGTAAGGGGGCGACACTAATTCATCACCTATCCACCAGGGGCGCCTTTAAAAAAGTAAGACGCACGAATTTTGACAGCACTAGTTCGTGAAATGTCCGTAAGAGGGCGCCACTAATTCATGACCTATCCACCAGGGGGCGCCTTTAAAACAAATAAGACGCACGAATTTTGACAGTACTAGTTCGTGACTTGTCCGTGGGAGGGCGCCACTAGTGCATCACATATCCGTCAGGGGCTCCTTTAAAAAAATACGACGCACGAATTTGGACAGTACTAGTTCGTGACTTGTCCGTAAGGAGGCGCCACTAGTGCACGACCTATCCGCCAGGTGGCGCCTTTTATAAAATAAGACGCGCGAATTTGGACAGTACTAGTGCATGACCTATCAGCCAGGTGGCGTCACTGGTTAATGACCTATCCGCCAGATGGCGCCTTTAAAAAAATTTGACACACGAATTTGGACAGTACTAGTTCGTGACTTGTCCGTAAGGGGGAGCCACTAGTGCATGACATATCCGCCAGGTGGCGACACTTGTTCATGCCCTATCCGCCAGGGGGCACCACTTGACCTTTGTCCTTGACATTTCACCTTTGACCTTCCACCGGTGGAATTCCGCCTCCTCCCGCGCCGCGCGTCGCGCCAGCATCCCTTCATAAGCACCTACTATACTACTTACTATCAATTATAAAAAATAAAATACCGTTAAGTAAATAATGAAACTAGTAAGACGACAGAGAGAATAAGCAACCGAATGAACTACATACAATGAACTGGATCAATATGTATATAAATAGTCACGTAGATAGTCAGTCGCAACAGAAACGAAAACAATTACATAAAGGGAACCACATCCAATACATAAATGGAAATGGCTCAATCTATAGATAGTCACGTAGATAGTCAGTCGCGACAGAAACAGTCATAGTTTATGACGCATGTCGGTAGCTGGTGTTTGGGTGCGTCGTCTGTGGGTGACTCGTTAAATAGGCGGAGGGATAGAGGTCTACATAAAAGACAAACACTCTATATAATATAGCCATGCATAATTCGTATAGGTTTGACGTTGTTACGTGAGACACACTTCACTGCACCCAGCTCTGGCAGAGACGCGTGCACTGGTCCGTGACAAACAGTCCGGGGACGCCGTGTTGAATAATTAATTAGAGTTTTGTATGACACTGTATGACAACTGTTACCCCATAGAACACGCTGATGACGACAGCAACCTGGTGCATAGCTTAACGGTTACAAAGACCAATAAGAATTATTAACAATAGGACAACATGAGAGAATTATACTTGTTATGGAACTTTCCTACCGGGCGTTATGTCGATAAGATAGTTTTCATAGGCATAAAGTACTTAAAATTTCGTATTTAATATATATATATATATATATATATATATATATATATATATATATATATATATATATATATATATATTATTTTCCGGAGGTATCTGAAGTAAATGTTGAAAAAAGCCATTTTGAGTATGATACAAGTACTTTTGGTCATACATATATAGCTTGTAGACAAATTTTCCATTAGTGGTAATCTCTTATGTGGATGTGATAGCAAATTTTTTCACGACATATTTGGCACAATGCAGAGAATTTGGGTGCGAGTGGTACTTTTGTTTTGTTGGATCTATTTCCCATGCACCTAACTATACTCATGCATACGTGATTAACGTATATACAAACATACGATTTGTTCATAACGAAATCGGAAGCGTTTTAGTTAATGTGTGTTTTGTGTAATGCAAATATCAGACCCGTGGATGATAGACCAATTCGACGAAATGTGCTACCGGTCTGTACTGACCGCTTGTTACATCTACTCGAAATCACGTGTGCCCTTACGTCTAGGCATGATGTTATCAACTTGAATGTGCTTAAGGACCGTCGCTATGTGGACGGTTGAGTGAATAACACAAGAGAGGACGGATCATACACGGAGGTCTGTTGTGCGTTGTGCTTGTACGTTGATCTACCGACAGTTGCAAAGATAACGTCAATATTAACCATTGTTCTCTCATTCCCATTATCATTTCCATGCCCGGTATTCTACCACGCCGTTCTTATCACCTTCCATTACTCGCACACTCCTTCCCTCGCTCTACGCATTCACACAGGTTCCTCCGTCCCTCTCTCCTCCTTTCCTTCAGCCATTCATCCGTCCATCCGTCCATCCGTCCATCCGTCCATCCGTCCATCCGTCCATCCGTCCATCCGTCCATCCGTCCATCCGTCCATCCGTCCATCCGTCCATCCGTCCATCCGTCCATCCGTCCATCCGTCCATCCGTCCATCCGTCCATCCGTCCATCCGTCCATCCGTCCATCCGTCCATCCATCAAGCCGCGCCATCACCCTTCCTCCCTCTCTTCATCGCCTCGTCGATCTCCCCCATAACCAACATGTCAATGGCGTCGGTTACAACATCGAACTGTTTGAATCACATGATCCATTTCAACCAATGAGCGACGGGGAAAGTTGCACCCATACAAGACACAAGACTCGTGTGTGGATCTAGACCGTAATTACGACTAGATTTTCGAAGAGTTACGCATTCCAGTAGTTGACGCTGACCTATGATGTAGCGAGCACTTAGTATCGTAGTTGGCCAAAACTATTTTTTAGCCATATTGTAAGGCATTTTAATAAGTATGACTTTCATTATTTTGAAATATTTGTAGTTGAACATTACACAAATCCCGACAGATTAGATCATAGATTATGCATCTGTAAAAACAAAGTCACAACATCGATCGTACTCAACCTATATAGCTATTTATAGTGGTCTCGTATGCAAACTGGGCAATTTTGACTTAACATGCGGTTCGCAGATACGGAACGGGCTTTGTCACGCTCTCACAGCCTAATGAGCATAACAACAAATGACATATACGAAAACTCACCCTTGCTTAATATAGTTTCTTTCGAAGATCCATCAAATTTCATGCGAAAGAAGTCGGCTGCGTAGTATTTGGTATACAGGTATCCATGGATGCTATCAATGGTAACATCCATGAAAAAATATTGACCTGAAATCAGACGGAAGAGCTATCGTGAATTGTGTGTCCACGTGAACGATTATATGCGTGTGTTAGTCAGTGAACACATGCAACAAATCGAATGTTTGTGCGAATTTGCCAAACTGCTAGAAAACATTGTGGCAGTTTAGGAATTTTCATTAGTGGTTTAATTGCGCGTGGTGAATACTACATCTGTATAGTATATAACATTAGTGTCATGTCTTCTGTCATACTATTGCTGTAATTAACAAATATCCCGTAGTTGCATCTTAATGCACGCATCTAGTTTGATATACACAGTAATAGAAACTGTGCGTTAGTCTTAAATGTGCAATTAGTAATCAATACAACGCATCTTAAATGGAGACACAAGACATTTTTACGTGTTATGCATCTAACGGAGTTAATACAAAAACAGTTGTAATATTCCACAGTCAACATTTTCACATAATTTCAATTAAGGTAGGTTTAATTAATACTTCTAGATTCAAAAAGTCAAGAAACTGCCTATTGTTACATTTAAACATATCATTCAAAACAGCATGGGGTTTGATACCTGACAGCCAGAGACACCTGTCGTCGACTGATGATACCAGTGCCGAGTCGCTTGGCAAAGTAGGTCAACGTGGAATGAAGTAGACGGCAAGGAAGACGTAGACTGCACTGGGAGGACTGCATAAAGAATACCTTGCAGAGGAGTGAAGAACGAACGCAAAACATATAAGCGGTAGAAAATGTAGCGATGAAAAAGGAAGAAAAAAAAACTGAAATGGGGAAATAGAACCAGAGAGATAGTCCCAGACCCAACGATCGACAGAGAATCTGGAGAAACAGAACTTGTCCATCGATAGTCGCTGGATCTAGTTCCATACGAAGGCGTGTGTCTCGACGAAACATCTGAATGGTGGATGACTTTTGAGTAGGTACAGAGCATACGCGAAATGTATAAGATAAACGTGTTTTCTTAGTAAATCATTTTGTTTGTTCACGAACCTGCGTACGTCATTAGTACTGTTGAGTGTGCGTACTGCATCGGTGTCACTGACTGATTCAAGCGGGCACTTACGACCCTTAGATTTTTCGTCACGACCACATGACATATGGCGCCTCCATCTGCAACGACAAATCACCACCTTCAGTCATCAACTTCTGCGTCATGATCCGTGTGTGCGTGTGTGCGTGTGTGCGTGTGTGCGTGTGTGCATGTGTGTGCTTGTGCTTTTGTGCGCGCGCGTGTATATATATATAATAATATTCCTGTGTTAAAATAAACTATACAGCCTCTATGTGTTGACTCCGGTCTCCGATAACATTTATCCAACTTTTAACTTTTTGGCTTACTCGTTTTAAAACAAGAAAGTCGTCCTACCTGTAGTAGCATTTCCGACAGTCCATAGACAGGCCAACACATACAATACGAAATAACGCAGCCGTAGCGATGAGATGACATTGCGCGGAGCCATTGTCTCCGGCCGTCGCCAGGCAGAGCACAACTGAACCAGACGTCCTTTCATGCTTGTTTGTGTCGCCGTTGTCATTACAGTTTCATCGGCGGGGATGGTTGTGCACACAAATAAATACTAGTACTACTATTACTAAAATATACTACTGCTACTGCTACTGCTGCCGCTACCGCCGCCGCCGCCGCCGCCGCCGCCGCCGCCGCCAGCGCCAGCGCCACCGCCACCGCCACCACCACCACCACCATCACTACTACTATTATTAATAATAATAATGAGTGAACTGACTCAGATGGCTGTACTTTGTAGACTCCGTCACAGAGATACTACCGGGCATGGGTTGTTACACACTTATGTCGGTTCCAGACATTTCAATTCCCTACTGGTTTATTCTAGGTATCGATTCCCCCTGGAATATTGTCAGGTATCGATTCCCTCCTGCTATGTTGCCAGGGAACAACTCCCTCGTGGAACATTGTCAGGTACAATTCCATCTTGGTATATTGCCAGGTATCGATTCCCTTCTGCTATACTATCAGGTAATGATTCCCTCATAGTATTTGGAGTGTGTTACGTGCGCATGTGTGTGTATGTGTATGTGTTTGCGCGCACATGTTTGTGTCTTTCTGTCATGGCAGGTTTTTGGCTGACGCGTGTTCGTACGATGACACAGTTTTACAAAATATCAATTACATCCACTGCTTACCTTAACAAATAAAGAAGCTGTAGAACATAAGCCGAAATGTGATTAGCGTTTTTTTCAAGCAGCGTCATTTTGATATGATTTTACATGTGCTTATTTTCCATTTGTTCTCCTTATTTAATATGTAAGCTTTTGATAAAAAAAATTAGCCTATGCATTATTCAAATACAAAATAAAAAGTAGAAAATACAAAATATTAAAAACTAACGACGAGTTTAAATCATGTTTATGTTATCTAATAAAAATATATCCTTATTTAGTTGTTTTCTTCAAATTCGGCCTGAAAGCCAATCAGCGTATCTATCCTAATCTGAGGTAAGGCTGCCTTGGTGGTCACAAACACTGAGCTTACCCTCCCCATGCAGATGCGAGGGGATAAACAGTGCTGCCACCTCACGGAGCCTGTTTAATCGATGCTGCCTTTTTGGTTTGACAATATATATATATATATATATATATATATATATATATATATATATATATATATATATATATATAATGTGTATGTGTGTATGTGTGTATATATGTGTATATATGTATATATATATATATATATATATATATATATATATATATGTGTGTGTGTATGTATGTATATATATATATAATATATATATATATATATATATATATATATATATATATATATATATATATATATATATATATATATATATATATATTTATAATGTGTATGTAGAAAAATCCCTGCATGTATGTATGTATATATGCTCGTATGTATGTATATGTATATATGAACATGTATAATGTATAACTCAAAATCCTAATCTGTTGGGACATGTCTGACTTCAGATTCGGGACCAGTATATTGGATTTAATATAAAACGATCCCACTAGTAAACGTTGCAGTATTACGAAATAGACGAAATAGACGAATTGGACTAAGTGCAAGAAATCAACGTGAAATCCACGAAAACGACTAAGTCATACGTGAAACATGTACGTTATTACATTATCAGGCGAAAGTTATTACATTATCAAGCAAGAGGAGTTTATTACATTATCAGACAAAAAATATTACATTATCAGGTAGCAAGTTTATTATATTATCAGGCGAAGTTATTGCATTATCAGGCAGTTATTACATTATCAGGCGATATTATTACATTATCAGGCAGTTATTACATTAACAGGCGATTATTACATTATCGGTTTTAACACACGGCACATGTGCCTGGTATTGAGAGAGGCGCCGATAGTATAGTGGTTAGTATATTCGCATCTCACGCCTGCGGTCCGGATTCAATACTCGGTTAAAGCAGGCAGGGCGTGACCACCCTCAGTGCCAGCAAAAAGGTCGGCTTGGTGTAAATGTTATGAAAAACACTGAATAGTTCAATGAGGTCTCATGAGATCATTACGTTGTAACTACAAAATATAGATACTAGTCAGTTAACCCTGCCGAGTGGTAGATGCAATTATAACTAAACCTGAGAATCCGAACGCTTAATTATATAAACACTGCACTACTCTAGATCGACATAAATCTAACTCTCCCAGTTCGTAATCAATACGTCGGGGTGGATGTCTTACACAACGACGCAACTATTGGGTTTATGACGAAGAATAAGGATCGCATGCTCTCTGCTGTCTCTTTGGGAAGTAGGCCTGCTACATTACTCGAATGACACAGATGTATCAATGTCTGCTGACCGTGATGTTATGCCAATAACCCAATACACGTAAATGCATAGAACGATATACGCGCTTGGGAGATGACGAGACTAGAGTGTCAATCGCTGTATTCCTCTCTCGCGTGTGATCAGAATAAATTGATTACTTCCGTACATATGTGTGTTGAATCAGATACCGATGTATGAATGCGAGTAAGAATCTTAGTACCCACAAGGCAGGCCAAGACGACACGTTTCACTGACCACGGGCTACTTGTGTCCAGTTTACAACAGCTGCGCGATTAAAATCGATATGACAATAAGTCAGATAGCTGTGAGCAATTATGCCATTTGTCGTTTAAGCAAACATGCCGCCGATTTTACTGATCCAGAAATCGTAAAAGACGAATTTGTTGAGCATGGCGCCTCGTTAAAGCATGTATTTGCGCAGGAGTTTCACAAGGTTTCTGCAGTTGTTGTTTGTTTGATGTGTCCGTACTAAGACCCCCACGTGTGCCACGCTTGAATCTTTAAGCATGCATGTTTCAAGATATGTTAAATAGTGGAACCATTGCCGCATATATTAATTTCGCCAACGTTTGACTCATTATTCACAAGGACACACTAAATGGATGGCTGAGTTCAGGGTGTTTCAGAAACGATACTACGTCAATATCAACTATATGCCAATTAGGGGACTCTCACACGCGGCATGATAACCCAGACCCACGTTACAGTCTGGTATATGTCTGCCATCACCATAAGCTCGTCTATTAGGGTAACCTGGGGCAAGACGGCCCCTGTGGGTAAGACGGCCCCCCGTCTTATCGGAAAAACGAGTGAACCCAAACTAACATTGAATAGTGTAGCATGATGCTGCTACCTAGCAAATATTCTTAGCGACCGCAAGGCCAAATGCTGCCAAAAATAAGTTCACAAACTGTTTTTAAAGTTTTGCATACCCTGTGATCTAATAATCACTCTTCGGTCAAATTGATGCTAACATGTCCACCGTGTGATGTTAAGCCAGTGACTGGTGCTAATGCACTTACAACTATATACGTTTTCAATAACTTTCATCGAAAATGGAAGCGATATTAAAGGATTATGTGTGAAGGTGAAAAAGTCAGCACTGGTGTGTATGGGGCAAGACGGCCCCGTATGAACGGGGCAAGACGGCCCCGGGGCGGTCTTGCCCCGCCATGCAGTACGACTATGGTATGTAAACGCAATAAAGCTGTGATGTATTTATAGCATACACAATAGTTTAAATAAAACGTGAAAGAAAGTCGACGAAAGCAGCGATGAAGAGGAATGACCTTGTTTGGTGTCCGGAGAACTATTCAGTTGCAGTCGGCCACGAGAAGTCTGTGTTCAATGCTAAGAATGCAATAATTGGGCTCATAGTGAGTGCACACCAGGGCTCCCGTATTTCATGTGTCCCAACTGCGAATCAGAGTGTGATTAGACAGTAGACGATGTGCAAGCCATTCGTTAATACAGTTAATATTAATGAATTTAAGGCTTGTGATGATGCAAATTCCAAAGCTAGCTAACAATTGCCTGATCGTGAAATGCTGTCGTAATCGCCGCTATGCAACGCTTATGTCGTTTCTGTCGTCTGTAGATGTATATGCCCACAAATGAGTGTCAGAAAACAACGGATAATGTGTTGACTGTCTACGCCATCGCAGACAGGACAGTGGTTGTACTGATTGTCGTCTGCGCCGTTGGCAGGACGTTGACTATGTGCTGTCACCGACAGAACTCGATGTTATGAGTAACAAAGCGCTTTACGGTGATTCAACAGGTGGTGCGTCGCGTCTAACCAATCAGAAAGTCTCTTAATTGACATGACGTAGATGGCAGACGCAGACTGTATCAGTCGGAGTCCTCCGCCACTCGAAACAGTATCGTCTGACTCACGTCTGAACGTGCACACCTGTCTACAAGCCAGAGCCGCATTGTCAAGGTCAACGTCGACGCCGACGCCGACGCCGACGCCGACGCCGACGCCGACGCCGACGCCGACGCCGACGCCGACGCCGACGCCGACGCCACCGTCAGCGTCACCGTCACCGTCACCGTCACCGTCACCGTCACCGTCACCGTCACCGTCACCGTCACCGTCACCGTCACCGTCACCGTCAACGTAAACGTAAACCTGAACGACTCAAACGTAAGTGGCACGTCAGGGCTTTTGGAGGTGATTGTGTAAACCGGAAACTGAGTTTTGAGTTCAGTATTACATTCTTACAGTCAATATTTGACCACTGAAAGCGCAACACACGCACACGCACGCACTCACGCACGCACGCACGCACGCACGCACGCACACACACACACACACACACACACACACACACACACACACACACATGACGTCTGACGTTGTTTGTTTGCGCAACATTTTGGAGGTTAATTTTAGAGGTTTTGACAGAAAAGTGTATATATATATATATATGAATATATATATATATATATATATATATATATATATATATATATATATACTCACACACACACACATATATATATATATATATATATATATATATATATATATATATATATATATATATATATATATATATATGGAAACATTATTTTTAACCATAAATTATGATGTCCTTGTTTGCATCACAAAACTATAATAACACTACAGTATAATGGAATAATCGTTTATTATTAGTGACTAAGTAAATCGATTTTAAACGAACGAAATAAAAACCTCCGATTAGTTTATTTTAGCGTGCAACAGATGGGGCGCTCGGAAATTGTAGTTATGAAAACTGCGGCAGATGGCTCAACAGATTCCGTGAGGTGGCAGCACTTTTCAGCCCCCTCTTCTCCGAGAAGTTACGCAGCCGAGCGGCAAGTCTGTTAAGCGACACTAATAAGAATGGTGCAATATGCTATTCTAGCGCTAGCTAAATTGTTAACAAATTCCGTAATACAACGTTAATTAACGTTGATAAGCAGTCCTTAAAGTGAAAAAAGGCAACAGTTTAGTGTTATGCACCTAAAAGAGTTTACACTAGCTAATCATTTGCATCTACAATCCAATTTTTCACCTTAGTGGTTACCTCAGAAAGTGGTCTTAAAGTGGGAAAATCTAGCTAAATCACCGACACCATGAACCGGCCTATCTTGGACCTTGCAACCAATCACAACCCAGCAGTTTGGAAAAGTAATACGTCAGAGAGTCGTCTGCTGGTTCAGCTGTCATAACAGAAAGCCAAGCGGTACGCTAAAAGTTGCCTTACGTCGGTTTACCACGAAATCGCGACAGCAATATGCCACACTGTTCCTCATACGCTTAGGGTAACAGTACAGTGAAAGACAGTATCACTAAGATGTCTTCTTGTTAACCTTTGAATCGAGCAGAACTGAAACAGTGTTTCGGTGGATTCGTTGGGACAGTCACAGACACAGCGCCAATCCAAGACGACCCAATTTGATTGACCTAACCATCAAAACGACCACCGACAGCCGCCAAACTTATCCTAACGTATGTTACATACATATACATACACTACGTTATAAAATAAAATCACTTGCATTCCTCTAACGAAGAAAATCCATAAAACAAACGCGCTGATGTCGACGGCAATTTCGATGACCGCTGGCCGGTACCGTAAAATCGCAAAAATAAGTTAGCCTTACACAAAATGCCATTAGACGGCACGTTTGTGCGCGCGAATATTGATAAACTTTACTTACTGCATTCGCACGCGCAAAATAGTTTAATTAATTGTAAATAATATAGTTATAATTAATTATTATCATCACTATGATTTGCAGGAAATTATAAGTTTTATAATAATATAGTATTTTATTTATATTGCGTTACATCCATAATTGGTTGTGGCGCTTCACAACATACTGCTATTAAAAATACAATAAGAAGAATACTACCCACAGATAATATTTCAATATAAATAATGAAAATATGTGTGTCTATGTAATTAACTAAGTGACCTATCAGTATTAAAAAGAACCCATACAAATTCCATAACAACAATAGTGGTAAATTAATGTAAAGGTAATAAATAATTAAGATGGTAAAATAATTACAACGTAACAATAATTTTCATTCAGCACATACACACAGTATGCATAAGAAAATATTATTGAAGCTATACATTTTTCTACTCATGAATTATATTTCCACCACCAGATATGTAATAATAATTATTTTTGGACAAAACACTGTATTAATTATCGGGACAATAAATCACTGAAATTTAAGCAGAAAATGAATATAATATGGGAAATATATGGTGGTAGAAAAAGAAGGTTTTGGAGCATTCAAGAATAATAATATGTTATTGTTTCGTTATCATTGTTAAAAACATCGTTTATATAATATAAGCTTGCATGCTTGCAGTACACGCGGGATGTTTATAGAAATATTATGAAAATTAACAATGTGACATCATCGAACAACACGTAATTTTATGCAAACACATGCATTTTTATATTTTTTTAATATTACCTGTGGGTAGATTCTTCTTATTGCATATATTTTAATAACATCATATTGTGAAGCGCCACAAACAATTATGGATTTGGCGCTATCAGAAAAGAAATATTATACTTATATTATAAGAAAACTTAACATTTTCTGAAGATCTTTGTAATGATAATAATTAATTATTACTTGATTAATTAAACTATTTCGCGCGTGCTAATGCAGTAAATAAAGTTTATAAATATTCGCGCGCAACACCGCGCCGCCTAACGTTATTTTGTGTAAATCTAACTTTTATAGCGATGTTACGGTAACCGAAAAGCCTGAGTTGCCGTCGGGATCTGCGATCGAGTTACTTTTGTGAATTTTCTTCGTTAGAGGAATGCAAGTGATTTTATTTTATAACATAGTGTAGGTATATGTATGTAAGACAGGTGATGAGAAGTTTGGCGGCTGCTGGCGGTCGTTTTCATGGTTAGGTCGGACAGTACATGTCATTGTTGACACCAGTCGATGCCGTGTCTGCCTCTGGACTGGTTGTTTCTCTTCTCGTCATTTCAATTTCCCTTGGGTCTTCACCACCACGCACATCTGGTATGTCTGACAACACAGGCCTTTGTCTTTGTGGCGAAATCTATATCCAGCCACTTCTGAATCCGTGCTATTTCTGTCAGACGAAGAATCAGAAAATCCATGTTATTATTTACGCTCTTTTGTGAGCGCAAAGTCACAGCGCCACCCGACGGAGTTGCCAAGAAGTAGTATGACAACCACCTCTCAGTGGCGGCGAGTCTCATACGTCACTGTTTTTCTAAAATGGCGTTTTCCATAGACATTCTATAGATATATGTTCTACAATTTTTCTGCTAAACCGCTGACGTTAAAAATGTGATTGAGGTTGGAAATTGTTAGTTTTTCTTAGCTCTATTAGGCCCATATCACCAAACCGTTGCCTTTGTTTTCCCTTTAATAAACCATTTCTTTCCATCTGGCTTTCACACTAGGATTGATCAAGCAAATCCAACGTCTGCGGTATTAGATGCCCTGACATTATATCATGGAAAGGGAACCCGTCATTCGTAATTGGTGAGAGAAAGCTTAATACATGGTGCGAGAATGTATAACTCAAAATCCTAAGCTCCTGGATCATGTCTGACTTCAGATTTGGAACCAGCATATTGGATTTAATCTAAAAAGTTTCCACTAGCAAAGGTTATGAAAGAGAAGAAATAGACGAATTGGACTAAGTGCAAGAAATCAACATGAAATCCACGAAAACGATTAAGTCCTACGTGAAATATGTACGTTATTACATTATCAGGCGAAAGTTATTACATTATCAGGCAAGAGGAGTTTATTACATTATCAGGCGATGCTATTACATTATCAGGCGTGTTTATTACATTATCAGGCAGTTATTACATTAAGAGGCGATTATTACATTATCGATTGTAACACATGTCAATTAACAAGATTTAACAAGATTTAACAAGATTGCCACCTAGAGAATCAACTCTAGATGGCAGGTGGACAAGGAAGCCGTTTGGCTTATCGAGAGTCCAACCTATCTATCTAAGTATACCCCGCCCGTCTTAGGTATATGTCAATTTGATTTTTAAACATATTAACACTTCTAGCACCTACACAATCAGCTGATAATTTGTTCCATTCGTTTACTATTCTTTGTGAAAATGAAAATTTTCTAATATCTAGTCTACACTGCTTCTTTGCTAATGCAACTCCATGTCCTC
This sequence comes from Oasisia sp. SBJ-2009, assembly GCA_964017155.1. Lineage (NCBI taxonomy): Eukaryota > Metazoa > Annelida > Polychaeta > Sabellida > Siboglinidae > Oasisia > Oasisia sp. SBJ-2009. The sequence continues at coordinate 10,138,782 of OZ024862.1, forward strand.
TAGTCCTTCTCTCTTCCTTGACCGTGAAAAAAATATTTCTGTCAATATTTTCATACCCATTCAATATTTTAAAAGCCTCAATCTGATCTCCTCTCAATCTTCTGCTAAACCACGTTAAGCAATACCAGCCTAAACACTATCACGTTAAGCAGAGTCACGTCAGTTAAAACCACGTTAAGTAAAACCAGCCAAAACAGTACCAAGTTTAGCAGAGTAACGTCAATTAAAACTACATTAAGCAAAACCAGCCAAAACAGTATCATGTCTAGTAGAGTCACGTCAATTAAAAACATGTTAAGCAAAACCAACCAAAAAACAGTATCACGTTTAGCGGAGTCACGTCAGTTAAAACCACGTTAAGCAAAACCAGTCAAAACAGAATCACGTCTAGCAGTCACGTCAGTTAAAACCACGGTAAGCAAAACCAGCCAAAACAGTAACACATTTAGCAGAGTTACGACAGTTAAACCACGTTAACCAAATCCAGCCAAAACAGTATCACGTCTAGCAGAGTCACGTTAATTAAAACCACGTTAATCAAAACCACCCAAAATAGTATCACGTTTAGCAAAGTCACGTCAATAAAAACCACGTTAAGCAAAAAAACAATTTCTGTGCACTGTTCGGTAGGTAAATGAAATGATATATTACATACATATATTGATTACATATTAAGATAACTATGCCTCTTTTTGTGTGATGTTAACTGCGAAATCGAGCTGATATTTCGATATATTGTACAATGTTTTGTAAGTGGCTTCCTAAAACTAAACGTATCAATAAGATATTGCCATTCGTATTATTCCACGTCATATCTGATATTTTGAAACTACATTTAGGTTTGCTGCTCTATACCTGCTCTGTAAATGTCAAAAGGTAACAGCAACGCGGCCATTAAGAGACCACGCATATGCCTGAATGCAAGTGCGTTTGTTTTTGGGTGACATACACAGATTTGAGAGTGTTTTTATTAAGAAAGGTTTGAAGTTTACAAAACAGCAAGGCAACCATGAATAGCACGATGTATCCACTTCGACCCCCTGCAACCCGACTACATGACAACCGCATGAAGCAGAATTACACCATTTAAATAATAGTCAGATATAATTACTTAAAACCAAAATCATATATAACAGAATCACATCAGTTAGAAGAACGCCATGTAAAATGACGCCAAACAAAACAAAGTCAGTCTGAAATACGTCAATAAAAAATCACGCCTATCAGGATATCCGCCACCAAAATCATGTCTAGCGGAATCACTCATTATATAACGTCAAGCCTTATCAAGTATTACAGAGTTGCTTCAAGTAGAATAACTTTTATCGGAATCACATCAAACAGAATCATGTCCAATAGAATGATGTCAAGCAAAATTGCTTAGATGCAATCACATCAACCATACTATCATCTAATAGAACGAAATACGATATCATCCTGTCAAGCAGATTCGCACCTCGCAGAATCAGGTCAATCAAATATATTTATATCACGCAATAATACGTCAAACAAATCGAGCAGAATCACGTTTAAAACAGAAACACTTCAACATAATCAGGTTAAAGAGGATGACGTCAAGCAAGATCAAGTCAAACCAGAATCCCGTCTGTTAACTCAAACATAATGACATCAAACAAATCCATGTATAATATAATCATATGAAGCAAACGAATATCCAACAGAATCTCATCAAACAAAGTCACTTCACACAGAATCTTCTCCAACCAACTTAATCACGACTTAATCGCGTGTAAAATATCCACTGCTTCCATAATTAGTAATGTATTGTTTAGCGCAGCTTTGGGCGAGCAGAAAGCGATTTATATTTCACTTCCGGTTCAATCGAAACCAATTCGTGCACTCAAGAGATGATGTGAAATTTCTTTTGTTTGAAAATTCTGAGCCGCGGCGGATAACATGATTTAAAAAGCACTCGCCGTCTTTCGATGTCACACAGAAAATCTGTTTCTGACCTCCGGCGGAATGCAGATGTCTCGTCTGACCAGGCAATGTCCTCGTGCGTGGCAATATCTTAATCATTGTTAGGCTCAGTATACGCAAGGTTAAAAAATACAATGTGAAAATCAATGACTATATAAACAATCCAACTTGGGTTCTTTTGTATCGAAAGAAACGTTCGATGTATAAACGCAATGATATTAAGCTATCCATCTGTGTTCGTCATTTAGGTGGTTCGGTATGTCCTAACAAGGGTTTCAACATCACAACACCAAATCGTTAGGTTGCTATTTGATGTCGATTTCACATATCTCCCATCTGTATTGTCTGTACGGTATGTGGACAGTCACGTGCTTGCAGTCTTTCCCGTCACACTTGCACTTGGCGACACAAGAGGTCAGCTCGCCGTCCCCCGGTCCAGTGGCTGTGGTCAGTTTGCAGGTCCGGTAGAGTCCAGCAGTCTCGCACTGAGGCCACTCGCTCTGCCTCATCGCCACTTTCCAGTGTGAGTTGGAACAGATGAGGTGGCGACCAGTGATCGTGACGGTGAAAGACGTCTTCATCGTGTCCACTACACGGCTCCTGATGGTCAGTCCACGGTGCACGCATTTCGTCTGCGGCTGTGGAGTCCAGCGTCCGGTGTCTGCCGACGTGTACATGTCAGTCTG
>OZ024862.1:10146408-10151408 GCA_964017155.1 Oasisia sp. SBJ-2009
TTTCTGGTTTTAGAGAGTATTGGATTGGTGTGGTTTCCGTGGCAGACCAATCATGAGTTTAGTGACAAGTATAAAATAAAAAAACGCAAATCCAGTTATATTATTATCACTTCTTTTCATAAAACCCCAAAACAGAAACTACCGTAAATAAATATACTCCAAAGTACAATTTGATGATCAATGTTTCTTAGATTAACTTAATTCCGAATCTTGTATATGAAGTACATAAATGATAAAGTGTTGCATGAATTGCCGTTAAACTTTGGTGAAGATTCGTTAATTGTATTCGTCTGACTACTTGAAATACACAGGCGTACACAAAGCTGGTAAATTTATTGACTCCTGTTGATAAATTTATCCAGTGTTGGATAGTACAATATCTTTTTGAGGGGATTCCGATTGTAGACAAGATCACTTCCGTTCAATAGCTCCTGACAAGCAGCCTTGCGATTTAGTTGCAACATGTATAATTTAGAAAGAAACGACTGATGGTTTACTAGAAGAACTGCACCTCAATCAAGTATCCCATTGAAACTTAATATATCACACAAGCTCAAGAATAAACATCATCCGATACGGCCATATTAACTGTTGGAATTGCTTTGATCGCATGGGTTGTGGATCACAAACTCAAAAATACGCTCCTGGTTTGCTGCTAGCATAACGTCAAACACTTGGGGCTCTGTCACTTCAGCAATGTTCCCTACTGGTCTAGGGCAAGTTACATCTTGTTGTTCTTGGCTGCAGAAAGCACGGCTCTTTGTGTGCGCGACCCACTAACGGTGTAGGCACGGAACGGTCGGAACAGCACGACAAGACAGTTGTTGGTGACAAACTGTATGGCTGTTCCTGTCCTGTCTTTGTACAGTCTCCTTCACTAACACACAGGCTAATTTATACCAGCAAACAAAACACAATTGCATTAGCCATAATACTGTGGTTCTTTTATTTCATGCATAATACGAAAGGTGAAATAAGACGAAACTGACATGTGTGGAAACCTGCTGCAATATTAAAATACTGGAATCTTTGCGTATGCTTTGAAAGTAAATGTTCTTCGCGGTTGCTACAACAATGTGCAGATGTTATTCAGCGACAAGGCTCCCTTGTCGCAGAGCACCACAACAGTTCCATTTATTTTAATTTATTGTACACACACAGTACAATAAACAGTACAGTGTATGTGTAGCTTAACACTATGTACCACATCCAACATTACAATATCAAATGTACTATAGTAGTATAGTAGGTGCTTATGAAGGGATGCTGGCGCGGCGCGCGGCGCGGGAGGAGGCGGAATTCCACCGGTGGAAGGTCAAATGTCAAATGCCACGGGTCAAGGACAAAGGTCAAGTGGTGCCCCCTGGCGGATATGTCATGAACTAGTGTCGCCACCTGGCGGATATGGACGCAATGAAACGGTGAAACGTTACGAAATGGAACGAGGTGAGTACACTGGCTCAGTGAAATAAGAAAAGTTGGCAGGGTTATTGCATGGAAACTTTAAATGGCACTAATTTTTAACGTTATCACTATGATTGAATGTGTAATTTTGCAAGAAATTGTGTTATGGTGCTGATGTGACCCGACATTTTTACGGAAGTTGTGTTTTGCACATGGTAGGAAGCGTCATTTTAACGGAAGTTATGGTTTGCGCATGACATAAAACTCTCCTACCGTTGTGTTTATTGGTTGCACAACGACAAGTTAGCGTGAGTTACAAATTTATATTGGAAGAAATGTTATGTGACCTTTATACTGGACGACACGCATGCGCATTGCACGAAATAAGTAAGTTGCCTACGTCCAGAACGTGACCTGTGTGTGTGCTACATACTGGACATGTAGTGAGACCCGCCATATGAATAAACGTGTTCAGACTTGTGAACGTACCGCCACTACGTGACATATACAGTGTATTACATTGTTTTTATTTACTGCTGGTTGCCTAACAACCTATAGTTGAACCGGCGACAGGTCTACCATATGGTGCTGTGTTAAGGTATGTTTTAGTATAGTTTAATACAATAATTTATAACCGTTTACCTTTCTCCGTTCCATGTCATGAAACAAAGACGTATTCGGTTTTTCATAAAGCCTTTTCATTAAAACAATGTTAAAATCCTATTTGGCTTTAGTGGATTCACAAAGTACAACAGTTGACGGCTGTACTATTAAGTCACGTGATCGATTAGCCGAATACATATACCTCAGATGGGTCCACTTGTTCTTTCACCTAGTTTGTAGTTCGTCATCTATCCGCGAGGGGCGCTACATAACTCCTAACGCCATTTTGACGTAATTAACAAAATAAGACGCACGAATTTGGACAGTATTAGTTCGTGATTTGTGTGTAAGGGGGCGACACTAATTCATCACCTATCCACCAGGGGCGCCTTTAAAAAAGTAAGACGCACGAATTTTGACAGCACTAGTTCGTGAAATGTCCGTAAGAGGGCGCCACTAATTCATGACCTATCCACCAGGGGGCGCCTTTAAAACAAATAAGACGCACGAATTTTGACAGTACTAGTTCGTGACTTGTCCGTGGGAGGGCGCCACTAGTGCATCACATATCCGTCAGGGGCTCCTTTAAAAAAATACGACGCACGAATTTGGACAGTACTAGTTCGTGACTTGTCCGTAAGGAGGCGCCACTAGTGCACGACCTATCCGCCAGGTGGCGCCTTTTATAAAATAAGACGCGCGAATTTGGACAGTACTAGTGCATGACCTATCAGCCAGGTGGCGTCACTGGTTAATGACCTATCCGCCAGATGGCGCCTTTAAAAAAATTTGACACACGAATTTGGACAGTACTAGTTCGTGACTTGTCCGTAAGGGGGAGCCACTAGTGCATGACATATCCGCCAGGTGGCGACACTTGTTCATGCCCTATCCGCCAGGGGGCACCACTTGACCTTTGTCCTTGACATTTCACCTTTGACCTTCCACCGGTGGAATTCCGCCTCCTCCCGCGCCGCGCGTCGCGCCAGCATCCCTTCATAAGCACCTACTATACTACTTACTATCAATTATAAAAAATAAAATACCGTTAAGTAAATAATGAAACTAGTAAGACGACAGAGAGAATAAGCAACCGAATGAACTACATACAATGAACTGGATCAATATGTATATAAATAGTCACGTAGATAGTCAGTCGCAACAGAAACGAAAACAATTACATAAAGGGAACCACATCCAATACATAAATGGAAATGGCTCAATCTATAGATAGTCACGTAGATAGTCAGTCGCGACAGAAACAGTCATAGTTTATGACGCATGTCGGTAGCTGGTGTTTGGGTGCGTCGTCTGTGGGTGACTCGTTAAATAGGCGGAGGGATAGAGGTCTACATAAAAGACAAACACTCTATATAATATAGCCATGCATAATTCGTATAGGTTTGACGTTGTTACGTGAGACACACTTCACTGCACCCAGCTCTGGCAGAGACGCGTGCACTGGTCCGTGACAAACAGTCCGGGGACGCCGTGTTGAATAATTAATTAGAGTTTTGTATGACACTGTATGACAACTGTTACCCCATAGAACACGCTGATGACGACAGCAACCTGGTGCATAGCTTAACGGTTACAAAGACCAATAAGAATTATTAACAATAGGACAACATGAGAGAATTATACTTGTTATGGAACTTTCCTACCGGGCGTTATGTCGATAAGATAGTTTTCATAGGCATAAAGTACTTAAAATTTCGTATTTAATATATATATATATATATATATATATATATATATATATATATATATATATATATATATTATTTTCCGGAGGTATCTGAAGTAAATGTTGAAAAAAGCCATTTTGAGTATGATACAAGTACTTTTGGTCATACATATATAGCTTGTAGACAAATTTTCCATTAGTGGTAATCTCTTATGTGGATGTGATAGCAAATTTTTTCACGACATATTTGGCACAATGCAGAGAATTTGGGTGCGAGTGGTACTTTTGTTTTGTTGGATCTATTTCCCATGCACCTAACTATACTCATGCATACGTGATTAACGTATATACAAACATACGATTTGTTCATAACGAAATCGGAAGCGTTTTAGTTAATGTGTGTTTTGTGTAATGCAAATATCAGACCCGTGGATGATAGACCAATTCGACGAAATGTGCTACCGGTCTGTACTGACCGCTTGTTACATCTACTCGAAATCACGTGTGCCCTTACGTCTAGGCATGATGTTATCAACTTGAATGTGCTTAAGGACCGTCGCTATGTGGACGGTTGAGTGAATAACACAAGAGAGGACGGATCATACACGGAGGTCTGTTGTGCGTTGTGCTTGTACGTTGATCTACCGACAGTTGCAAAGATAACGTCAATATTAACCATTGTTCTCTCATTCCCATTATCATTTCCATGCCCGGTATTCTACCACGCCGTTCTTATCACCTTCCATTACTCGCACACTCCTTCCCTCGCTCTACGCATTCACACAGGTTCCTCCGTCCCTCTCTCCTCCTTTCCTTCAGCCATTCATCCGTCCATCCGTCCATCCGTCCATCCGTCCATCCGTCCATCCGTCCATCCGTCCATCCGTCCATCCGTCCATCCGTCCATCCGTCCATCCGTCCATCCGTCCATCCGTCCATCCGTCCATCCGTCCATCCGTCCATCCGTCCATCCATCAAGCCGCGCCATCACCCTTCCTCCCTCTCTTCATCGCCTCGTCGATCTCCCCCATAACCAACATGTCAATGGCGTCGGTTACAACATCGAACTGTTTGAATCACATGATCCATTTCAACCAATGAGCGACGGGGAAAGTTGCACCCATACAAGACACAAGACTCGTGTGTGGATCTAGACCGTAATTACGACTAGATTTTCGAAGAGTTACGCATTCCAGTAGTTGACGCTGACCTATGATGTAGCGAGCACTTAGTATCGTAGTTGGCCAAAACTATTTTTTAGCCATATTGTAAGGCATTTTAATAAGTATGACTTTCATTATTTTGA
>OZ024862.1:10156408-10176408 GCA_964017155.1 Oasisia sp. SBJ-2009
TACCTAGCAAATATTCTTAGCGACCGCAAGGCCAAATGCTGCCAAAAATAAGTTCACAAACTGTTTTTAAAGTTTTGCATACCCTGTGATCTAATAATCACTCTTCGGTCAAATTGATGCTAACATGTCCACCGTGTGATGTTAAGCCAGTGACTGGTGCTAATGCACTTACAACTATATACGTTTTCAATAACTTTCATCGAAAATGGAAGCGATATTAAAGGATTATGTGTGAAGGTGAAAAAGTCAGCACTGGTGTGTATGGGGCAAGACGGCCCCGTATGAACGGGGCAAGACGGCCCCGGGGCGGTCTTGCCCCGCCATGCAGTACGACTATGGTATGTAAACGCAATAAAGCTGTGATGTATTTATAGCATACACAATAGTTTAAATAAAACGTGAAAGAAAGTCGACGAAAGCAGCGATGAAGAGGAATGACCTTGTTTGGTGTCCGGAGAACTATTCAGTTGCAGTCGGCCACGAGAAGTCTGTGTTCAATGCTAAGAATGCAATAATTGGGCTCATAGTGAGTGCACACCAGGGCTCCCGTATTTCATGTGTCCCAACTGCGAATCAGAGTGTGATTAGACAGTAGACGATGTGCAAGCCATTCGTTAATACAGTTAATATTAATGAATTTAAGGCTTGTGATGATGCAAATTCCAAAGCTAGCTAACAATTGCCTGATCGTGAAATGCTGTCGTAATCGCCGCTATGCAACGCTTATGTCGTTTCTGTCGTCTGTAGATGTATATGCCCACAAATGAGTGTCAGAAAACAACGGATAATGTGTTGACTGTCTACGCCATCGCAGACAGGACAGTGGTTGTACTGATTGTCGTCTGCGCCGTTGGCAGGACGTTGACTATGTGCTGTCACCGACAGAACTCGATGTTATGAGTAACAAAGCGCTTTACGGTGATTCAACAGGTGGTGCGTCGCGTCTAACCAATCAGAAAGTCTCTTAATTGACATGACGTAGATGGCAGACGCAGACTGTATCAGTCGGAGTCCTCCGCCACTCGAAACAGTATCGTCTGACTCACGTCTGAACGTGCACACCTGTCTACAAGCCAGAGCCGCATTGTCAAGGTCAACGTCGACGCCGACGCCGACGCCGACGCCGACGCCGACGCCGACGCCACCGTCAGCGTCACCGTCACCGTCACCGTCACCGTCACCGTCACCGTCACCGTCACCGTCACCGTCAACGTAAACGTAAACCTGAACGACTCAAACGTAAGTGGCACGTCAGGGCTTTTGGAGGTGATTGTGTAAACCGGAAACTGAGTTTTGAGTTCAGTATTACATTCTTACAGTCAATATTTGACCACTGAAAGCGCAACACACGCACACGCACGCACTCACGCACGCACGCGCACGCACGCACACACACACACACACACACACACACACACACACACACACACACACACACACACACACACACACACATGACGTCTGACGTTGTTTGTTTGCGCAACATTTTGGAGGTTAATTTTAGAGGTTTTGACAGAAAAGTGGGCACTATGACTGTGTGCCTATAATTCTGTTTAAACCACTGCGACAGGGAATGTTTCATAATTCCTATTCCGGCTGCTTCGCATCTTGCTGCCAATCAAGAACTGCTTGATTATTCATTTGTTGTTATACCGTATAAACTACTAAGACATGCACAACAAAAGAGGCATTAATAACTATGAGGCAGGCGTTGTCTATCTGTTGTTAAAACCAGGCTCTCAACCATGTGTTATATATATTGCTTTGGTGCATGTGAATGTATTGTCATATGAATGTACTAGTAGTCTAGTACGAAGACCAATATCATTACACATTCCAATGTTTTATTGTAACTACAATGTGAACACATGGCAATAAAGCTGTCTTATCTTATCTCGTCTCGTCTCGTCTCGTCTCGTCTCGTCTCGTCTCGTCTCGTCTCGTCTCGTCTCGTCTCGTCTCGTCTCGTCTCGTCTCGTCTCGTCTCGTCTCGTCTCGTCTCGTCTCGTCTCGTCTCGTCTCGTCTCGTCTCGTCTCGTCTCGTCTCGTCTCGTCTCGTCTCGTCTCGTCTCGTCTCGTCTCGTCTCGTCTCGTCTCGTCTCGTCTCGTCTCGTCTCGTCTCGTCTCGTCTCGTCTCGTCTCGTCTCGTCTCGTCTCGTCTCGTCTCGTCTCGTCTCGTCTCGTCTCGTCTCGTCTCGTCTCGTCTCGTCTCGTCTCGTCTCGTCTCGTCTCGTCTCGTCTCGTCTCGTCTCGTCTCGTCTCGTCTCATCTTATCTTATTATGTGTTTCTATTCAGAACTGCTGCTCTATACAACAGCGACTCGTGTGACAAGCAGAGATTGAAGAACAGACAGGCATCCCGCAGCAACATGAGTGGAACGGCGTTGGTAAGTGTCATGGCGTCGGGTCACATGATACAGTAGACAGTGTGGAGATTTGTCTTGTATCATGGCGTGCGGGTTAATGAATGTAATACACAATGTTGTAAAATGTTTTGTAGGTTTCAAAATGTTGCCCTCCTAATCACTTTAAAGCAAGATAATGCAATTTGAAACAAAGATGTCTTGAGTGTTTTATTTGCGAAAAAGGGCAATCGTGTCATGAAAGAAGTCGACCTGTTTATAAAATATTTTGTTTTTCATAAACTTTTCTCCATCTCTCTCTGTGCATGTGCGTGTGCACGTTCATTTTTTATGTACGTGCGTGCGTGCGTGGGCTTGTCTGTCTGTGTTTGTGGTGTGTGTGTGTGTGTGCGTGCGTGCGTGCGTGCGTTTGTTTGTGTGTGTGTGTGTGTGTGTGTGTTTGTGTGTGTGTGTGTGTGTGTGTGTGTGTGTGTGTGTGTGTGTGTGGTGTGTGTGTGTGTGTGTGTGTGTGTGTGTGTGTGTGTGTGTGTGTGTGTGTGTGTGTGTGTGTGTGTGTGTGTGTGTGTGTGTGTGTGTGTGTGTGTGTGTGTGTGTCTGTGTGTGTGTGTGTGTGTGTGCGTGCGTGCGTGCGTGCGTGCGTGCGTGCGTGCGTGCGTGCGTGCGTGCGTGCGTGCGTGCGTGCGTGCGTGCGTGTGTGTGTGTGTATTTATCGTTAACAATTTTTTTACACTGTTAGCCTGTCCTTACAGTGATTATGTTGTAGAATGCGTGCTTGGTGCTGTGGCTGGTTCAGATCAGTCTACACTGCAGCTGTGGTCAATTCGGTCTGCCCCGTGGTTCTGATCTCAACGGTGTGTGTTTGGAACGGCGTGTGCAAGTATCACAGTAGCGACTAAGAACGTTCACGTTACGTTCATTATTTTGATCAATTAATGAGGCAAACACGCTTTTTGTTATACTCTGCCGCATTGCTTAACTAGATCGAACAAAACTTACCGTTGCTCACGCTAGTCTTGTTAGTCTGCTACACAGCCTAGAACTATGACTCGGTTATCGGGCGTTTCGACGTGCCGTAACCATGGCGCGTATATAGGGCGTGTAAGTCTCGCGCGCGAAAACGAGGCTGGGGACAGTTGGGGGCAGGAAGTCCACATTCTTCATGTTAACAAATAGTTTTGTTTTTGGTTGTAATAATCGAACTCTTCCCAAATATTTCAGTTATATTGTCCAAAGGATTACTACCAGCAGAAGCTATGGAACACTTTGCCGATGACAATGATCACGGAAATCATGAATTTTAGTCGATCATTATGGTGGTTGCCATAGGCATAGCATTAGCGGCAAGTACTTGTGTTTGGCGATTTTGACTTATAACGAAGAGTGCCATTTTTAGCGCTGCTCAACCTGTTTGGGGCAAACGTATACATGTGTTATGTGCATTTAGACAACTTGTCACATATGAGTGCTTATCGAAACCACAATGTACAGCAATGTAAAATGCAAATCCCGTAAAAGACACACACGGCCTAAAATCGTGTCTATTATCTGCATTACGTAAATCGCTATATGTCTATGATAGTGTGGTAAACTCAATATTAAATCGGACATTTAAGATAAGAAAGGTATAACACAAGATATTTATGACCTGAGTCGGAAACTACAACTGTTATCCATCGTTAGAATATTTTTCTTGTGTCCAGTCCCCAATCAGCTCCAGTCGCGCGGAGTCTCGACGAGACTTTGCGAGAAGTGGCGCGGCGAAGGAGTTGGGAATGCTGAATTATTGCAGTCAGAATTTATCAAACAATGACCAAACGTCGCATATGTCGAATTGTCTATCACAACATGTATATAGCGTGTTGCCACTATCACACATTTAGCTGTTGAGACCCAGGTAGGCCAGTGATACGTCGCCGTGTCATCCCATATCATATGTGGTCGCAAACTCCCGTGGATAATTGATACCTGATAGTCGTGATAGTTATATATAATGCAAACTGATGGAAAACACATCAACAACCATAACGCGCTTGCTCAAAAGACGTCGACGACCGCATCACGCACTTGTGCCATTACCTCTTGACTTAAAGGTGACTAATTTACTTTATTTATTTTTATTTTGGGACACTTTTCTAGAGAATAGCCGAAATATACCACCATACCTAATTAACAAGGTATGCTATTTACTGGTCTAAGAAAGGTTGTCTTGCTGCAGGATGTACCCATAGATATGGCTGCAGCAACGAGCAACACACGTTTTGCCTCATCTACAAACAGTGCCGGAGGGGACACTGTGTCTGTATACGTGGCTACCACTTCGACAAGTCCGGGGACAAGTGCTCCTTGGATGAACAGCAGCAGCAGAAAGGTAACGACTTTTAGTCTGGTCAACTCAGTTAATTCCACATGACTCTAGTTCAATCGCATATATGGATATGTACGGCGATGTGACGTCACGTGATGTGAATGATTATATTCGTAGTCATTAATGGGGTATGGATAAATGTGACGTAAGGTTTGTTTTAGGAAGGAGAGAAACCTGCCCCGCGGTGAAGTGCAAACACACGTTGTGTGGTCCTTAGAACTGGATATAACAAAATATGTCATGAACTTAACTGAATAAAATACACTGGCTTATGGCTGTGTGTGTGTGTGTGTGTGTGTGTGTGTGTGTGTGTGTGTGTGTGTTTATGTTTGTGTGTGTGTGTGTGTGTGTGTGTGCGTGCGTATATATATATATATATATATATATATATATATATATATATATATATATATATATATATATGTGTGTGTGTGTGTGTGTGTGTGTGTGTGTGTGTGTGTGTGTGTGAGTGTGTGTGCGTGTGTGTATGTATGGGCGTGTGTGTATGTATGGGTGTGTGTGTGTTTGTGTGAGTATGTGTGTTTGTGTGTGTATGTGTGTATGTATGGGCGTGTGTGTATGTGTATGTGTATGTGTATGTGCGTGCGTGAGTACTGTGTGTCGTGTTACTGTAACAAATGCGGCTGTGGCAAAGACCTGAAATGCATCACCAAACAACACTCGATTTACACGACGACGGATGAATGCATTCCTGTACATGGTATGTTAAACTTCCACGCAAATTCAAAATAAATATATATGTATGTATGTAAGTATATGTATATATATATATATATATATATATATATATATATATATATATATATATATAAATATACGTGTAGAGTACTTGTCCTTAGACCAGCATCTCCGTCAGTTATACATGTATCGGCCTGAAGTTTTGCCTGTAGTCTGGCTGCCCTACTCGGACAGTTTATAGACTTAGAAATCTTCACAATTCACGTAGAGGTAGAGAACAAGGAGGCTCAATATTTCGAATGACTTTGCGTTGTAGTAACCCCTCAAGTAATGCTCGATGCTCATTTCTAGGACACACGGAAAACCATAACACAATATTGCTACGTTTTAGCTCGGGCAACCACCTTTTTCAAAGCAATGTTGTGGAAGTAACGTAAAGATACGTAAGATTTTATCTGCTAGCATATATTTATCCAGGGCGGTGGGGACGTGATTTCGGGGATCGTAATTTTAAAACGTTGTTGTGCGGTTGAGTGCCTTTTCCCAAAAGCATCGCTGTATAGTTATACATAGGTATGGTTATTCTAAATTGTGTCAAATCGGTAAACGTTAAGGTGTGAGCTTTGTGAATCAATGCTGCTGTATGGTCGCATCGCTATGCGTTGTGAAAGAAATATGGCAAAACAAAGTTATGTACAACATGTACAACATCTGTACACGGCACCAACACTTACTGATCATTTGTACTTTACGCGACAGATGAAGACTGATCCTCTTCCAACTAGATCATTTTTTAGCAATTATCCCAACTTCCTTTTTCATGAGCAAGCGGTAAACTGGTCGTTTTCTGTCGTCCTGGAGATGTCCAAGTGTTGAGCTGCTCAAGCCGATGTTACATGTCGTAGCAACATTTGTTGAAATCATTGTAGGTCACGATACATTCCAACCATAACCCTACTTCAGGTTCGCGGATCCCGTTTTTCAATGCTAGCACAAGTTATCGACTATCGCAATGTCGTCTCTTCATTTTAGCAAAATGGATTTGAAGGCTGTCGACTTCTGCTCCCATCCAACAAATTCAATATAGCTGCAATTGCATGGTCTTCCGGTGTGCAAGCATGCCATGGCATTCATGCTGACACACCCCAACAGAAAAACCACAACCAATTACTTTGTTATTTAATGTGGATTTCTTGTAATTCCACCAGAGTTGTACTCCATACATGAGTGAGCAGTATGAACGAAACAGTGTGAGCTTAAAGGGGGACTGAAGCGGCCGAACAACCACAGCCCAAACATAAGAACATATAATTTACAGCACTAGTGACCATAATTTGACAAGCCCAGTGTCACGGTATATTTTTAATAAATTTTCAAAGTGAGCTACTTTCGACACAGGGCGCCGCCATTCCGCCTGGCCATATTGCTGGTTGTACTCGGGTTTGTTTACAATCACCGGAAGCACGTGTCGACAGGCGGCGCAGCATAGCTCTCGCAAAAACGGACGAAACGCACTCAAACCAAATATAATTAAACACATTAATGCACTGTATGCCTAATAGATATACCATAATTGTTAGTAAGCATTATTTAACATACTTCCACAAAGGATTCCTGTAGAAAAAGCAGGTTTGAGATGATGAAGTTTGCGTGTCCGCCTGCGGCGAGTTCAGCGGAGTCGGCGGTGGTCACTTTCGAACGCCGATTGTAAGCCTAATTTCGAATGTGACGAGCACAACGAGGCGCTGAACCTCAAAACATAAGCTTCGACCAGAGCTACAGGTCCGTGTTTGATTGATTGGCTTGCATATAAGTACGCAGCGACGAAGTAAAGTTCGTCGAACTCGACAGGAAAACCGGACATGATTTCCTTATTTGGAATGTGATTCGGCGCGTAGGAAGTGACAAGCCGGCGACTCGGCACTCACGAGTTCCGTCATGTATCGTTACGACTACAATTTAATCCCACAGTTGTATTTCACTGTCTTGTCTTGTCTTTTTTTGTCTTGTAGGTGTACTGGCCAACACTCCTGGTGGAGTCAAACGGTCAGGGTTGGGTGCGCATGCTGTTGGGTTTTTAGTCGTGTATTAAAGCTTGTTTGAAATGTTGTGGTTTAGAAATGTTAACTATTGCATCTGGCAGGGAATTCCAGTCTCTTATTGTTCTAGGGAAATATGAATATTTATAGCAGTTCTTGCTGGCATGGATGGTGTTGAAAGCTTTATTGTTTAAATGTCTTGATAGGCGTTGTACAGGCTGGAGGACGTTATTGACAGGCAATGATAGGTGTCCATAGATGGCTTTGTGGAGTATGGTGAGGCGTCTGTTTGTTCGTCTGGTTTTTAATTGATGTAGTTTTAATTGGTTTAGCATTTCTGACACACAGCCCGCTTCTCTAGATATATAGTCGTTGAGACAGAAACGGGCTGCGCGTCTTTGAACCATTTCGATTTGGTTTATAAGGGTTTGGGTGTGGGGATCCCATACTGAAGAAGAATATTCTAAGAGTGGTCTGACTAGGGTTGTGTAGGCTATTGTTTTGATGTTTATGGGGCATGAGTGGAGGTTGCGTTGCGTCTGATGAATGCTAGGGTGCGGTTTGCTGAGGCTGTTATCTGATGTATATGTTTGTTCCAGTTTAAGTCTTTTGTTATGCATATTCCTAGGTATGAGTGGCTGTCTGTTTCTTGTAGTGTTGTGTTTCCTAGGGTGTAATCAAATTGTTTTATATTTCTTGCATGAGTTAGTCTCACTGTCTGCATAATACACGAATGTGACCTAAGAAAAGTTTAAATGTAGTAAGAAATGTGAATGTAATAAAATAAATCTATGTGTAGATACAAGTATTTAATTTGAAATAAAAATGTTTAAAATC
Organism: Oasisia sp. SBJ-2009; assembly: GCA_964017155.1. Lineage (NCBI taxonomy): Eukaryota > Metazoa > Annelida > Polychaeta > Sabellida > Siboglinidae > Oasisia > Oasisia sp. SBJ-2009. The sequence continues at coordinate 10,164,712 of OZ024862.1, forward strand.
CACTGAATTTGTTTAGGTCAACAGATCGCCAGATCTAGCGGTGCGTTGGTTGCTAGAACCAGCTCGAGTTTCTAGGTACAAGTAAAAAAATGTTTTTGACATAGACAGTGGTGGAATAATTTTCTTCAAGATAGTGACATAAAAAGAAATGCCAGCTACGACCGTATCAGGCGTATGACGTGTTTGTTAGCGTCGTCATATGCTAATTACTTAAATTAGGGTGACTCGCTAATTAGTCAACAACTGTTGAACAGTCACGAATCACAGACACAGATATATAACAGGCATTATTTATAATGAATTAACAGAAACAGCAAAATACTAATTTATGTTATTATTTAAATTAGACTGTTAACTGCATTCAATAAAACACTAGTGTGTATAAAAAATATTTGACCCCATAAATCAACTGATTAAAATCACTAAAGAATTTTTTTTTATTAATTGCTGATTTATAAAGGTAAGATCTTAAAGAGCGTAGTAACCAATCCTCAGGATTGCTGAAAGCGCTTTACACTTTATTTCCCTGACAGACCTGTTCAATCATATACCATCTCAACTTCTCTGGGAAGCATCCAGCAATATGCTACAATTAATTCGCAAAAGCTACTCATACACATATCCACCACTGTCTATAGCCATGCAGGTACTCATTTATACAGCTGAGTGAACTGGAAAAATGTAGAGTGAAAAAAAATCCTCAAGCTTTTAACATCACAGCAAAGAATTGCAGACATAGCTGTTGACTTATGAATACTGTCTGTTGATCACTAGTTTGCGTACAATTTAATCTTGGCCATTACACGAGGACACTGTTTTTGACATTATGCAAGCTGAGGATGTACTGTTTATATGCATTATATCATCAAAGCAAGATACCAGAACGACAAGTAGGAAACGGTGAGCGGCAGCCATGCAGGTCAGTAAAATATTATTATCATTATGATTATGGTATCATTGTATTTGTTTCTGGTAACATATGTACATGTGTGCATCGCACAACTTTCTATAAAATAATTAGTATAACAACAATAAAACATGCTACAGAATCAATCACACTTAACATAGTGTCACTATTAAGTATGTTAATGTGTCTATCCAATGACACTACCCATCATAACCCAAGTCAGTTGGCAATATTACCTGGGAACACATTTAATATTTTAATTCATAAAATATCCGTAGAATATTTTATAATTTCATGTATGCACATTCTGTTATTGCTGTAGAATGCATGACTGTGGTCAAAATACACAAAACACATGGAACTTATTTCAATTTTTTTTAAGCAACTGTTTTGACATACATAATAAGTCACTACCCTCCAGGGGTAGTATCCGATATTTAAACACTGACAGATTAATACATTTCTAAATAATCTAAGACAACAGTTTTGTTTATCGCCCAAAACATTATGCACCCAAATGTGGATCTCACCTTTAAGAATCTGCAGTTTTGCTTTCCAAGTGATAAACAAGCACACATTTTTTAGGTGGGGATCTGAATAGTCTCCTGACAGCAGGTAGTAAGATCACTGATCCCATGACTAAAATTAATAGTTACATGGGTGAAAAAACATTTGGAACCTTACATTAGCCCATAGCCTCCATTGTTACTGGAAAGGGTTGCAAACATCATGATCAAAGTACAACAGAGGACTGCTGTTACTAATTGCCATTAATAGCCTAGTGCAAATTAGGCAATAAAATCACAATCTTACCAGTGTCCTGTGTTTCCCAGCAAGAGTGAAAAGACTACCCATACCCAATACAAACATCACTGCCTGGACAAAGCCCCACTATCTCTCTAGTGCACTTGCATTTCTTACCAGTTCACAGTCATGTGCTAGAGCATGATGAAAAGACAAACCAGTGCAACAGAGGTCAGCTTTAAATTGAGTGTTTAAATAAAACTTCAAAATGTTTGGGGTTCATGGCTGTTGTAGAATGATTATCGACTAACACGACTAGTATATTGAATCTGAAATGAATAGTATTATTGCGTATAACAAAATAAGACTAAAATAAGAATATAAAGTACGAAAATTATATTTTGATAAGGCATGTATTTTGCTTTCAATAGTACCGCAGACATCAGCATTGTTCAGTTAGTTGCAGTTTGTGCAGTTACTGTTTGATAACTGTAAGGTGTCCATAATCACTTCCCAAAATTATTTATTAGGAAAATGGCTAAGAAGTCTATTTAGAAAACCTTATACATTGCAATAAAAAAAACTTACATATCTCGAAAAAGACTCGGTTGGACAAAACCCCACCCACAAATGAAACTTACGTATAAAACCCAATGTAAACAAATTTAGTCTTAAATTGACATTTGTACTTTTTGAAAATACAAGTATGACTTTGACTATGGCCAAGTAGTTGTCTCTGATTGGACCAAGGAGGACACTGATTGCACGTAACTAACTTAAACATTTTATTTTCTTATATGTGCAAGTAGGCTTGTATAATTGGCTTACCATGTAATTTATGTGTTGCTTATGTAGGAGTGGGTTTGCTTGTTTGTAATGATGTCTGAATGACTCGGGATACACACATATTAAAATATGCCAGGAAGGTTAGTCATAATATAATGGAATCTACACAGAATGCACCATTGAAAAGGTAATGTTCTATTTATTGCATGAATGTTCCCTGATTGAAACACAACACCTTGCTCAGCCCACTGTCTGCTAGTTTCATTGAGACAAGAGCTGACCAATGAACTTGGCTAGCAGCAGCAGACAAGCCAGAAAGCAGATACCTAATACATCAAACTGATCTGGGGGTCATTTCAAGGGACCTTCTCAAAAACCAAATCACCAGCATTACTTTGTGTTTTGAGGCCCATAGAATGATGTAATAAAATACAGATTTTTTGTGTATATCAGCACCACCACATGCAACAACCATGCAAAAGTAGATTTGTTTAACAATTGTGGAAAAATAGTCTGGGGGACCATGGAGGACCATATGGGGCCTGCAAAATAATTCAATCAAATTTAGATTTCTCATGCATAGTTACAATATCCACAGATCTATGCATCTACACAAAATTAGATCCTGAACACTTTCCGAAATGCTAATTATAAGTTGATTTAATCAGTTTTAATTTTTATGATGTATAGGTACTGCAATGAGAAAACAAAAGATGTCAAAACATTGTTATTTATATGTATATCACAGAAGATACATACTCTCATACATATGTATCATTCTTTCAGATGAAGGATTCACAAATACTGAACACAACTTTCAAAGGATCCAGTGCACCAGATGATATTGTCCCTCATGGCAGTACGGGTGTCACATTGCAACGCCATTAACTCGTAGTGTCAAACTCAAACAGAGCCAGTGATCATGTCGCCAATGCGATACTTTATCGATGCAGCAATTATTACAGATAATATTGTTGTTCCATTGAATATTCATCATGACCATGGGTATGCGAAGTTGTCGTCGCAGTCCTGCATGCCTTCTTCGACTGACCATGGCAGTCATGTCAATGTGGATGACACCTTGGATGTCCCAGTCTCACTGTCGCCATCTTCAGATCATTCTGTCTGGAACAGACAGATGGAAAACACTGAAAAGAGTTATGCAGAATATGTGTTAGCGGATGACAGCAATATCACTGATGATGACTGAAGCAGTTCTGCCACTAATGAGAAAAAATGTATTTCTCTTTTCTGCACCTGCAAAACACCCTGGTTGTTATAACATGCCTGCTGCCTGCATGGAAGCATCCCATTGAACATGTGCAGTGATGATATGCAGCTAACCGATACATTCTGACATTTGATTTATAGTAAACAATCATTATCTTATAATTACACCATGTATTAGTAATTGGCAAAACTGTGTAATTTATCAATATCACATCACAAAGTCAGCGCATTGGTTGATTTGTTTGTGAAATACTTTAATAAAATTATCACAGTATTTTACAAACAAATGATTTGTATGTAAAATTGTTACAGCATTTTGCAAACACATGAATTTATGATTCATTGTCATGATGTGGTCTTGATAACATACACACACGCACATATACAATACATAGTACACAATACATTAAAACTCCACTTCAATATTCCCATGTGAATTGCACAATGTCCTTATTACACATATATTTATTATTCAGACTATTATAAATTGCATGGCAGCATGCATATGTAAATAACATTATTTACATAAATTAAACAAATTGTATTAGCATTTTAAATTAATTAATTATATTAAAAGGATGCACACATCATATAACATCTTGTCAGAAATAAAAAGTAAGTTTGTAATAGATTTACGTTACGAATTCGAAGATAGAATGACTTTATTATTTAAATTATACATATATGTCATTGACATTGTGTGGCCATACAAGTATAATTGTTTTGTTTAGGTTTGAAGTGCTAAATTACTTTTCGATACCTGTTGAACTACGTATTACTTACCTACTACCCCGAGGGTAGCTATTGGTCGAACGAACGAGTCTGCACGCAAATCGCACTTAGACAACAGACCGATACTCCCAACATTGTCACTGACAGCTGTCGTGCCACTCGATCGTGGTCAGTCATGGTTCATGCAGGCATCTGTCAGCCCGGTCTGGCTCGGTCGTCAGCTATCTCCAGACAACATACAACGATGTGCGTCGACATCGGGACGCAGTATCCACACAAACACCATGCAACATTCACATTGCTTTATAGCACGTTGATCCCAAAATCAAAGATGACCATAAACATGCCACATCACATGGCGATCTTCTCTCGCCATCTCACACCTCGGCTCGCACGCTGGGTGAAGCAAAAATGGCTTTACGTGTGTCACTTGTGCAACAGATGCTTCTCTCACTTGTGCTACAAATTATTCCTCTGTCGGATCCATTTTCTATTGTGATTTATCCAAAACCACTAACAACTAGCGCCTCTTGACTCTTCTAAGGCTAAGTCTAACGCAAAACACTTCCGATATCTGTGTAAACAAAATAAGAAATAGTCCCGATAGACCTTCCGGTCGTAAGCCCCGCCCCTTGAAGGCTGTCAACACAGAGAGCGTAAAAATGAAAATGTTTCATTGGTTCAAAATCGTCGGTATTTAATTTCACCTTTTTATTTCGAATGCAAATAAATATTATTTGTGGATACATAGGACACCTATCGTGTACAATAAGGCACCATATTTTTGTTTTTGCGTAGAAATGTCTAATTATGAAGAAAACCGGAAAAAACCAAAATTTTACATGGGCTAGATAGGAGGTAATCAAACCACTCGGCTTGGAATAAAGATGGCGCTACGCAGTGTTCTATGACGACGATTTAGGCATTGAAAAATATTTTTTTTCCAGTTTGTCTGATAAGTGAATGTGCTTCTGCCACCATTAATGTATACTTATATAGTGTACATTTAGGTATATGGAATGTTACAGCTGTGTTTCACTTCCCCTTTAACCTCTAGGAAGCACATACATTGTTTTGCAATATAATATTTCCTTGTATATATATATATATATATATATATATATATATATATATAGAGAGAGAGAGAGAGAGAGAGAGAGAGAGAGAGAGAGTTCTGCATTGCCTATTAATGTCATCACCATCTGAAAGATCATCTGTAATATTGTTTCCAAGATATTTATATGTAGCTACAGCATGCAGAGTAACCCCATTTAGTTATGGATAAAACATCCTTTTAAGGTCGCAGATCTAAATATCATAACTGTACTCTTCTTAGCATTGTATTCACATCATGGCTGCAGATGAAGGTGAAATCAAAACCAAATCATCAGCATACATTATGTGATTAATAAGATGACCATTCATGCTACATCCAACATTACACATTTTAAGTTGTTCGCTCAATTCATCATATATATACATTAAATAAGTAAGGGGATAATACCCCCCTTGTCTAACACCATTAGTTACTTGAAAGCACATCACCCCACCTTATGAAAGCGGTCTGGTTGTGATACCAATAGATTAATATTTGTAGTATATACGCTGGTACACACCTTTCACTAAGATTCTTAAACAACGTTCTGTGATTTACAATGTTGTCTCTTCGTCTTAGCAAAATGGGAATTGAAGGCTGTCGACTACTGCTCCCACCCAAACGTGTACTGCGACGTCGGTTTGGTTTGCCACCATTGCCCAAACGTCAGGCTATCTAATCAGTGTATGACCCTTCCCGGTAAGTTATCTCTTGTGGCGTGCAGCGTTAGGGGAGACCGGAGCTAGTTGTAACACTGGTAAGTTGTAACAGAGGGCTTGCAGACAAAACTGCTAATCCAAATTATTCTGCAAGACGACAGCATGTCTATCAACATATTTCAGCATGTCATGTCTAATATCACGTGAATCCATCAACACGCCATAAAGTTACGCCATTTTAAAAGAAAAGAGGTACTATCGTGCCGGGGTAAGTTGTAACACTTTAGGATACCTCATATAACTTATTATGCCACAAATATGTAATAAGCCAGGCATTTAATCGTGTACCAATTATTTGCGGGAGGTATGTGGGAACCCATTGGTATGACAAAAGTTTCGATCGATTAAGAAACTCACCAGAAATCCTGAAATGTGTTATTTTTGTTACAACTTGCTCCGTATCGGGGTAAGTTGTAACAGTTTAGGACACCTCATATAATACATCATACCGTAAATGTTAAATATCCCAGACAATTAATTATCTCTAGTTACATGCGGGAGATATGTGAGGATCTTCTGGCATAAAAAAGTTTCGATTGGTTACGAAACCCTCCCGCAATCCTGAAATATGTTGTTTTTGTTACAACTAGCCCCGGACTCCCCTATACTGTGCGAACTGAAAGTTAATCTAACGAAAACGATAAGTAGTACGTCTTTTGAAACCGTCTTTCTTTCTACCCTGATTCACCAACATTCGTATGAGTTCATAAGCCTGATATTGCTCTTTAAAATCGACATGACTCATTAACAGAGAGGTCGCAACTCTCCTTAAATTCAACAACGGGTTCTATTTAATGATGGATTGGCTTATGAGCTCAGTAGTTTAGTGAAACAGTTCCCGGGCTCGTCATGTACATAAGCACTCACTTATCGTCAATACAATTTATTGCACAATAAACTATATTACTATCAGTCTTAGGTATTCAATACACCATTTTTGTTCTTCGTTGTAGACGCTTAGCGTGCGAGCGGACAGAGCGGATTGACAGGTACGAATGAGACGTGCCAACCAGTTATATATACTGGTGCATATTATGCGCTTGATCATCATCGGGTGTCTAAAATGTTTCTATATCCTAGTATTTAGTACAATGTACAAATTGTAGAACATAGGATATCCGGTATTTAATAGTGTCCATTCGACAGTCGTTATGACTAATTTAATGTTTTCTACCAATTCCACGTTTAGGCAAATAATGCAAACTTGCATTGTGTAAAGACTGCATTCGATAACAGTCGTGTACAGTGTGCTACAAATGGTTGTAAACGGATGTTCTGAAGCGAATAAGAACCGCGTTTTTGTTGATATATTACTGTTGTCCGTCTTTCTAATTCCCTTGAAAACAACTGACTTTCCACCTTTCATCTTCTCCGTCTTTCAAATATTACTCCCATGTTAAGTTTGATCTGTTCTATTCCCGACTAATTTGATATAATATTATCTTTTTGCGCTGACCCCTAACCGGCAGGCATCCATTCTTATCACGTGGTACTCCAACGTCATCTAGCTTCTTGGCTATCTTATTATAAATTATATCTATCATATAAGTATGGTAAACTACTGTACCGCGAACTGGTTCGTGTTTCAGGAGACCGTCACCAGGCGGCGTGCTGGCGCTCGTCATCCTCGCGATGTTTCTTCGAATCCGGAGCCTACTGATGTCTGACAGAGGCAAATGACGACCGAGAGAGAACACTAACATAGTTTGTGCTATCGTTGTTGTTAACTTAGCTATACTAACATGCTAAATAACATTTATATTTCTACATAACAGATAGTATGTGTGTATTTATCCAAACCGAAGAGTTCGAGCGTGGAATGTTGTAGCGGTCTACATGTGGAAGCAGCCACTCAAATGATGACGTCATCATTGTGGTCTTATCTTCGTTCGTAACGTAACGTAAATGAACTGATCAGCTGGATAGAGTTTAATATCACATTGACTGTAGTGGTGAAAACGGTTGCTGTTGGTTTGTTGTTGAGGTAGTTACGTGTAACAGGCCAACTCTAAGTGTGCGATTGTATTTTATGTCATCTCTGTTTTATTATCAATATTCCTTACGTGAATATAATTTTTGCCCGTTACAATAAGGACTAACAGGCGGGCATATGTGATAGGAAACTCAGCTTATAGAAATGCGTGTTTTTATAGCGGCTAATTACGTGTTTGACTAACAGCATTGACGAATAATCGCATTCATGTTATTGTGATTTATGATGCGTTTCAATTTAACAACTTAATAACAAAGTAATTTGGTTGTGGTTTTTCTGTCGATGTGTCTCAGCATGAATGTGTTTAATAAATCACTCGACGTCGTCTTCAAAGTGTTTGTCTGTTACTTGCTGTGATAGTCATCGTGAATTTCCATCCATTCATTATTTTCAACAAAACGAAGTCCGAGAAAGGATCAGATCGGGTTTTTATACAATATTCCCGGGTCGGGTGAGAGAATTGTCTTAAACGTGTTTAATATACAAGCACTGCATTCGTTTGTGAAGGTTAAACAATAGTATACGATGGACACAATAATGAACATGGTGGTCAATAACTATGGGCAGAAATATGCGGAGCGTTCGTATGGGTATAAATATCTACTTCACAAGCGGGTCCCGAATCCATTGAAATTCATGCGTGCCATGTCTGGTTTAGAAAACCGCGCCCTCACGCGTTTTGAATCTGAGGTGACACCCCCTCATAGATAATAATAATAATGACTTCATTTATGCCAATTTCCTCGAACATCAAGCTCAGTGGCGCGACAAAATCAAGGGATTAAGCAAACTCGTAATCGTAAAACAATGCGTGAGTCGTCAACGGATGGATGGATGGATGGATGGATGGATGGATGGATGGATGGATGGATGGATGAAGAAGCTAGTAGGCTAAGGAGGATAGGCAGCATTAATGAGATAGGTTTTTAGACGTCGGCGGAATGAAACTATTATTAACTTCTAATTTAACACTGGCAGGAAGCGAATTCCACACCGCTGGTACGGCAACCGAGAATGCTCAACATACAAGTATTGTAGTTGTGAACGTCGTCGCGATCATATTTCAATAGCAATTCCCACTACCCGTCTTGTCTTCCGATATGAGTAAGGACCGACAGTGAAAATGTAAACATCGCCGCAATTGTATTTAACAATATCCCGCAATTGTTACCCTTCCTCGCCATTCCGATTTCACGCCGTGAAGACGCTTCGGCTCAGTCTACACAATTTCAAGTGAATGTCTCCTCCATAAAGAATACACTGTCTTGGGTATTCATGAAGATGGTCGACCCTCCAGACAACTTCTCACGACCCGCCCCTGTAACCTGTATACAACAGATATTAAGTATTCCGGCTCCAACTATAAAGTATTCTGGCTCCTATGGTCGTAAGGAGAGGAAACTCCTTTCACTGTTGAAGGACTGGGAAATCACATCTCCTCCTTCCCGAAAGGGTTGGAAGTTCGGTGGCCATCCCTTACCATCCCGTACTATACCTTCCCACCCCTTACCATCAATACGTGTGTGTGTGTGTGTGTGTGTGTGTGTGTGTGTGTGTGTGTGTGTGTGTGTGTGTGTGTGTGTGTGTGTGTGTGTGTGTGTGTGTGTGTGTGTGTGTGTGGGTGTGGGTGTGTGCGTGTGCGTGCGTGCGTGGGTGTGTGTGTGCGTGTGTGAGTGTGCATGTATATATGGGTGGGGGTGTGGGTGTTTTTGTGTGTGTGTGTGTGTGTTTATATGATTTTGAGCGGTTCACAATAATATTTTGACTGTTGCTGCTAATCCCCATACCAGTGGAGTGGTAGAAATTGTACTTGTAAATTGTATGTATGTAGTCCACTTCTTATATGGCCAACCCTTCAGCAAACCCAAAGTGACTTTGTAAAGGGGAACCATCGATAATTGCCCGTTTCAAGGCAAACTGGCCGCTCCTACACACATACGCTGTCAACATCCGAGACATCTAACATTGCAACAATACCGTCTATTTGATGTTTTGTAAAGAACGACGAGTGTGTACGTTAGGCCTTCTTAATTAGTTTTTGACTTGTTGTTAAAGATTGCAGTTGTTGACTTGCGATTGGCTGAAGAGGTGAAGATTCGTCATCCAACCCTGATCATTGCCCACGTCAGCCGGGTGGCCGCTTGTGAGAGGAATTTGTATTAAAAAATGCTATTGCAATGAAAATGTGGCCGTATAATCCGGGTGGCCGGTGGCGAGGGGGCCGTATAAGAAGGCGACTACTGTATATGCGTCAAGTTGCAGAGTGTATAAAGTAACCTGCAAAGTTCAACATGTATACATCGCGGTGTGTATTCATATATATATATATATATATATATATATATATATATATATATATATATATATATATATATATATATATATATATATATATATATATATATATATAATACACATGGTTATATCAGCGTTTGGCGTGTTTGTAAACACGATCTTGTTGCCCGATGATATTCCCTGGGTCAGCACTTCGAGATGTGAGTAGATGCGGCCGGCCGAAACAAAAGACAAGTTGCTGCGCTGATCGAAGCGACATCGGTCGCTTGTTGCGTAATTTTGTACCGGACGACGTTCGTAGGGCGTGGCACAGACTGGCTGTTCGCGCACGTGTGGCTGTCCGTCGAACGATCACGCGATGTGCTGATTATGTTGCGCCGAGCAGGTCAAACTCCAAAGAAGCGCTTTTAACATGTTCTAAACTGATACAGTTCTAAGTAATGGTTTAATTTGAAAGAACTGAAGTTGCTAATAACATGAATTAGATTGAAAGTCGTCGAGAAGGCATCGATTGAAGGCTTGACACTCCGACTGGATTACCCAGACGTGAACCAGCGCCATGACATTTAAGGTGGGTAAAGGCGGAGCAGAGCTACATACTCATTAAGGTGTATGCCCAGCCAAAACACTGCTAAGAAGGTCCACTTGGCTCTATGCTCTTTAAATAATTGCAGAACTTGTTTGACAAATAGAGATTCTATTTTAATTCCAAAATCTATAATATTAAGACCCCCGTCCGCAAATGTGTTTAATAGTGATTCTCTTTTCAAAGCCTTACTGTTCCAAATAAATGCCAATTTCTTAAATGTTTTCTATCTTGTTTGGTACTCAGGTAATACTCAATATGTACCAAATGTAGCTACACAGCTCATATTGCAGGGTGGTACTTTTATTTTACTATATATATATATATATATATATATATATATATATATATATATATATATATATATATATATATATATACGATAATTCCCACCTGCTATATAAGTTAATACTTGTTATCAAAATTTGAAATAATTTTCTCCGAAGTTATTTTATCGGCGTCTGTTATATATACAAGCCGTATTTTATTTTTGAAATCACTAGTCCATTTTAGACCAGAAGGTTCAACTGAGAGGACCCGGGCTCGAATTCTGTGCTGCGGTGTATAACAACTATATAACAACTTACATTTACCTTCTTTTAACTGAAC
>OZ024862.1:10181408-10186408 GCA_964017155.1 Oasisia sp. SBJ-2009
TCAGTGCTTTTCTATAGTTTAGAAAATTAATGTATTCATTAAGCTGTTATTACATTGGCGCACTCCTATCCTGGAATTGGTCGCATAAACGTACGATACAACCATTCGCTTGTGTTAAACGTCAAAAATAAAGACGACGGCATGTACTGCGATAAAGGCAAGAGCTAGCATAAGAGGCTGCACACTCTAGACGCTTGATGATTACCCGTGAGATTCTGATCCTTCTGAGAGAAAATCCTTAAAATATACACTCATGCAACCAACAACTACATGCAGCACTGTACAACTAAAGGTAAAGCCACTTGGTACAAGAGTAAGCGCTACGAGCCTCCGTTTACTCCACTTGAAATACCTTTATTTATGCTATACTCAAAAAGGACAACACGAAGGAAAGATGGAACCGAAACAATAAGGTACAACAAAAACCTGCTTATCGCATGTATATGCTGCTGCACAATAATTAATATATGGCTAACATCCCGCAGAGATCGCTGCTATACAAAATAAAAATCGTTTTTATTTTGTATAGCTGCATATCTGCTATACAAAATAAAAAAAAACACCACTGATGAAAACAATTCTTATCAACCATGCAATGTTAGGTATACTTAGCACAGTATGTTGAACAAAAACCCTGGGCAACATCATATGAATATAGGCCGAGATCACTTCCCCACATGCCGAGATCACTGCCGCAAAGTCACTGGCCGAGTTCACCGAAAACAGGCCGAGATCACTAACTTACCCACAGGCCGAGATCACTGCCGTATAGGCCGAGATCACTGGCCGAGATCGCGAAAGGCCGAGATCACCGGGTACCTAGCCAACACACGCCACCAGGGAGCACCACCATTGGCGCCTCGGATAGCCGCATTTGTTGACAGGGGTGGCGGGTAGAGACGGTCCATTTTTGAACGTCGACAGTTTGAAACATCGAAAACTCGAGTTGAGGGACGACAATCAAAAACGGTATAGCACATGTCTGTAGCTATTCCCAATCGCTGGAGTAATTCGGATTAACCATAGTGTTTAAGAAACTAAATCTATCCCATTCATATTAGGAGGGGTACTGCCGTACCTATTCCTGATAGGTCCAGGAATGTACTGTGTCATTAAACTAAATTAAAATAACACACTAGCATAAAACCACTATCTACAAGGCGAGTGGGATGAGTTAGGGTGAGAGGGGGATATATGACCGCTGGTGCCGCCTCTCATTTGAACCTTTGCTATCGACTCTATCGTGTCCTAACACGCTGGTGCAGTCTCTGTAATTTGAACCTTTATTATCGTAATCTAGCACGCTTAAAACCAGATGGCGCCACTTACGTAATGTCACGCTATTTAAGGCAACATCGCGAGGAGTTGCGTATCTTTGGGCGTATTCTATTTGCAGTCCGCGGAGTCCGCGGACGCGGAGAATGCGGAGACGTGAAAAAGAATAGTTTCGGAGAAGGTCGGAGACGTTCGAGACGCATAGCAACCAGCATAGCAACTAGCGCGTTTAAAGATGGACGGAGACGCAGCCTTAGCGCTACTGTGCAATGATTTATTTTCGTCAAGTGATGGTGATCATCATCCTCATGCCATCGACCAACACGCGGATGAGTTAACATCAGCCGCGTTGATGTTGTAAGTTGCATTTCGTAAATTATGAAGGAGTATTTTAACAAATAAACACTTGTTTTACTCGCATGGCTTGTCATTTTTGTGGGCGTGGGCCCGCGGCACAACTGTGACCTTGGCCGGCTTGGCGTTTTGGCTCGCTATGGAGTTGGTTGTGTTGTTTGCATAATGGAATACTTATTTCATAGGATGTCTATGTTATGCTATGTTATATATATATTTACTTCAGAAAGATATATGTAAATAAATGTTATACTTTACCAGTGTTATATGCATATCATATGAATATGCATGTTTATTTGTAAATATATGCCTGGCACATATAACACAACAACTAGTAAACAGTAAAATACGCATTGTCTATAAACCACCTCCAAAGTCAAATTGTTTACGCTGTTTCTTGACATCCTTATACATATTTTACTTTATCATCATTGCATATAATAGTTTATGCTATATATACCTACCCCGTTTGTCTTGATGTAAGTTGTAACTGACATACTATATAATTATATTTTGCTTAAATAAACATGTTTATTTCCTCTTCTGTTCCTCTAAAACAGGTTACGTGATGACCATCATCGACTGCAACATATGTAATGCCACAATTACCTGCCTGCTGACTTCATTGCCGTGTTCCACGTGAGGCCAAGTACATTTCAGGTGGTGGTGCATTTACTTGGTGCAGTGACCATCCCCGAGTGCTGATTATATAGCAATTTTGCATATCATTAATGTTCAAAAATACTAAATCTTGTGTGTACTTTATTTACTATTTATCCTTCTTTACTGTTGAATATGCATGCCTGATTTCTTGGTCACAATAACTTCTTTTGTAATATTGTGCAATGTTGTACTTTTGTTGTATGCAACACTATCTACTGTTTAATAATACATAAAAATAATTTTGTAACACTGTGCACTTTAAAATTACCTCACTATTGTTATGTTGTAGAGATTCGCAATGTGTTTCAGTCCACATATATATTTATGTTGTGCTACAGCTTGCATATAAATAACTTTCTCTTTTATTGTATTCTTATTATTATACATACTATTGTAATCGTGGAATCGTCTCTCATGTAAATATGTATATGAATAAATATTCTTCGTTGTGTTGTATTTGTCACTGTAAAGCATAAAACAATTGTGAAAGCTGATAATTTTTATTATAGAATTTATTGTTATATAAATGCTATAACATGTTTTTTTTTTTTGTAAAACATGGATGCACATTAACATATGTATCATACGTAGTATGAAGGAACATAAGCAATAAACATATGTAACTATACACAGTAAACACTTGTTGTCAGTCATTGTGTGATACATTCCATGCAAAGTTTTAATGTTTTGCACATTAATACCATACAAATGTGAACACAACAGTAATTACTTTTACATATTCTTATTAAGTAAGCCTGAAACATGTAAAACAACAACTCGCATGTCACATATTTAAACAAAATAATACCATCATAGTCAATCCTTCACAATGGTAATGTACATATTGTAGGAACAAATCACTGTATTAATACTGATTTTTTTAAACAATGGCACACCATGAACAAATTACAATACAGAAAAATGTCAAAACAAGATTTATACTAAAAGTAAAACATAACACCTTTAGAAAAACTTCATATATAAACCATTATAACAAATAAATGACAAACAAACTATTGATGATTTCCTACATGAAAACATCTCAACAATACCAGTATCTCCACTACACACTAAATGTAGAACTACACATGTATCATTACTATATGCATACATTTTACATATATGGCTATGTCAGGGGAAATATAAAATCCAATTCCCATCCTGTAGTGTCTAACTCTTCAATATCATGACAAAGGCTACGAGCATGTTGCTGTTGCATGGAACAAATGTAGAAGCCACAGTTGTGCAAGGACACATGGCCCTGGCCTTTCACTTAGAAGTTTGCAAATTATTAGAAGAAGCATGTACAAGTGTATATATATATTGAATTTTGCAATTTGTATGCTATGTATGACACTATTTGTAAATACTAATTTTAAATGCATATATATTATATATATATTATAGCACCTATTTAACCACAGGTGTAGCAACATTTAACAACCATGTTCCCTAGTTTCCAAATTTCGTAAAAACACTGAAAACATCCCAATACTTTCAGTAAATATTTGTTTTCACAATTTGTCTGATTTTCAGTGTTAGGCTTCATAATGGTTTACATATAATATGGGAGCATGAAGATAAAATGGAAAATAAGGTGCACAAAATCCCTCTTGGCAGTTTGTAGTGCATGTCTTGAAGTATATATCCTCCAAAGTTGGAGTTGATCTGCCTTCCATATTTCCAAGGATTTTTCTAGTGCCTTGTCCACATTTTTGGTTGTTGTCTTTGACCAGTTTATAAGAAGACACCATTATATGTCTTCCACCTATCACGTAATTGTTTGGGTGTACCCATTTAGTTTCATGATGTCTTCAACCCCCTTTCACATGCTATTGTTGCATGAGTTTTTCGTCATGTTCTCGTGGACGAGGTCAATCAGCTGTTTGGTTGCCGCACTGGTCCACACTGTGCATGCATGCAAAATAAATGTCACAGTGTTTATGTATAGCTAACACACTGTTGAAATTATGCATTTTTTGTTCAAAATGATCAGCATATGCTTATTGACAGAAAATTATAAAAGATTCTCATATTTTTATCAGATATTTCAAAGATGAGTTTATTATCCAAACACTGTGCCTATATATTTATACTCATTAACTACTTTCTTGTATTTTCAACAAATATGTTGTATGACAATTACTTTTTAACGTACTGACATAAGCATAAATCGTGTGTGTGTGTGTGTGTGTGTGTGTGTGTGTGTGTGTGTGTGTGTGTGTGTGTGTGTGTGTGTGTGTGTGTGTGTGTGTGTGTGTGTGTGTGTGTGTGTGTGTGTGTGTGTGTGTGTGTGTGTGTGTGTGTGTGTGTGTGTGTGTGTGTGTGTGTGTGTGTGTGTGTGTGTGTGTGTGTGTGTGTGTGTGTGTGTGTGTGTGTGTGTGTGTGTGTGTGTGTGTACCTACCTTGTTGGAGCTGTTTGTGTAACTGCTGAAGTTGTGATCCATGGTGCAGTGATTTCATGTTGCACATTCTGCAATATTTCTGCATCTACAGCATGTATATTGAAAATAAATACATTATAATCCTGGTTTTTAATGTGTTGTATATAATTTATGCAACAAGATATCATGCAATGAAAACTATTTCAAATTAATATTTTTTTCTGTACACATACATATAATATGTACTAATAAAAGCATACAAGCCATAAGTGCATTACCACATATTATAGAAATTACATTTTGTTGTAAACATTTATGTTTATG
>OZ024862.1:10191408-10203908 GCA_964017155.1 Oasisia sp. SBJ-2009
ATGATAAATATAACTGTAACACATAATTACGTAATCGTCACTGTATATCATACAGCAATAAAAAACAAAAGGATATTCATGATTTTGAACTGCTAATCATTATACACCAAGGGCAGTCATGGTGACAGGACTAATCCGCCATGGATTAGGACAATATCATTGACGCAGTATAATAACTTAAATACAATAGACAAGATGCTTCAAGTATGAAACACTCACCTGCAGTAATGGTTGCACGAGCCCCAAGATGACCACGAATACCAGCGACAGTTGACCCTGGTACACGAGCTGCGACTCCACCAACTCGCGTTGCTCGTGTGGAAACACGTCGCAAGCAGAAGCACAGCCAGAGTCACGTACAATCTGAGAGCGGCCATCTTAGATGAAACGACCTGAACGAGCCGTCGACAAAGTGTGTGCGCGCTCGAACGTTGCGTTGGTTTTTATACCTTCTGAATTGAAAAGAGATATATATAATTATATAATGTCTAATCTGCACCGGTGCCTCGAGGGCACAGTGGAAAGAGATGGCTGTCGTTGGTGGTTATTCACGACTAGCCAGTGTCTTACGTGGTCAAGGTTTTCCTTCTTCCTTTTCTGTTGTTTCTGACTGACTGCTAACTCAATGGAACAATTGAAGAACTAGCCAAGGATAGGCCCACCAGGCTTGAGTGCACAGCACAGTTGCAAGCTAAATGTATGTACGATACGACACACATGTATTGGACGAACTGCACAAAGTCGATTTGAGATTAACCAATCAGACCAGACGTTACGATCCGTTAAATTGTGTGTTTCGAGAATGGAACAACTTCGCATTCGAGTAAAGGCGCAGCAAATACTGCAGTTCGATTATAGTGCGATTTTGTTGCATGACGTAATATACTAATTTCGTCGCAATGAACTAATGCCTACTAAGCAGTTTTGCAGCAGACAGATTCTTCCTGATACACAACAAAGGTTCTTTCTTCTCTAGCGCATTTCACATTTGAGAAACAAAGTGAATATATCTCTCATATGGTGAATCCCACATATATTTCATACAAACATACTAACAATACCTTATACGTCTATACTAAAATTACGTTTTGCTGACCAGAATTTCGTCCTCGATTGAATGACACAGCCGTAGTGCAATAGATTACTTATTTATTGCTTCACCGGTCTTTCTGCGGCAGACGAGACGAGACAAAGGCTTTTGTGTATTGGCGCAGACGAGGAATAAGGAAAACTGAGTCACGGATTGTCACTTCCTGGTTGTTTCGTCGTCTGTCATTAGTCATAGACACGGAATAAAGTCGTGTGTAATCAGTCATTTCTCCAAGGAGTTCTTATCATAGTGCAAGGCGAGACGATCGCTTTGTGTAGCGTTGCAGACGTGGCACAAAGAGCGGCGTGACACAGAACGGGCGTGCTGTTTTCGGTGGTGCAATCATGGGTTTAAAGTCGCTATGTAATAAAGACAGGTTTGACTCAAACTAGCAGGGCATATGTGTCCTACAATATTACAGTATATTGCTCACACCTATTACCGTTTCTCTCTGAGATGATATATATATATATATATATATATATATATATATATATATATATATATATATATATATATATATATATATATATATATATATACATATATATATATATATGTATATATACACACACACACGCACACACACACACACACACACACACACACACACACACACACACACACACACACACGCATGCGCACGCACTCAGCAGCGAAAAATCCGTGGTCTGCATTGGCCACAGAATTACTCAACTGAATCAAAACAGCTACACCGATAGAGTCTCTGGTCATGTTGTAATTATCGTAGTTGTTCTCTAATGTAGACTGATCACAGCGTTGATAGTAATTGTTGTTGCATAAGCTGTCTTCAAAAGGTAGAAGTTATATTTAGACACAGACATGTGCTATGAAAGAACAGCTTATTGTATTGTATTCTATCGCGTGCAGCTCTGCAGTAAACACGACATTGCTTTAGCAGGCACCATGTTTTTCCGTGTGGACTAGGTTCTCTACACTCCATGCTCAGTCTAGTGTAATGTCACATCTCCCATTTATGCCGTGTCTTAGTTATATTATATTATCATATATTAATGTATGCACGAAGGCTACAAGAATATATATTCAACAAATGCGCTAAAGAAGACTAATTGGTTTACATACATACCTATAGATAATCGGCTATTTATAATTCATATATAAAGTTTTTATTATTTAATTGCACGTATACAATATGAGTATGTATGTGTTTGTAATCGCGTACATTTATATATGCAAGTACATTTATCCACATTTGTATCGACATGTGAACACACATGTGTACGCGTATCTGCGCATGTTTGTAGAGAGTACTTTCGTGAGTACGAGACTATGTGCTTACACAACGGTAATCAAATATGTTTCAAAACGAATGACTCTTTCGTCGTGGTTAGGTATTATTACATTCATTGCAATTGGGGTCCATATTTCTGCGGTAATTCTTACCAAATATGTTGTGTGATCATGCTATCTAGGGGACAGTGCCTATAACCCCGTCAACTTTGATGCATTGTACAACCCAACATACTAAGTCGGTAGCAAACAAACGACACTAGCTGTTTAGGTGGTAGGCATTTCACGTGGATATCATTTTAAGTTTTAAAGTTATGATAAAAAACGTTATTTGTGGGAAACTGGACGTCTGGAGAACATAGTTCTTAAAACGCAATGAATTAAACGCACCCTATTTTATGATGTATGACTCCAATAGTCACAAAACGCATCCTTCTTATTTCTTCTCTAGCGCATTTCACAGTTGAGAAACAAATGCATATATATCTATCACGTGGTGAATCCCATACATATTTCATCCAAAAATACTAACAGTACTTTATATGTCTATATTTAAAATACGTTTTGCTGACCAGAATGACACAGCCGTAGTGCAAATAGACTTCACCGGCCTTTCTGTGACAGACAAGACCAGACCCAGGCTTTTGTGTATTGGCGCAGACGAGGAATAAGGAAAACTGAGTCACGGATTGTCACTTCCTGGTTGTTTCGTCGTCTGTCATTAGTCATAGACACGGAATAAAGACGTGTAATCAGCCATCTCTCCATGCGTGTTATTTATACAGGAGTCCTTATCACAGTGCAAGGCGAGACGAACGCTTTGTTGTTGAAGACGCGCCATAAAGAACGATACGCTATTTTTCTGTGGTGTAGTTATGGGTTTCAAGTCGCTATGTAATAAAGAAGTGTTTGACTAAAAGTAGCAGGGCATAAGGTGTCAGACAACAATACAGTATATTGCTCACACCTATTACCGTTTCTGTCTTATATATTAGATTATATATATATATATATATGTATATATATATATATATATATATATATATATATATATATATATATATATATATATATACATATATATATATATATATATATATATATATATATATATATATATATATATATATATATATATATAAAACAAAGTGTGTTGTTATTGTGTTGTCCATCCCACAAAATCATAAACGTATAATATTATATATATATATATAATCACCCCGTAATATTCAATAACGCACACATACACGGAGTAAAAATCCACACCAGTATGCGTCATCAGTATTTCAACTTGTCGCTGCAAACATGCAGGTTGTGTTGTCACCAGTTACGGCACTACAGGCAGCCGGTAACAGGGTTACTACAAGCCTGAAATAACCTAACGATGGCGATCCTTAACACACACACACGCACGCACGCACGCACGCACGCACGCACGCACGCACGCACACACACACACACACACACACACAAACACATACACACACACACACACTTCGTCACACTTCTCTTCACCTCGCACAAATACTGGGTGTCTTTTGCAACGCACCACATTGCAACTGGTCCATTTATCTCATAACATGGCAAAGCAAAGCAAAACAATCTTTCTCAACGTGCTCAAGTAATGAAAAACCAAAAATGAGATATAACAAACACAACATTTATTGAAATTACATAACTAAAAGCATTACATTGTAACGTCAACGTAGCGATGCAAGCCTTTTACGTGCGACTATATACTTTTGCATGATCTGTCAATTGACATGGGTTCTAGAAACAGATAAATAATCATTGTCGAGTGTTTTAATGCAACAACAGAGACGGCCAAAATGGCAAAAACAACATTTACTACAAACAATGCGACAACACAAAGACGTGGCCGACGCCGGCGAGACTTGACTCGTAGATACAGCTTTGTTTGGGGATATGAATGCATTTGAAAAGGTAATGGAATAACTGTAAAAAGTGTATCGCTAGCCTTACTTTTCTGTTTTTTCTCTGTCATCTGACACTAGCAATTTGCTCCCATGGTGTCTCGCGCGGTCTTAAAAAGTTGATAATTGGAGGAACCATGTCAAAGCGTTCACTTTTTTAAACAACTACATGTCATGTAATCTCACGTGCGAACACCTCGGTTTAACGGCATACGTTGACTGTGAAGTTCGTTCAGTTTATTTTATTTACTAACAGCATTTGTACTTAGATACTGATATTAATCTACTCGTGTACTGGTTAGAATCAGAAACGAGTATTTTTTGTAAGATTCTAAGTTACAGAAAACGGTTCATCAAACAGATATGTCTCTGTCTCTTTACACGCGGAACAGACTTTTTAATAGCAATGCAACGACAATGAATATTTTGGTTATATAATTGATATGTCATAATATTACTAATATTAATATTAGTTGCATTATGGCACCCCGAGTAATATGATAATTTTATGACTATCCATTCATTACTGCAAGGGCAAATTGTGATGTTCTTGCATGTGTAGATAATAAAATAATTGCATGACATGTGGAACTCTTTATTTCGAGCGCTACGTAGCAATGCCTAAGTTGCGCCTTGAAAATAAAACAGCTATCTTCCTGTCAAATGCTGAGAATACTGCCGACCACTTAACTTAATAGCGTGGTTTCTATTTCAGCGACAACAAGAGTCTATATCCTACCAACAATTGTGTCATTATAGAGTAGGTTATGCAAAATACGTTGAGTGTCATGCTTTCTTCGTTTGGCACGCGTTTATGACGTATCATCCGGGGTGAATCTCCCGACGGTGACGATAGCAACCCACTCGGGAAGGTGTACCTATCGACAGGAAACGAAAGAAACATGTCTCAGCAATACGCACACGCTGTTCTAATGGTTTTTCTGCAAAACTTGCGAAAAGCAAGTGCAAGACATATGGAGTGCAGAATTACATTTATTTGTTCAGTGTCCAGAAAGTAAGGCGTGATTGAGGCCTCACTCAACCATTCCTGTTTTCAAAATATCATAACCGAGAAGAACTTAAAATGTTGACACAAACAAGGTTGTTAGTGAAAGGGATCAAATCGTCTGTATGTGTGTCTGTATTTGTAATTGGCAAAATGGTATACATCACGCCAGTGCGCATGGTGGGTCGTCTGACTTAATAGTTAAAATGTTGGATTAAATTATTTTGAAATGAGTTTAGTGATTTACTTGAGACAGTGTTTAGGGGCAGAGAATTCCATTCTTTAATTGAGGTTGGGAAGAAGCTGTTTCCAAATATGTTTGAGGGTATCTAATTTGCAAGAACTGACTGTCAGTGTCATGTTTACGTGAAGATCTATTGTTGTGTTGGATATAGTGATCTAGCTGGATATCAATAAGGTTATGTTCCATCTTGTATATTATGCTAAGTCTTTTTATTTTTCTTCTTGTTTGGAGGGTGTCTCACTCACTTTAAGAAGTTGGATTACTGTTCCTGGCTCTCTAGAATAGTTGTGTGTGCAAATTCTGGCAGCTTGTCTTAGGATTCTTTCTAAGGTTTTAATATGTTTTAGGCAGTGTTGATCCCATGATGCTGACGCACATTCAAGTATTGGACGGACAAGGGATGTGTAGGCCATAGTCTTAATGTGGGTTGGGAATTTATTTAGATTTCTCCTAATGACTCCTAGTATCTGTTATGTTTCCTAGCGACTGAATTGCATTGTACTGTCCAATTTAATGTATTTGATATTTGTACGCCAAGGTAACAATGTGATTGAACAGATTTAAGTTGTTGGCCACAGAAGGTGTACAGATTTGGTGTCGGTTTTCTTGAGGCTAATGTTATTGTGAAGTATTTGGTGGGAATGAATTTCAAAAGCCAGGTGTTTTACCATTCCTCAGGTTTGAGTAGATCACTTTGGAGGAGAGAAGTGTCATTGTCTGATTTAACTGGTAGATATAGTAGGCTGTTATCTATAAATAGGAGAACGTTTGAAGTGAGACTGTTGGGTAGGTAGGTACCTATTTTAGTGATGACAATATTTACTATCATTTTATTGTGTATTGACAACTGTAGGCCCTATATGATTCACTAATGTTTTTATTACTGTCATTTTATGTGTGACTGAAGAAAAATTTCCGTTTTTAATATGTTTTTAAACGGACAATAAAGTTTTTTGAATCTTTGAATCTAGGTCATTTATGTAAAGTAAGAAAAGTAGGGGCCCCAGTACGGTTCCCTGTGGTACCCCAGAGGTGACTTGAATTGGTATGGATGCTGATCCATTAATTACAACCTGTTGAGTTCTTTCTGCAGGGAAGCTTTCTATCCATGATGATATTGGGCCTGTGATGCCATAGTATTTTAATTTCTGGATTAGTCTTTTATGTGGAACTTAATCGAATGCTTTAGTGAAGTATAGAATGGCCATGTCTACAGATTTCTTTTCGTGTAGGGATTTGCTTATGTCATGGACGGTTTGAATTAATTGACTTTCTGTTGATCGTTTTGCACGGAAACCATGTTGGTAGTCAGTCAGTTGTTTCATGATGTGGCTATAAATTCATTCAATTATAATAATCTTGCGCGTATTTATGTTCTAAAAACAGCGCGTCTTGGCAAACTTTTGAGGTCGAAAAGACAGCGCGATTTGTGCCAGTCGCAAGCGCAGCGGTGCATGTTACTGCGCTGTGCATATGAAATGAGCGATAAACAGTTTGTTTATGCCGACCGCGCTGTTTTTTCGACCTCAAAAGTCTGCTAAGACGCGCTGTGTATAAAACATAAATAGGAGTTTAGAAATCAGAGGTGTTAAGGATATTGGTCTGTAGTTTGAAGTTTTTGCCCTGTTTCCTTTCTTGAAAATTGCTGTTATGTTTGCTTCTTTCCAGGCTTTGGGGACTTGACCAAAGTCAACAGATGATTGGAATATATCATGTATCATTGGTGTTAGGTGGGAGGCACATATGTTTAGAAACTATGGTCGAATGCCATCTGGTCCTTGCGATTTAGAGGTGTTAATTTTCGATAGTTGGTCATGTACCTCTTTAAGTTAAATTGTTATTTTGGGTATTTTTCCATGTGGGCTAACAACAACTTGTCTAAACAGTCGTGTGCCCTTACCTCTCAACAGCACTGAGACGGGATGGACTTGACAGCGGTCTCCGGGAAGGTCATGCATTGTCCGTAACTACAACTGCAGATGCGGATCTGTTTGGATGGACCCGAGCACGAGCTGCCGCCACAGGAACTGCTCGTGTGTCTCCGTGTTCGCCTCTGCATGTTGTATCTCCTGCAACACAGAATCAACGAAGTGGTACCAGTACATGTTAGTCACCTGTGTGCTCAGCAGACCTACTCTAACAGTCCAACTGCAAGCACCACGCGGTAATACGAACAGT
Organism: Oasisia sp. SBJ-2009; assembly: GCA_964017155.1. Classification (NCBI taxonomy): domain Eukaryota; kingdom Metazoa; phylum Annelida; class Polychaeta; order Sabellida; family Siboglinidae; genus Oasisia; species Oasisia sp. SBJ-2009. The sequence goes on from OZ024862.1 coordinate 10,199,133, forward strand.
TTGACGGCTGAGATTACATTGCTTCGCCCATAACAAGAAGGATGCCCGCATCAGCGCACAGCACATCGAACATAATCACATTGTACCTGCGAAAACCGAGTTTTTATTACACAAAAATAAAACAAAACAATCTAACAATAACAATAAATGTTACGATTCTGTATTAAGTCGATGATAAATATAACTGTAACTAATAAATACATCGTCGTGTCTAAATATCATACAGCAACAATTAAAGCAGAGGGATATTCAGGGTTTTGAACTGCTAATCATTACACAGCTATCGCAGTCATGTCGCCAGGACTAATCCACCATGGATTAGCACAGTATCATTGACGTAATATAATAACTTCTTTAACACAATAGACAAGTATGAACCACTCACCTGCAGTAATAGTTGCACGACCCCCAAGATGACCACGACAACCAGCGACAGTTGACCCTGGAACACGAGCTGCGACGGCGACGACGTCTCCACCAACCTTCGCTCGTGTGGAGACACGTCGCCAGCAGAAGCACAGCCAGAGTCACGTACAATCTGACAGCGGCCATCTTAGATGAGACGACCTGAACGAGCCGTCGACAACGTGTGTGCGCGCTCGAATGTTGCGTTGGGTTTTATACCTTTTGAATTGAAAAAAAGCGGCTGCACTGCGTGGAATCTGACACCGGTGCCACGAGGGCACAGTGAAAAGAGATGGCTGTCATTGGTGGCTATTCACGACTATCCAGTATGTTACGTTGTCAACGTTTTCTTTCTTCCGGTTTTTTTTTCTGACTGACTGCTAACTCGATGGAACAATTGAAGAACTAATCATGGGTGTGCCCAGCACGCCTGAGTGCACAAGACAGGTGCACGATCAATGTAATCAATTTAATGTAAGTACGATACAATGGACGAGATCTGGCTACTCTTTGTTTTATCAATCATATACATTTAATATAGCAACTTTTCACCTGGACTGTACACACATTCCCGATACAAATTCAAACTTACAAAATCAACACAGATATTTCTGTTATAACATAATGAATTATAATAAAACAATAACAGAATATTTTCTATATGACGAATTTGCTCCGCCAGTTATAAATATTACACAACTCCGTCGTCATTACAATAGTTACCTTTGTAACCTTACTTACACACCTGGGCCCAGTTTCATGAAGCCGTGTAACTTTACGCGCAATTACGCGGTCTACTGGTCGTAGCTAACAGCGAATAGACAATGCAGCTTACGGCCGGTTTCATGAGACCAATTTAGCATTCGCGCCACTAAGTCGCCGTAGCCTTGGGCCCCCCCCCCCCCCCCCCCTACGTCGCGGTGGGGAATCCCTGTATTTGTGCTGTGTCTGAACATCCGTTTTTCTTTCTAGCTGTGCCTTTGTCGTTCGTATAGCAAATGGGAAGCTATGATGAATGTAAAGGATATCCAGTGTATACATTAAAAATAATAATGTTGAGAGTGGGCGTGTCGGGAGCATACCGTACATTTTAAACTTCGGGAGCATACCGTAAATATTTCAACCAGCGTAAAGTTACGCCTACTAAATACATGGTGCAGCTAAATGCAACTATGGAGCAGACTCATGAAACGCAACTAGTGTAACTTTACGACGTCTTAGGCTTACGACGGGTTATCGCCCGCTACGACGTCGTAAGTAGCCGCTATGAAACTGGCCCCTGAGCTCTTCAGTCAACCAACTCTTTTGTTGACACAATGCCTTCCAGTTGTTTTGATCGACCCCGTTATTTCTGTTGATATGCATCTCAGGTTGGTTTCCGAAGATATAGACACAGCATAGGCTGCCATTGTTTACTACTATACTTATTATCGTAAGTATTGGCATTACAAACATAATCATATGTGTACAATAATTGTTAATAGTGCAGGCGTTACTAAGTAAATACAAGGAGTCTCCCAAGCACGATTTCGTTAGTTGCGTTCAACCCGCAATTATATCTTCCACGGGAGTCGATTTTAAAGGTATTTTGTTAGTCCAAGCACCCGAAAGTATGCAACGGATTACTAGATTAGGCGCTACGAGGATCTGGCCGGATTACCGCTATATATTGGAATTAATAATAAACTTTAATAGTTACTCCGAACACACAGCTACGACGTCCAACTGGCTTACGGAGTGAAAAATAAGTTCTTTATTTTAGCGGTGCATAAAAAATGTCACTGTTAATCAGTTAACTAATGTTATTAATTGCAATTAAATCGATCAGCTACCTCTGCTGCTTTGCAACATATTGATTAGGCAACGGCTAGTGATTTATATTATTGATGCCTTTGCAAAGTTTTGATATGTTTTTAACGACCGTTAAGTATGATCAATTGGTGCACCAGTATAATTGGTCATTGGTGCGCTAACCCTTGGTAATCAATTGGTGCACCATTTTTTTGTTTTGTATTATCGTGATATAATTTCAGCATTCATTGTACTAGACAACACGGCGAGTATAAAGGCACAAGTTTACTAGTCCGCCAAAACATTTAAGTTAAAGTTTTTATTTAAACCTAAATCAGTATGTTTGCAACCCGAGTCAAAAAACAACGCAATGTTCATGAAGGTAACAAAGTAACTGAGAAAGAAATAACAAAGTACTTAACGAAGAAATGAATATATGACATGAAATCTAAAACTGGGCAATTGAAAATGGACACCAATTGCGCTCTTTTACTGGCTTCACTTTACCAGATACAGGGCAGCCTACCATTACGAATTTCCCATAATCGTTCCGGAAATTTACCTCAGGTTACGGTGTTACGAAAACTGCTCCTGTATTATGGAAATAAAACTATCACGCTGTAGAAAACCTTACACATCATAGAACTGCTAATATGATAAACAATGCCCAGAAAAGTTTGTACCCAGTAGCCATGTCGGAAAATGTTATCAATTAAATGAAGCTGCCATTACTGTAGCCAGTTGTTCACTGGCAACAATTTATCACTGTTTTAATTGGTTGTGCTTCGATAAATCCAGGTCTTTGAATGTGTTAGGGTCACTGTGGCTACAAAGGCTTGATTGACAACCGAACTCTACTAGACAGCCTGGGTAGTTGGTAGGCGGGTTTACTAGTCCGCCCTTACATTTACTAGTGTACGATCTAGCGTTAGTTCTACCCCTATAATATATTTTTCTAAATTATTACTTATTATTACTTAGTATTACATGAATGTTACGGATTACCACGTTTCTAGACGGATTACTGTATTCCCTATATTGGTAATCCTTCTGGGATACAAGATATAACCTTAAACTCGAACCATGAGTTAATAATTGATAGCGTTCTAGCACTGCAGGTAGTGCATTCTATTCTGTCTTAAGAAAATCACCCAAATATATAGTAATTCGATGCCACACATTTCCTTAATCCACATCGGTCAAATTGTACACGAGTAGTGATCTCACATTGAGTGATCATCGCTACACAGACAAAGGTGGCGCATCTACAGAGATTACTGATTGACTTTATACCGCGTATACGACCAATGAGAAACGACACACCTACCAGGAAGTGACTTTACGTGACAAGTCTTTCCTTATTCCGTGTCCGCAGCAATTTACAAGAAGCGGACATTTAGTATTGTTTAGTTATTTTCTTCTTGGCCGCTGTTTTATTACTATATATATATATATATATATATATATATATATATATATATATATATATATAGTAATGCTCTTTTTCCCGCTATACTAGTTCAATGCTTGCTACCTACTAATGCGTGTCCATATTCATAATTACGCCGACAAGATTTTGTGTGCAACCTGTTATAAGCGACCACCTGTCTTGAGCGACCGATTTTCCTTGGCTGAAGGGCGGTCGCCCAACACCGGTTTTGCTGTAATGGTTTTTCTCACATCTACGCCGTCCACACTGAATGGTGATCGTGCTGGTAGTAGCATGAGTCATGACCATGCTCCTTTGTGGTCGAACAAATAAGATCGCAGACACAATACCATGGGCACTGAATAGTTTGACGCACGAAACTATGTTACTCTCTTGGAAGCATATTGTTAAATAGTTTTGCTTGCCACACGATTACAACGAACACGAACAACAATGACACAACGACACGGCGGGCGCCATTTTGTAAGGGACAGGGGTCAAGGTCGGGGCGCTTGAAGACACTGTCTAAAAGTAAACTATTTGTAAACATTTATATTATGGTATAATTATTGTATGTAAGACATTTATAACCACATTTACATTATCCAAACTATTAACCATACATGTAAGACTTTCTCTCCAAAATCACATGTGCTGCCATCTGACGGTTACTAAGCAGATTCTTTACCACGCCTCTCAGCGTGGCGAACATCAACTAACTACTATTTCAGTTATGTAGTTTACAGGCTAACCATCGGCTAATGGGTGACTAAAGCCGATAATGTACTCACACTTTTCGTCTTACGTGACCCAAAAAAAATGACTAAGTAAGTCTGTAGTCCGACTACACTTACACTTACACTTACACTTACACTTACACTTACACTTACACTTACACTTACACTTACACTTACACTTACACTTACACTTACACTTACACTTACACTTACACTTACACTTACACTTACACTTACACTTACACTTACACTTACACTTACACTTACACTTACACTTACACTTACACTTACACTTACACTTACACTTACACTTACACTTACACTTACACTTACACTTACACTTACACTTACACCTACACCTACACCTACACCTACACCTACACCTACACCTACACCTACACCTACACCTACACC
>OZ024862.1:10206408-10243908 GCA_964017155.1 Oasisia sp. SBJ-2009
CTGATACAAGCAATTTGCTCTCGTGGTGTTTCGCACGGTCTTAAAAAGGTTGCTAATTGGAGGAACCATGTCAAATCGTTCACATTTTCTTTAAACAACTACATCTCATGACGTCAAATGCGATCATTAAAAGTAAATTCTTCGCTGATGTGAAGCTGCTGCGTTTATGCTATTATGACGATATTTAGATAACATATAATACGTGTAGCTATGCTAACCATTTCTTTCTTGGACGAAATGAAAATAAATAGGTCAAATCACGTTTGTCTCAAAAGGGGTGCGCTTGGCCCCTTTCTACTCTATTACCGTTTCTGTCAGATTATATATATATATATATATATATATATATATATATATATATATATATATATATATTATATACACATACATTTATAAAATATTATAAGCTAATATTCTATGTGTATTATTTTGTTGGATGGATTCAATCACAGCACGCTTTGTTTTATAGATATCGTGTATTTCCATCAACGAAAACGTTGTTGCGATAATCACCCGCTAATACTCAATAACGCACACATATACGGAGTAAAAACCACAATCTGTCAATTGACATAGGTTCAACAAACACCCAGAGAGACAAACAAACAAACAATTAATCATGCCTTATTTTTCAATGTAACAGTAGAGATGGGCTAGCTGATAAAATCAACATTCACCACAAACAATGCGACCATACAAGAAAATGTATCAGGCCAGCAAGACTACTAAACAGTGATCTGTTTATTTTATTTACTAACATCACGTGTACTTAGATATTAATCTATTAATGTACTGGTTAGAGTCAGAAACAAGTATGTGTGTAAGTTGGCAAAGCGCAAATTGTATGGCAATGCAACAACAGAGACGGACAAACTGGCAAAAACAACATTTACTACAAACGATGCGACAATACAAGGACGTGGCCGACGCCGGCGAGACTTGACTCGTAGAGACAGCTTTATAAAATATGCTAAGCTAATATTCTAGGTGTATTATTTTGCTGGATGGATTCAATGACAACACACTTTGTTTTATAGATATGCTATATTTCCATCAACGAATATGTTGTTGCGGTAATCACCCGCTAATACTCAATAACGCACACATATACTGAGTAAAAAGCCACACCAGTATCCGTCACCATTATTTTCAACTCGCAAAACTTTTAAACTGCAAACATGCAGGTTGTGTTGTCACCAGTGGCGGCACTACAGTCTGTCAATTGGTTCAACAAACAAACAAACAAACAAACAAACAAACAAACAAACAAACAAACAAACCCAACCCAAATACACATTTCGTATTTTGAGTTTTTAGCACAAAACTATGCATACAAAGTGTGCATGAAGGGTGGTTATGCTCAAATTCACAACGCTAGAACAAGTTTAATTGTAAATGTTGTTCGTGGTCTTAAAACGGTATGGGAATCGGCCTAACAACAATTTGTCTAAACAGTCGTGTGTTCTTACCTCTCAACAGCACTGAGACGGGAAGGACGAGACAAGATTATCCGGGAAGGTCATGTAATGTCCGTTGTCGCAACTGGAGATGCGGATCTGTTTGGATGGACCCGAGCACGAGCTGCCGCCACAGGAACTGCTCGTTTGTTCACGTGTTCGCCTCTGCAAGTTGTAGTTCCTGCAATACAAAATCAACGAAATGCTATCAGTATAGGTTAGTCACCTATGCGCTCAGCAGACCTACTCCAACAGTCCAACTGCAAGCACCACGCAGTAAGAAGAACAGTTTGACGTTTGCGATTACATTGCGCCGTGCACAACAGGAAGGATGCCCGCATCAGCGCACAACACTCCAAATAATTTTACGACGATTATATTAAGATGATGATAAATATAACTGTAAAACTAACTACATCGTCGTCCCTCTATAGCATACAGCAATATAGCCAAATAATATTCATGGTTTTGAACTGCTAATCATTAAACAGCTATCACAGTCAGGTCGCCAGTATTAATCCGCCATGGATTAGCACAGTATCATTGACGCAGTATAATAACTTAGTTAATACAATAGTCAAGATGCTTCAAGTATGAAACACTCACCTGCATCAAGTGTTGCACGAGCCCCAAGATGACCACGGCAACCAGCGACAGTCGACCTTGGAACACGACCTATGGCGGCGACGTGTTCCCCACCAACTCGCGTCGCTCGTGTGGAAACACGTCGCAAGCAGAAGCACAGCCAGAGCCACGTACAGTCTGAGGGCGGCCATCTTAGATGAGACGAGTTGAATGAGCCGTCGACAATGTGTGCGCGCTCGAATGTTGCGCTGGTTTTTATACCTTCTGAATTGAAAAGAGAGGCTCCACTACGTGTGTGGAATCTGTCACCGGTGCCTCGAGAACACAGTGAAAAGGGATGGCTGTCCTGGCGGTCATTGGTCATTGGTGGCTATTCACGGCTAGCCAGTGTGTTACTTTGTCAAGGTTTCACTTCTACCGTTTTCTCTTTTTTTCTGACTGAGTGCTAACTCGATGGAACAATTGAAGAACTCGTCTTGGGTGTGCCACCACGCCCTGAATGCACAGCACAGGAGCACGATAAATGTATGTACGATGCAATGCACGATATATTGCTACTATTTATTGTATTAATCATATACATTTAATACTGCAACTTTTCACTTGGACTGTACACACATTCCCGATACAAATACAAACTTACAAAATCAATACAAATATAGCTATGTTATAACACAATGAATTATAATAAAACAATAACATAATTTTTTTTTATGATGAATTTGCTCCGTCTTTGTGCTAGACCAGTTGTAAATATTACACAACTCCATCGTCATTACAATAGTTACATTTGTAACCTTACTTAAATACAAGGAGTCTCCCAAGCACGACTTCATTAGTTGCTTTCAACCCGCAATTATGTCGGTCACAGTGATCGATTTTAAAAGGCTTGATTGACAACCGAACTTTACTAGACAGCCTGGGTATTTGGTAGACGGGTTTACTAGTCCGCCCTTATATTTACTTGTGTACGCATTAGCGTTAGTTCTTCCCCTGTAATATTTTGTTTTCAAAATTATTATTATACATGAGTTTTACGGATTACCAGGTTTCTAGATGAATTACTGAATTCCATTTGTTGGTAATCCTTCTGGGATACCAGACATACCTTAAAATCGAAACCTGAGTTGGTAGTGTTCTAGCACTGCAGGTAATGCATTCTACTCTGTCTTAAGAAAATCACCCAAATATAATTATATCACTTCGGTGCCACACATTCGTATTCCACATTTGCCAAACTGTACACCAGCGGTCATCTTACATTGAATGATCATCGCGACACCAACAGAAATAGATCATATACAGAAACGACTGATTGTGTACTTCTTTATAACGCGTATACGACCAATGAGAAACGACAAACAAATAAGAGAGTGACATTACGTGACTAAGTTTTTCCTTATTCCGCGTCCGCAGCATTTTACAACAAGCGGACATTTAGAATTGCTTGGCCACTGTTATATATATATATATATATATATATATATATATATATATATATATATATATATATATATATATATATATATATATATATATATATATATATATATATATAATCATAATCATGACATTTATATAGCGCTGCTCCAACATTCGTTGTTCACAGCGCTGTACAAAAAGTTCTTGAAAATAGATAAGTCTTAAGTTTTACTTTAATTGCAGCAGTGATCATAGGTGTTAATGACAGATGCTGCGGTAGCGCATTCCACAGACTTGGGGCTGCCACGCTGAAAGCTCTGTCACCCCAGTGACGCCTTGTGCGTGGCACACACACAACATTGTGTTCACTGGAGCGCAGCGACCTAGCCGGGTGGGAACGTGGCGTGTGGCAGGCGCGTGACGATTATAAATGCAGTACTGGAAATGGAACTCGACGCCGAGTTCAATGAACTCGCCTGCAATTCTGATTTCAAAATGTTGACGCTTGCCAGTGAAATTTCGATATACGCGCGAACTGCTGAAATAAATTGTCATTATTTGATGACACTGTCTGTTTTGCGGTACGCAGTTTAAACGTGCTGAAGTGACGTAAAACTTCGGTAATCTTCAAGTTAACTGGTCTAAATTATCACGGCCTTTTCAAAACGGGTTTACCAGGTTTTTTTCGATGTGTATGTGTTTGGAATGTCATTCTGCATCACTCCCGCTAAAAGAAGTCACACATATGTTTTTTTTAGATCAATTTATTGTCGTCGAGTCGACGTAAATAAGCCGATGTCACTGGGCGTGAGGAGTTAGGTATCTTGCGATTTGCGAATTTGTCTCCAAAACTGAAGCTACATCATACATTTTTATTCTATGTAATACAGATATATTTGTTTTAAGCATAATGTTATAAAATATGGCAATTTGAACAAACTTGAACAAAGCCGGGCTTTGAAGTTTGAAGCCCCGATGCGTCTGAACTGCACTAACTGCTCGCGCCTTGTGACTTCGGCTTATTTACGTCGACTCGACGGCATTAAATTGATCTAAAACACAATTTAAAAATATATCTGACTTTCTTGTAACGGGAGTGATGCGTAATGACATTTGAAATGCCTTAATAACGTAGGCCAGTTAACTGAAGATTTGATTAGTGATACGGATTGATACGCATTCTTACAGAAGTTTAGGTCAAAAATACGGATTGCCATCCCACAAACGTGGCAGGTCTGAGACTTGATGTTGGCAATGCACTGTTATTGGAGCAAATACAACGGCTTCAGAAAGTACAGAACTGGGTAGCCCGCTTGATATATATATATATATATATATATATATATATATATATATATATATATATATATATATATATATATATACAATATGGCGTTAAAGTTAAGAACCAGAATAGAACCTAGTCTAGAATTATTATTTAAGAGAGGTAAAACAGGGCAATGCCCTCACGAACAAGAATCCGATTAAACCTAAAAGTGGACAACTCTGTTTACCACGCCTAAGGAATTCAATAGAAACCCATTCCGGACCCCACCGACGGCGCTGCTCTTAAAGGTCATTTATTGTACCAGCTAGACGCTAACCGGACGCCATTGATTTATTTGGCATTGTCCAAAATCATAGCTTCGACAGTATTGATTGATATGGCATAGACAAAATCCTAGTTTCGACACTACTGATTTATATGGCATTGACAAAATCCTAGCTTTGACAGACTGTTTGTTCAAAGGCGTCTAGTCTACACACATAAGTTGAATTTCTATAGATATAGCAGGTGTTTCGCGAATATATGTTCGTCTCAAACTAGCGTCTTTGGACAAACCTACCACCGGACATATGCATACTGGTTAAGTATATGTTGACTATAAAGGGACAGAGCGTCGCTTTAATCAGGGACACCGGGGCTGACGAAGATGCTTTGGCTTTCAAATTATAACTTGAATATGATACTGAAGCTCATATTAAACCTGACTTTCCAAATTATCGGTGCCTTTTAAAACTAGTAAAATGTAGGAGTTTGGAGTGGTCTCTCACCAGATACACAGTTACTTCGATGTTACTCTGTTAACTATGTTGCCAACGCAATGTTTATAATGTAATTATTGTGTACGAACTTGAACTTCAATCTGCTTGAATAAAAACAAGGTTGAACCACGGAACGAGCGTTATTCACTTTACCCTGAATCGGGGGTTATGATTCCGATTCTGGCGAGCGCACACGACCGACACACACACACACACACACACACACACACACACACACACACACACACACACACACACAGCACACACACACGCACGCGCACACACGTACGCACGCACGCACACCCACACACGCACGCACACACACACACACACACACACACACACACACACACAACACACATTGCCAAGGGGGTCAAATCTTACAAGCTGGTGTCAGCTTACTTATTGTTCAATGTATCCAGACGCATGGCCAGTCAATGCTCGGTGAGTGAGTAGCAGGGTATTGAATTCCACTCGCACTGCTCTCGGCTGCCAGTGTAACTAACCAGCAGCGGTGTAGCCTAGCTACATTTCAAAGCGCAACTTATATTTTCAGATCATAGACTACATTTGTTGAGATGGGTAGCACTTGTCCATATAACGAGCTCAAATTGTCGGTGAACTGCATTATGCTAGTGCAAAAATGTGTGTACTCGAGTACATGATTACAGACTTCTTGCGCCCCAGGTCTGATACACTGAAACCTGAACATAACTGTTCATCTTATATATATATATATATATATATATATATATATATATATATATATATATATATATATATATATATATATATATATATATATATATATATATATATATGTGTGTGTGTATGTATGTATGTTTGTATGTATGTATGTCTGTATGTATGTATGTATGTATGTATGTATATATGTATATATGTATGTATGTATGTATGTATGTTGGAAACATTATGACTACAAGAGTCAGAATCAACAATTTATTTATTAGTGGTTAGAAATATGAAATACAGTGATATGTGGTTATATACTCAAGTGTCCTCGTTGTACTTTTTCATTTCCATTTTTCAGTGGTATCATATTTACTTATTAAGGTGCTAAAACAAGCACATCACCTGGGGTAGTTTTGTCCTGGCAGATAAACAAAGTACGCATATCAAGCTAGTTCTTCCTATAACATTATTTATTTATATAATGCTTCATAAAAACAAAGAAATTGTACATCAGCTTGATCAATTCAATTTCATCTGCAACTGTGATTGTTACTAATATACTGGACTATTGTAATTACCTTTTTCACAATATTGGACTTTAGGATATCCACATCTTCCTCTTATTGCATTGGAATCCTGTCCAATGTTACATCATTTTAAAGATATGTACTTTATTACATACAAAGCTCTTTCATGTTTAAATTTTTGATGCACCTCTGAGCTTGGTTTCCACGGAATTAGGCGCAACATAAGTTATATTATTATTACAGCACACTCTAACTTCTGTATCACCATTAACACAGCCATCCACTGTATATCTATATATTCGTATATATATATATATATATATATATATATATATATATATATATATATATATTCGTATTATATATATATATATATATATATATATATATATATATATATATATATATATTCATATATATATATATTCATATATATATATATATTCATATATATATATATATATATATATTCGTATATATATATATATATATATATATATATATATATATATATATATATATTCATATATATATATATTCATATATATATATATATTCATATATATATATATATATATATATATATATATATATATATATATCGTTTGTTCAATAAAGACTGCTCAAAACTATCATATATGTCAATACTTACTGTTACCCATTAAACATGTTGCTAGAAAACATTAAACAACTACCAAGGTCATTCGTATTCGTTTTACTCCAGAAAGCACAAAATAATTGCCTAGACCTGATTCTGTTGCACAGAATGTTAAATTATCAATACTGAACAAGTCTGTTCCATTTTCTTCTGATAACGACATTATCACAAGAAAACTGTATTTATTTATGAACATTGTCATACCAGTATAACGTTCACCCACTGGTGATCACATCAGTTCACAAATTTACAGGAATGACCATAATTTCATAATGGTCATGGTATTTCGCAAGGGAAACATGAATTGACACAGTCACACCACCTACTAACTGGCACCACCTACTGAATGGCACAACCTACTGATTGGCACCACCTACTCAGTGGCTCACATTGACTCTAAGAATGATTTCAGAAGTGAGCTTTTTGTGGCTGACGTCTTAGCAACAACGTCAGGTCAATTGAATTGGAAGCTGTTTTGGATAGCTAAAATATTCATACTATGTTTTGGGGTGTCAGAGTGATTAGAACCAATACAGATATGTGTTTTGGACTACCTGAATTGATAAGACCGCTGTTAAGATTACTGTATTGCACTAGATTAAGAAGCAGCTGGCTGCCATTAGAAAATAATCATATTCTTTCCTGACACTTTCTGAGAATACAGGCGTCTGTTTCTGTTAACTCCACCACCTTCATGTGTTTGTAATCGAGTATATTCGTTGCCCTCTCATCATCAATTCGGTCATAGATCGATTGCAAGACGCGTGGGAGTGGGGGGAATCCAGCGAGGGTTGCTAGCTCATCGTTGTATTTCCACTGTCTCCCTGCCAACTTGTGGGCATGGCTGTGTGGTTCCCCAGTTGCTAGATTAGCCTTGTAGTCACACTCGGTATCTGCGTCCATCTCCGCCTGCGCCGGTAGTTTCATGCTGTCATCCCATGCAGCCAGACAAAAGCGGATATGACAGTCAAACTGGGGAAATGGCAGAATACTGCTACATAGACCGATAAACGCAAGAGAGTTGTACTCTGTGTGCAGGATGTGTTTGTAGAGGGACGTCACGCGATTGTCCTCCACTTTGACATGACAAGAGGGTGCTAGGAAGGGGAAGGTGTACTGGTAGCCGGTACGGCGATAAACGCGTCTAAAAGAAGCTCTTCACCCGTAGTCAGCACCGCACTGTCAGGCTTCAGACTCGCGACTACGGCCGTCTCATGCACATTGGTGGGTAGAGGCGCCCTCCGTAGTTCCTTCGTGTGTCTCAAGTATACCTGCAATATAGAATTATATATTTACAATAAACTAAGAGACCATGTTGTCAGCTTGAAGGACGCCATCCCTATTGACATGTACAACAAACTAACAGAACATGTTACCTGCTTGTTGAAGGGCATACTTTATCTAGATATGTACAACAAACTAAGGCAACATGTTATCTGCTTGTCAAATGGTGCCATTTCTATAGATATGTACAACAAACTAAGAGACTATGTTACCTGCTTGCCGAAGGACGCTATCTCTACAGATATGTCTATTCTTTCTAAATTCACATGTTGCATGCTTGATGAAGGGTGTCATCTCTATAGATATATCTACCCCAACTAAGTAAAAGAAAAGTAATCCGTTTGGCAAAGGACGCAATCTCTATTGTCTGAAGGTTATTTGTATCTACCCCACCTAAGAGAACATGTTTTCTGTTTGGCGAAAGGTGCTATTTCTATAGATATGTCTACCCCTGAAGCTCCAGCTCCAAGACACAGGACATTCATGTCTGTGAACACTTCGGGGTGTCTGTAGTCGTGACTGTGCATGACAAGACCCTTAAACTGACTCTGCCCTGGCAGAGAGGGAACAAGTGGCTCCGCGTAGTGTCTACAAAGACACCAACTGCCAGTGTTAATAAAATATTATATGTAAGTATCTTCCGTCATGGTCATATCCACTCACTGTTGTAGAACACAATTCACAACTCTCTAACAACACTTGTTGTCACCTACTGGTAGAAAGAAGAATTAACTTGCAGTTCCTTCACAAAGAACCCTAGTCTGTGTGTATAGCGGACACAGAGTGATGCCATAAAAGCCCATAACTCTGTTGGACCTTTGGCACAAAGGTCTACAAATGCAAAAGAAATAATACAATATGACTTATTGTGATGGACTTGCTTTGCCTTAATTGTGGTTTAATTAACCGGTTCGTATGATGAAATTATAAATCTTGTGGACAATACATTTAAAGGGAAAACCATTTTTAGAACTAAAGTGTGCTGATGAATCATAGCAAAAAGACTACATCATATCTATGGCATCAATAGTGTAGACAAATAGAAAAAGAACACCAGTGCCAAGTCATCAAGTGGTTACCATTAAACTTTGGCAACTGACACTTACCCATTACACACTATCACACAATCAAATTCATGGTCCTCAAAACCACATGTTGGATCTGTCACATCCCTAGTACGTAGATGCCAGGTGGACCTGTCTGCCTGCGTGGTATCAGGCTCCACTAGCTCCACCTGGGTGTTGAACTGTGCAACAGACCAATCACTTCAACCACCACACCAATTTCAGTCATAATACCAACCAGTTCAGTGACCTTGCCAACTATTTCAATTTATATATATTCCAATGTGTTTAATTACCATAAGTTCACTCAATATGCGAACTAGCCTGGCTACTATTCCAACTAGTTTAGATATAATACTATCTAGTTCATTCAAAATAACAGTTTGATCCGAGGTAACATGTTTTTTTCTCATTTAAGTTGGATCACAGTAATCAGTAACGTTTTTTTAAACCCAGCCAGTGGATGCTTGTATTAAAAATACGAAGTTCCATTATATCGAGGTCAAAATGGAAACTAAACGCTTCAACATTTCTGAAGTCAAAACTGCTACAAAAAGCAGGATTTGAACACTACGAAGACTACAATGATAAAGCAGCTGCTTAGTTTAGACATGTTTGGGACACTCTCTGTGAAGTGTGTGGATATGTTATTGTACATTGAAAGACAGTGTTGGTGTGGATGATATAGAAGCAACTTCAGCCACTCTATGTCTTTAACTGATAAGCTAATCATCAAAACCCCGACACAGGCAGTTCACTGAGCGACAGTGGTGACAACACAGTTAGTGACAGTCACTGAGTGACAGTGGTGTCAACACAGTTAGTGATAGTCACTGAGTGACAGTGGTGACAACACAGTTAGTGACAGTCACTGAGTGACAGTGGTGACAACACAGTTAGTGACAGTCACTGAGTGACAGTAGTGACAACACAGTTAGTGACAGTCACTGAGTGACAGTGGTGACAACACAGTTAGTGAAAGTCACTGAGTGACATTGGTGACAACACAGTTAGTGACCGTCACTGAGTGACAGTGGTGACAACACAGTTAGTGACAGTCACTAAGTGACAGTGGTGACAACACAGTTAATGAGAGTCACTGAGTGACAGTGGTGACAACACAGTTAGTGACAGTCACTGAGTGACAGTGGTGACAACACAGTTAGTGACAGTCACTGAGTGACAGTGGTGACAACACAGTTAGTGACAGTCACTGAGTGACATTGGTGACAACACAACTACCAGATTACGGAAATTGTTGATGGTTATTAGTGGCATATTTATATTGAGCATGAAATGTAATTAAATTGTAAGTAATAAAGTTTATAAATAAGTGCTTTAAGACTACACGTGAAAGTCAACAAATCAAGTCAGTATTAAAAACAAATAAAGCCTGATTGTTGATTAGCTGATGAGTCTATCACTTACATCATGTTCTTGTACATACTAGAGTGGACGGGCAGTCCATTGCGGTCAAGTCCAGTGTCCTCGGTGTACACCCATGTCCCCCCCCCCCACATTAGACGTCTGCTCAAACCCCAGGGCGGTGAAGACACTGGGACGTGCTGTGAGATGTCTGAGGGCACACAACCCAGCCGCCCCCGCCCCAATCACTGCCACACGTAGAGGCATGCTTCTGTAACATAGGCGGTCATACATAGGTACATTTATGTCAAAAGGCAAAGGCAATAAGATGCAATCTATTTGTCCGATTTCCAAACAAGAAGTATCTATGAATCTCGATTGCAATTTGCAAGCCATTGACTTGAGGTCGAAACGCCTGTCTTACCTAAACGTCGATGTGCGAAGCCAGGACTGGCTACAGGGATTTCCAACTTATCACTGATGTCGGCACAAAACAAACATTGACTTGCTCCATATTTACTCTTTACTTGACTTTTAATCCAACAAACTCTTCATAGGTTTTAACAAACGGTCGGACGTATCGGAAGTGCCAGTTATATGGTCAGCGTGAAACACGATTGATGCCATGATGTCGGCCTGAGCGCAAAACAAACAAAGACTACACACTCACGGATCGATGGTCACACAGTGCCACAGTGACGCGCTTCAATCCGAATTCGTTGTAATTATAAACTTGGTAAACCTGTAATCCGAAAATTGGTGATAGACTATAACGGAAAATGTAGAAGTAAAAAAGTAAGAAACTAAACAAAAAGGTACTTCGTTACAAGTAAAATTAATTCAAAAAAATGTACTTCGTTACAAGTAGATTTCAAAATAAACTACTTAGATAATGTAACGGATTAAATATACTTTGCTACATCCCACGAACACGGTGCTGTACGTTTGTGGCATGCAGAAGAACATAGAAGTCGTGCGAGTCTTTGTTTCCGGCCTTTCTATAGGTCTAGTATATATTACAATCGCCCAAGAAGATTAGTTCCAGGATATGGGTGAATTCGACCATATGTTTGGGAGAAACCACCACGTCTGATGTGGATGTAGGTCTATAAGCGAGTAAAAACCTGATGTCACTTGATGTATGCCAAACACCACCTGAGATCTATGCAAGGGTTGGCGCGTCGGCCGCGTCGTTGTGACGTCACGGTGTCTGTGTCATCACCAGACTTGCTGCTTGCAGCCAACACAACGCTGTAAGTAATTTATTTTCGGAATCGCATACATCATACAAATAAACATAGGACGTATTATATATGCAGTCCGCGGAGTCCGCGGACGCGGAGAATGCGGAGACGTGAAAAAGAATAGATTCGGAGAAGGTTGGAGACGTTCAAGACGCATAGCAACCAGCATAGCAACTAGCGCGTTTAAAGATGGACGGAGACACAGCCGTGGCGTTACTGTGTAATGATTTATTTTCGTCAAGTGATGATGATCATCATCATCACGCTGATGAGTTAACATCAGCCGCGTTGATGTTGTAAGTTGTATTTCGTAAATTATGAAGGGTTATTTTAACAAATAAGCACTAGTTTTGCTCCCATGGCTTGTTATTTTTGTGTGCCTGGGCCCGCGGCAAAACTGTGACCTTGGGCTTGGCCGGCTTGGCTTTTTGGCTCGCTATGGAGTTGCTTGTGTATTTTGCATAATGGCCGGAATACTTATTTCATACGATGTCTATGTTATGCTATGTTTTATATTATTTACTTCACAAAGAATTATGTAAATTCATTTTATACTTTACTAGTGTTATGCATATGAATATGTATGTTTATTTGTAAATATATACCTAGCACTGGTAAACACGCATTGTCTATAAAGCACATCTAAAGTAAAGACAAATTGTTTACCCTTTTTCTTGACATCCTTATACATATTTTACTTTATCATCATTGCATACATAGTTTATGCTATATATATACCTGCCCCGTTTTTCTTGATGTTGTAAGTTGTAACTGGCATACAATAAAATAATATTTTGCTTAAATAAACATGATTATTTACTCTTCTGTTCCTCTAAAACAGGTGACGCGATGAACATCACCGAGTGCAACATATGTAATGCCACATTACTTGCCGGCTGACTTTATTGCCGTGTTCCACACGAGTCCAGGTGGTGCTACATTTACGTGGTGCAGTGACCATCCCCGAGTGCCGACTGTAGAGCATTTTTGCATATCATTAAGAACTTATTGTTCAAAAATACTTTATCTTATGTTTACTTCAATTAATTTTTTGCCTTCTTTACTGTTGAATGTGCAGTGATATGCATGCCTGTTTTCTTTGTCACTTTTGTGATATTGTGCAATGTTGTACCTTTTGTTTTTATGCAACATTATCTACTGTTCAGTATGTTTGTAAAAATAGTTTTGTATGTAACATTGTGTACTTTTAAATTACCTCATTTTTGTTATGTTGTAGAGATTCGCAATGTGTTTCAGTCCACATATATTTCTGTTGTGCTACAGCTTGCATATAAATAACTTTCTCTTTTATTGTATTCTTATTATTACATATACTATTGTAATTGAATAAATATTCTTTGTTGTGATGTATTTGTCAGTGTAAAGCATAAAACAGTTGTGTAAGCTGATCATTTTATTATAGAATTTGTTGTAATATAAATGCTATAACATATGTTTTGTAAAACATGAATACACATTAACATATGTATCATATTTAGTATGAAGGAACATAAGCAATAAACATATGTAACTATACACAGTAAACATTTGTTGTCAGTCATTGTGTGATAAATTCCATACAAAGTTTTAATGTTTTACACATTAATACCATACAAATGTGAACACAACAGTAATTACTTTTACATATTTTTATTAAGTAAGCATGAAACAAGTAAAACAACAACTCGCATGTCACATATTTAAACAAAATCATACCATTATAGTCAATCCTTCACAATGTAATGTACATATTGTAGGAACAAATAACTGTATTAACACTGATTTTATATTAAAAAAAACAATAGTACATCATGAACAAATCAAAATAATACAGAAAAATGTCAAAACAAGATTTATGCTAAAAACCTTTGAAAAATGATATCATGTAATTGATAAACAAATTATTACTGTTTTCCTACATGAAAACATCTCAACAATACCAATATCTCCACCATACACTAATGTAAAACTACAAGTCATATATATCATTACTATATGCATACATTTTACATATATGGCTATGTCAGGGGAAATATCTAATCCAATTCACATCCTGTAGTGTCTAACAGGTACTCTTCAATATCACGACAAAGGCTATGAGCATGTTGTTGTTGGGTGGAACAAATGTAGAAGCCACAGTTGTGCAAGGACACATGGCCCTGGCCTTCCACTTAGATGTTTACAAATTATTAAAAGAACCATGATATATATACATATATACATATATATTATAGCACCTATTTAACCCCAGGTGTAGCAGCATTTAACAACCATGTCCCCTAGTTTCTAAATTTCTTAAACCACTGAAAACATCCCAATATTTTCAGTATTTGTTTTCACAATTTGTCTGATTGTTCATAATGGTTTACATATAATATGTAAGCATGAAGATAAAATGGAAACTAAGGTGCACAATATCCTTCTTGGCAGTTTGTAGTGCATGTCTTAAAGTACATGTCCTCGAAATTTGGAGTTGGTCTGCCTTCCAGTTTTCCAAGGATTTTTCTAGTGCTTTGTCCAAATTTGTGATTGCTGTCTTTGACCCGTTTATAAGAAGACACCAGTGTCTTCCACCTACCACGTAATTGTTTGGGTGTGAATATGTACCCATTTAGTTTCATGATGCATGATGTCTTCAACCCCATTGTATATACCATTGTGGCATGAGTTTTTCGTCATGTTCTCATGGACGAGGTCAATCAGCTGTTTGGTTGCCGCATTGGTCCACACTGTGCGTGCATGCAAACTAAATTTCACAATGTTTACTTACAGCTAACACACTGTTGAAAGTAGGCATTTTTTATTCAAAATGATTAGCATACAGGAAATGTAAAAAAAATCATATTTTCATCAGATATATCAAACATGAGTTTATTATCCCAAACTGTGCCTAAGAATGTATACTCATTAACTACTTTCTCATATTTTCAACAAATATGTTGTATGAAAATGACATTTAAACCTACTGACATAAGCATATATCATGTATGTCAGTCAAGGACTGTGTGTGTGTGTGTGTGTGTGTGTGTGTGCGTGCGTGTGTGCGTGCGTGTGCGTGTGCGTGTGCGTATGTGTGTACACCTACCATGTCTGAGTCTTTTGATTAATTGCTGCTGCAGTAACTTCGTTTTGTACATTTTGCAGCATGTCGGCATCTATATTGAAAATGAACACACACACACACACACACACACGCACGCACGCACGCACGCACGCACGCACGCACACGCACACGCACACGCACACGCACACGCACACGCACACGCACACACACACACACACACACATATGTATAATCATGATTTTTAATTTGTGCTGTACAATTTATGCAACAAGACTTCGTGAAATGAAAACTATTTCAAATTAATAATTAATGTTTGCACACATACATACACTGCCGTGGATCTGCGATGTCTCTGGTATCCAAAACCAGAAGATCTCCACTCTCCTCCATGAACGGATTCCCAAGGTCTTCGATCACTTCCACGAGAGCAAGAACTTCGCTTGCAAAGGTTACTTGTACAGCCATTGTGTGTTCGTGGTGCCTGCCGTTGTCCCTGCCAGTGTGGTTATCCAGGCATGCTGTTTCAAAGCCGTCAATGGTCCACGCAATTTCTGATCCAGCTACCATCCATCGCAGTAGAGCTCTAGGGTTTTGCGTCAAGCCGATTGCTCCACCATCACCTTTGACGACTGCATTGTTTTGCTCATGCGCGTTTTCGATAGCTATGGCTGAGAAGGGACGGGTCGACTTGTGCACTACGAAGCTGCCTCGGTCAAACTCTTTCGCTACATCAGGGAGTCGTTCGTGCAGTGTTGTCATATCACGTATATGTACGGGAACCCAGCGAGAATAATGTGTGTGGTCCAGGGCAAAGAACCTTGGATTCACACATCAATCATCAAACGGTAGTAGTTCACTTGTGTCCAAGCAATATGCATCATATGCTGTACGAAGCATACTTGACAATGCACTGGAGGTGACTTGGTGGGCATGCCTGGTTCGTTTGACATGTGCGCCCTTGAGAAAGGAGTCAGCTGTTCCTGGAGTCGCAACACCTGCCTGAGTGAGAACATTTGTCGAGCCACTTCCGTCGAGCAAATCTCTCAAATATATTATGAGCATCACCATGTATCATGTGTATGTCTGGCCCATGTAGCACATATGACAAAAAGTTAAACTGGCACTATGTGAAATGAATGAGGATAATAGTATACTGATATATAACATCCATTTCTGAGAATAATCTATCCATTTCGCCTTGGCCGCACCCATTTTAACATCGATATCGTTATAATATGAATTTAAATGCATTGTATCGACAAATAGGTGGTGGCATTTGATTCCTTATGTCAGAAAACATACACAACGACACTTCATTCATATTTATACGATATTTATTCAGGAAGATATGACGATAATTAGAATTTCGCGACTCGGGTGGCGGCCATCTTGGATTTTTCAAATTATAGTACCTTCTTAGCATCAAGTATGCCAATTTTGGTGCTTTTACCACCAAACCCACAATCAAATCACATATCTGCCCCACTACAAGAGGCGAAACCGGAGCGGACCGGACAGCCTCTCCGCGCTGTTCTTTTTTGACGCGGAGAGGTCACGTGACCTCTCCGCGTCAAAAAAAGAGAATTTTCGGAGAGGTCGGAGAGGTAAATAGAATACGCCCTAACACAGTTCAGTAGATGGATAACTAATATCGAACCCGATCGCTCGATGTCGCCACTCGAATACGTGAGCCAATAAGACGCACTCTGTCGTTGAGTGTCCGGCCACTCGCCAATCAAATGGACTCTTTCTGTGCATCTGGCTACTCGCTCGCTACCGTCCATAGGCATAGTGTTAATTTCACTTCGCTTCCGTCATAGTAGTTACTTTATAGTTGACATAATCGCCACACTGCAACTGAAGGGTGACTGCAAATTTAGATGTAAATAGTCTAGTGGACAATGTTCATAACACAAAACCGGAATGATCGCCAGAAATAATTTACACAGTTCTGCAAGATAGTTTATGGTCATGGCAACGTTGTACTGACCATAACACACAATATAAATTGCACCTGTGTTTTTCTTTGACATACCTAAATGTAGCCATTGACATTTGGGTCATGATCACCAACCCACTGCCACATCATTCATGCTATTGCTAAAATCTGACACTATACCAAAGGCCGATGCTGATGTTGATAACCTTCTTTGTGTTAACAATAACAGTACCCACCAACCCCCACCAATAGGGCCCCACCTGCATGAATGGACGCCACTGATAAAACTTCCTAGTTGCAGTCAACTTCCTCTTTATGCACAGTGCGGGATTACACCCCTCTGTACCTCACTGAGTGCAGCAGTGGTTTTGCAGGTGAGGCGACGCCATTCAGGTATGATCATCTTATTTGTAATTGTGTGAAATAGCATGTGAGTTTTGTTGTGATATATGTAACAAGGTTTTTATGTTTGAATGGAAAAGCTGACAGCGATGCAAATGATTGATTAAAACGCAATGTGTCAGTATATATTTATGTGTTTGTGTGTGTATGTGTGTTTGTAGCCATCAGCTACCTGCAGTGCAGGAGTGGTAACAATAAAATCTACTTTGGTGGTGGCATTCACATTTAATTTTTGGGTAAACAAATCTACCACCAGACCGATACTTTTTAATGGTCATTTAAAATCTTCATAAACAAGTGAAGTTCATATCTTAAAATAATATAACAAAATGTGTTTTGTCCACTAACTGCATCACTCCCATTGTATCTTGTCCTCGAACAATGTCACTCCCAGACCCAGTCTGTCCTGTCAGCTAGCTGTGTCACCCCCAGTGTGCCCTGTCAGCTAGCTGTGTCACTCCCAGTGTGTCCTGTCAGCTAGCTGTGTCACTCCCAGTGTGTCCTGTCAACTAGCTGTGTCACTCCCAGTGTGTCCTGTCAACTAGCTGTGTCACCCCCAGTGTGTCCTGTCAGCTAGCTGTGTCACTCCCAGTGTGTCCTGTCAGCTAGCTGTGTCACTCCCAGTGTGTCCTGTCAACTAGCTGTGTCACCCCCAGTGTGTCCTGTCAACTAGCTGTGTCACCCCCAGTGTGTCCTGTCAACTAGCTGTGTCACTCCCAGTGTGTCCTGTCAACTAGCTGTGTCACTCCCAGTGGGTCCTGTCAACTAGCTGTGTCACTCCCAGTGTGTCCTGTCAACTAGCTGTGTCACTCCCAGTGTGTCCTGTCAACTAGCTGTGTCACTCCCAGTGTGTCCTGTCAACTAGCTGTGTCACTCCCAGTGTGTCCTGTCTGTTAGCTGTGTCACTCGCAGTATGTCCTGTCAACTAGCTATGTCACTCCCAGTGTGTCCTGTCAACTAGCTGTGTCACCCCCAGTGTGTCCTGTCAACTAGCTGTGTCACTCCCATTGTATCCTGTCAACTAGCTGTGTCACCCCCAGTGTGTCCTGTCAACTAGCTGTGTCACTCCCAGTGTGTCCTGTCAACTAGCTGTGTCACTCCCAGTGTGTCCTGTCAACTACCTGTGTCACTCCCAGTGGGTTCTGTCAACTAGCTGTGTCACTCCCAGTGTGTCCTGTCAACTAGCTGTGTCACTCCCAGTGGGTCCTGTCAACTAGCTGTGTCACTCCCAGTGTGTCCTGTCAACTAGCTGTGTCACTCCCAGTGTGTCCTGTCAACTAGCTGTGTCACTCCCAGTGGGTCCTGTCAACTAGCTGTGTCACTCCCAGTGTGTCCTGTCAACTAGCTGTGTCACTCCCAGTGTGTCCTGTCAACTAGCTGTGTCACTACCAGTGTGTCCTGTCAACTAGCTGTGTCACCCCCAGTGTGTCCTGTCAACTAGCTGTGTCACTCCCAGTGGGTCCTGTCAACTAGCTGTGTCACTCCCAGTGTGTCCTGTCAACTAGCTGTGTCACTGCCAGTGTGTCCTGTCTGTTAGCTGTGTCACTCCCAGTGTGTCCTGTCAACTAGCTATGTCACTCCCAGTGTGTCCTGTCAACTAGCTATGTCACTCCCAGTATGTTCTGTCCAGTAGCTATGTAACTACCAGTGTGTTCTGTGCTCTGTGTCTCTCAACGTTTCCTGTCTGCTATGTCACTGACGGTGTGTCTCATAAAATACTATTCATGACTGACTTTTCCAGTCTGTCCTATGCATTGTCACTGTCACTCTGAGGGTGTCCAGTCCACAGTGTTACTACCAATATTCTCCTCTACAAATTAATCTAATAAGTTGTGTTCTTTTTCAGATTCTTTCCAAGTCAACCATGGAATGGAGGACGGCTGCACTGGCTGTTGTTCTCTTCACAGGATTAGTTGAGATGTCAACAGGATTTTCTTTATTCTGCAAGCCACGAAGGCCAGATATAGGGTGGCCAGATGGGTAAGTGACCTGCACAAGTCCGCCACAGACCAAATGCTGCAAACGACATGCCATGTAACATCATAATAGGATCATGAAAGCAGATTTTTTGTTTAAAGACATTTGTAAACACCAATAATTGAATTTAGTAATTCATCATTTACAATTTGTTTCCAACATTTATGGTCACTATCCAAATAAAAGTTATGTAATTTTATCATAATTATTTATGCAGTACTTACAGTCTTCCTGTTGGATTACATAGCATTGGTATCAAATACACATTTATGATAATATATATATATATATATATATATATATATATATATATATATATATATATTATATATATATATATATATATATATATATATATATATATATATATATATATATATATATATATATATATATATATATATAATACTTTGTAATGATAAACTGAAAATAATTTGGGGTTTTCTCATAGTACATCTTATCACATTATTATTAATAGCCATAGATTTATTAGGCAACAAGGATAATTAACTAAAGGGTAATCAAGTTCAGAAACTTTCCATTTCACAGTTGTGGGGTATCAAAAATGGGATATAAATAAGCATTCAGTAGTGTTTGCTACTAGCTGTGTCATGCTGTTACAGCAACATGTATTTATCATTTGTCTTTTACCTTAACTATGTTGTTACTATAGTGCCACTAAGTAATAAGTAATAACCAAGTAACTGATTATGTTTAGCTTTCTCATTATATACATCAACACCTCCTATGTGGAATGCATACTGTGCTGTCAATCATGACATGGTTGAGTGGATTTTAGCCACAGTGGAATGACTTGTGGTATGTTGGGAAAACTGTTTGTCCAAGGTATTTTGGAGATTGTACGTATCGATTACTAAATGACTACTTCATCATCCAATGGTGCGTAACACAGATATCCTTTAATCATTTCAGTTTTACAGCCCTGAACTTCTGTAATAATTGAATACTGCATTCCCATTGGATTGACATGATAATTAACCTTCTGCTGACTTCAACACCAGATTTTGGCTACAATACTGCATTTTGTCAATAGGATCATCACATATATTATGAAATAACACACTAAGAATTTGTATTTGTATTATTAAATTGTGTCGTTGTAATTTGTAGGAAGTACCTGATCATGTGTCCCAAGTCAATGACAGTTGGTCAAACATTCTCCTTGACCATTCAGGTGTTTGATTTGGTCAAGAACCTGGCCGTGAATGCATCGTTAACAAAAACAGGCAGCAGAGCACTGTCTACTACCGAAGAAGTCCTTTTCAAGATAGGTAAATTTTGTTCGACACATCCTAATATTTATGTCTTGATTGTTGTCTTTGTACCATATCTAATTTGTTCTGTTCAGACATGCCACATGATATGGATTACCCGTATCCGATACAGATTTTGGCAGTTTTTTAAGTGATACGCAGTTTAAACATGCTGAAGCGAAATAAAACTTTGGTAATCTTCCAGTTAACTGGCCCCAATAATCGAAAACAAAACGTTGAAAAAACGTTTTGAAAAGGCCTTAATAACTTAATTAGGCCAGTTAACTGGAAGATCTGATTATTGATACGGATTCTTACACAATTTTAGGTCAAAAATACGGATTGCCATCCCAAAAATGTGGCAAGTATGTCTGTTCATACGTATAATTGCAGCTGATGTTATGTTTATAGAATGATTGAATACAATCAATTAAATTTGTAAATAGAAATACTTATTTCCAAAAAAATTGATTACAACATTAATTTTGTTTCTTGTTTTGCAGGAACGCATAATGGCTCTATTGAACTGAAGGTATGTGATTACAATGATTCTTATCCACTAATCGCAAACTTATCTGTTGTAAATTTATACTGTTAGCCTTCACCGTGTCTGTAAATAATATGTTAAATTGGTATGGTTGTAAAGATAATGTGAACATGTATTTTTAACAGATTGTTCTATATGAAAACATTACCAAATTAAAATACCCCTCTTTCCCTGATGTTATATATAAAATATATTTGGCTACTTTGAACCCAGTTTCTTCTACAAATGTTCATCTTTGCAA
The DNA here is from genome assembly GCA_964017155.1 of Oasisia sp. SBJ-2009. NCBI lineage: Eukaryota > Metazoa > Annelida > Polychaeta > Sabellida > Siboglinidae > Oasisia > Oasisia sp. SBJ-2009. The sequence goes on from OZ024862.1 coordinate 10,228,198, forward strand.
ACGTCTGACTGTTTATTTTGAGCAGTTTCCAATGTGCATAAATGTTGATGCATATAAAACTGACAGACAATAATTTATCATGAAGACAATTTATTTTGTCCCGTTTTAATACAGCAACACATTTTCTTTAGCATTTATTTTAAATTTTGTTATTTGAGGCCGAGGTTTTAGAACAAATTGGCAGTACATTGCATGTGTCACACTTAATCTCTATAGGTGCCCGAAGAGGACGATGCAACATCGTATACACTCAGACTGACAGGAGCATCTCAGGAAGAAGACGGGCGCCCCATAGAAGAGGGGCTCAGATTTAACAACGAGAGGTCTATCCCATTACATGGAAAGAGTGTGTCTGTCTTTATCCAAACTGACAAGGCGTTGTACAAGCCCAGTCAAACAGGTTGGTGTAGTAAAGAGCTGCACTGTAGACACCCTCTGTTTGAATTATGACAGGTTACTCATATTTACCCCTAATGTTTGGTACTTTTCCAAAAGTTTAGCACTTAAAATTTCTGGTTTAAGTACCAGAAATTGTTGTCTGTATCATATCTGAAACACAGTAATAACACTAATATCAGTACTTTATGTAGCACTTTTAGGTCTATGACCAATCACGACATTTCACAATTCAGTTAAAAATTAATTACAATTCAATAAGATTGAAATGTTTAAATTTTCACCAAATGGATATATGAAATATTCAGTGTCAAACACTAAACTAACCAATATTGAAAAAAAATTGTATGTTACCTTAATTGTATACAATTTAAAGAACGGTGAACAATTATATGGCTGGAAGATATAAAATGACAACTGTCAGATCCTGTTATATGATGGTCCGATCACTGCAATTATAAAAAATTCATTTATAGGCTTAAACGCTTAAATAGTGTACCTTCTTAGTGTTAGAGTGCAAGACATAATAAAAAACCAATCTTGTAACATGGGAAGCAATAGTTCTTATATCTTAAGCAAGGTGTGAATGAAACTACGAGCTACAGAAATATGGTCCTGCATGCAGGCGTCACACAGCAGACCCTTGGGGTATTTACATCGGCTGTAGCATGCACAGCTTATCACCAATTTTCCCACAGGTCTTTGGTTCCATTTGACAACAAGTAGTTATTGATACTGGCATAAATACAATTGTGTGTCAGTCATTGAGTCTGCATCTGTAATTTTCACCTATGACCTTTTCCTGCTGGCAGTCCTTTTAGCAGTGCAGTGAACCAGTCAACCGTGACTTTCACAACAGCTTTTTATTGCGCATGATAATATAGCGTTAGTACAGCCGCCTGGCACGTTCGCGCCCTGAGTTCAGTACCTGGACTGGTGCGACATGGTATTTTTGCTATAAGAACCTTATTCTAAATTAATTTGAGACTAGCTGTGTATCGATCCCTTGTAACTCAGAGACTATGTTAACATCGGCTCTTTCTCAATGTGGAACATAAACTTACACAAAATAGGTCACAAAAACACATGTCACATACAACTTATGTCACATACACAACACAGGTCACATACAAATTAAGACACTTACACAGCACAGGTCACATACAACTTAGGTCACTTACGCAGCACAGGTCATGAACAAGTTAGGTCACTTACACAGCATAGGTCACGAACAAGTTAGGTTACTTAAACAGCACAGGTCATGAACAAGTTAGGTCACTTACACAGCATAGGTCACGAACACGTTAGGTTACTTAAACAGCACAGGTCATGAACAAGTTAGGTCACTTACACAGCATAGGTCACGAACAAGTTAGGTTACTTAAACAGCACAGGTCATGAACAAGTTAGGTCACTTACACAGCATAGGTCACGAACAAGTTAGGTTACTTAAACAGCACAGGTCATGAACAAGTTAGGTCACTTACACAGCATAGGTCACGAACAAGTTAGGTTACTTAAACAGCACAGGTCATGAACAAGTTAGGTCACTTACACAGCACAGGTCATGAACAAGTTAGGTTACTTACACAGCACAGGTCACGAACAAGTTAGGTCAATTACATAACACAGGTCATGAACAAGTTAGGTCACTTACACATCACAGGTCACGAACAAGTTAGGTAACACAACACAGGTTACATACAACTTAGGCCACTTACACAACACAGGTCACATGCAACTTAGATCACTTACACAACACAGGTCACAGACAACTTAGATCACTTACACAACACAGGTCACATACAACTTAGGTCACTTACACAACACAGGTCACAGACAACTTAGATCACTTACACAATACAGGTCACAGACAACTTAGATCACTTACACAACACAGGTCACAGACAACTTAGATCACTTACACAACACAGGTCACATACAACTTAGGTCACTTACACAACACAGGTCACAGACAACTTAGATCACTTACACAATACAGGTCACAGACAACTTAGATCACTTACACAACACAGGTCACAGACAAATTAGGTCACTTACACAACACAGGTCATGAACAAAGTAGGACACTTACACAGCACAGGTCACGAACAAGTTAGGTCACTTACACAGCACAGGTCACGAACAGGTTAGGTCACTTACACAGCACAGGTCACGAACAGGTTAGGTCACTTACACAGCACAAGTCACAGACTACTTAGGTCACATACACAACACAGGTCACGAACAAAGTAGGACACTTACACAACACAGGTCACAAACAAGTTAGGTCACTTACACAGCACAGGTCTCGAACAAGTTAGGTCACTTACACAGCACAGGTCACGAACAAGTTAGGTCACTTACACAGCACAGGTCACGAACAAGTTAGGTCACTTATACAGCACGGGTCACAGATAACTTAGGTCACTTACATTTTCACAGCACAAGTCACAGACAACTTAGGTCACTTACGCAACTCAGGTCACAGACAACTTAGATCACTTACACAACACAGGTCACAGACAACTTGGATCACATGCACAACTCACAGTTACTCAAGGCAGGTTACAGATATCTTAGGTTACCTAAACAACACAGGTCACAGACAACTTATGCCACTTACACAGCATAGGTCACATACAACTTAGGCCATTTTATTTGCTGTTCTAATTTCCAATTCTTTCTACCATTATTCAATTGCTACTTATAGTAAACAAACATTTCTCCCTTCTTGACGCACATCTCAGGGTGGTCCTGATTATATTCTTTCAACATTGTGTTCCAGTTCACTTCCGTGCTATGGCCGTCTATCCGGATCTAAAGCCCTATCTTGGAAAACTTGACATAGAACTCATTGTGAGTACAATATTCAGTGTTTTATTTGCTTGAACTAACATTGCCATAACATCAGAACACTATTTAGAGCAGCAGTTCCCAAACTGGGAATGCGTACCCTTGGGGGTATGTAAAAGGCTTTCAGGTGTGCGAAGGGTTAACTGAAAGTAAGAACTACAGCATCTCATGTGCTATTCAGTGTAGAGTTCGCCAAGATCAAGGACAGTGGCATATTTCAAGAAGACTGGGATTATCATTGGACAGTTTTTTGGCCAAGAGTTTCACATGGACCAAGAGATGCAGCTGCTAGCTTAATTTACATCACGTTCAGTTGACACAGTCATCAAAAACTTGGAACTAAAGAGTACTTGGCTGAAAGATAAACTCCAATTGTTTGTCTACTTCTGTGTGGGATAGGAATTTAGGTATAATGCAACCACTGTGACTTGGTGGGCACATCTGGTGCGAGCAACATGTGCTGCACACAAGGAGTCGGCAGTGCCTGCTGTTGTGATCTCTGCTTGTACCAGTGCTTCCACCCAGCCACTGCCTTGCAACCAATCACCCAGGGTCCTCATAGCTGCCATCTCTTTATGCAGGCTGCCTATCATCACAATAAACTTTTTTCCATACATCTCTAGCTCCTTCCACTGGATCTGCTTGGCAAATGTTACTAGTGGTGTCTGACCAGCATTAAGATGTTGAACAGCCTTTCTGACTATGTCCATCGAGTGTTTGACCATTGCACACAGAATTGTATGCAAATTGGTTTGTATTAGTTTGTAGTTAGCAGATGCTGCTATGCTAGTTGGAAGTGAAACTGCTGTGGCAGCACTACATTCTTTGCCTATAATTATTTCACATGTACTCTAATATCCTGTTTTGCCCAGGTTTCCCCTACTACTACTACCACTACCACTACCACCACCACCACCACCACCACCACCACCACCACCACCACCACCACCACCACCACCACCACCACCACCACTACTACCTATTCTTTTAATTAATTTATTTGGCTCATATGTATATATGTATTTACACTGTATATGTTTTAAGCTGTTAGCGCCTTTGAACATATTTCTAATTTGGAGCCTTACAAATGTTTCCAAATAATAAATAATAATACTGCTATTAGTTATACTATTTGTGTCATCAAGAGGTCAATATTCTACATAGGTATATGTATGTTACTCTACTTTTCTAAACAAAAAACTATGTTTACTCTTGTATCCACCATTTGACAAAATAATACTATGAAAACACTTGTTACTGATTCATGGTACTATGTAATAAAATTATAATAAAATGGAATGACCAATTACTTTGTTAAATTCCATAGATTTGAGAGTATTTATTTGTTTCCTGGGGTTATTGGGATTTCAGTTATGTCCATTATTGCATGTGGCACCAATAGTATAGGAAGTTTTTACCAACCGCTGGTGGCCATTTTGAAAAATGGCTGTCCGGCCACCTAGGTGCAAATTTGCGATGGTCCAATATCGACTTTTGTTCCCAATATATCTATCAGCACATCTGCTAAATGTGATGCTTTTATCACAAAATGAAAAATCTTCTTGATGTGTTGAGATATGCCATCCCACTATAAAGAAAATGTCAGCCAGAAACACATATTATTATTTCTCAGTTTGTTTTAATATACGTTCCCAGGAGGAAATGTTTGCTTAGTCTTGATTATTTCATTTCCATACTCACGTGTGTATATAATAATAATAATTTATGTCTTATATAGCACCCCATCCAAATAATTGTTCTGGGGCATTTTACAATGATTAGACATATTTATGTGTGTTTGTTAAAATATCAAGGGGTTTCTGTGAATCTGACATTTCCTAAATTACACCCAAATGTTGTTTTTATTACAGGATGCTGAAGGAAACAGGATCAAGCAGCACAAAGGTGTAACTAACCCCGACCATCACGGTAAGACATGATGAGTAACGGAGACAGTCAGTTCTCTGAAGAGGACAACAGCTGTGACACATGGCTCACATGGCTAAGCACCAGTATAAACAGTATATATATATATATATATATATATATATATATATATATATATATATATATATATATATATATAATATACATATAATATATATAATTATATATATATAATATATATATATATATTTATATATAATATATATATATTTTATTTTATACAGTCTATAAAATGATGCAAGAAGTTGATTATTAAGTTTTTTATTACGTTTTACAAGAAACATTATATCATATTAATTTAGAAAATGTTGTTTTATCATAGTATTATGAAATAAGTTTTGCTTTAGCAATTCAACTTACCAGATGACAATAGTAAAGACTAACATTTAAAAGAATAATAATAGTTTGTCATGCATTGGTTTGTTCAGTAGAATTCTAAAAATCAAAGGAATTTATATAATTAAAACTAGTATTCAATGAAAAATTGTGATCATTTTGCATGTGAATTTACAACAAGCATTTACAACATGTATTTCTATTTATTCATTTGTATTGCTTTTTATTATTTATATTTGTATTAATGCATTGCATTTTTTGCATATCACAAACTCATCAGTTCACATCTAAACAAAACTGCTTATTTCAATAATTTCACATCATGACCTTTGCCCTCTCTGTCAGGGGTCATCACTAAGCAACTGCAGCTATCGGACCAGCCCGTACTTGGAGATTGGAACATCAGCGTCAGCGCATTGGTGAGTTATAAGAGCATCCATTTAAAAACTACAACAGTTATCTGTTCAGACAAAGAATAACAAAACAGTAAATATTGTAACTAATCTTGTTTCTGTAATAACTGTACCACTAAAAAAACTGCAAATTCACTTGTGGCTATTTAGACCTAGTCTCGCTTAACCGACTGTCGGTCGGCTCCGGAACTACGCCGACGGCTAATTCAGACCCTGACAGTATTGGATACATGTTTAGTAATATTTAATGAAGACTAGTCACTGCTAACCTCAGTTACCCAGACTCCGTGAGGTGGCAGCACTTTTAAGCCCTTCAACTCCGCCTCGGACATTAATGGGCTTAAGTTTCTACATCCAGGTAGCCTTACCCCAGATTAGGGTAGAGACGCTGATTGGCTCTCAGGCCAACTAGGAAATAAAAATAAAATAACGATATACTTTTACAAGATAATGATATCCTATGAAAAGTATTCAACATTGAACTAATATTAACACAAAAGTAAGTAAAAATTCAAATTTACAGTTGTTTATAAAATACGAATTACGGCAGGATTAACCAGTATCCGTGAGGTGGCAGCATTGTCTAGCCCCACATGGATTAAATAAAGATACCTTTTTATCAAAAACTGCTGTATTATAAAAACTATTCAGAATTAAATTTATATTAACACAAAATAAATAGAAATACAAATTTGCAGTTGTTTATAAAACATATATTACAGCAGTGTCCGTGAGGTGGCAGCATTGTATAAATCACTCTACATTGCTCCAGTTCACTCAGCTGTATAAATGAGTACCTGGCAATAGACAGTGGTGGATATGTGTACGCGTAGCCTTTCGCACATTAATTGTAGCATGTGGCTGGATGCTTCCCAGAGAAGTTGAGATGGTATATGATTGAACAGATCTGCCAGGGAAGTAATGTGTAAAAGCGCTTTGAGCAGTCCTATGGACTGGAAACTGCGCTATATAAAAACTTACCTTTTTTTACATCCTAGCAGACCTGTACATCCTAACAGACCTGTACATCCTAACATACCTGTACATCCTAGCAGACCTATACATCGTAGTAGACCTATACATCCTATCAGACCTGTACATCCTAGCAGACCTGTACACCCTAGTAGACCTATACATCCTAGTAGACCTATACAGCCTAATAAACGTATATATCCTATCAGACCTGTACATCCTAACAGACCTGTACATCCTAACAGACCGGTACATCCTAGTAGACCTATACATCCTAGTAGACCTATACATCCTATTAGACCTGTACATCCTAGCAGACCTGTACATCCTATCAGACCTGTACATTCTAGCAGACCTGTACATATCAGTAGACCTGTACATCCTAGTAGACCTATACATCCTAGTAGACCTATACATTCTAGTAGACCTATACATCATAGCAGATCTGTACATCCTAGTAGATCTGTACATCCTAGTAGACCTGTACATCCTAGTAGACCTATACATCCTACTAGACCTGTACATCCTGGTAGACCTGTACATCCTGGTAGACCTATAAATCCTAGTAGACCTGTACATCCTGGTAGACCTATACATCCTAGTAGACCTGTACTTCCTGGTAGACCTATAAATCCTAGTAGACCTGTACATCCTGGTAGACCGGTACATCCTAGTAGACCTGTACATCCTGGTAGACTTATAAATCCTAGTAGACCTATACACCCCAGTAGACCTATACATCCTAGTAGACCTGTACATCCTGGTAGACCTATACATCCTAGTAGACCTATACATCCTAGTAGACCTATACATCCCAGTAGACCTGTACATCCTACTAGACCTGTACATCCTGGTAGACCTATACATCCTAGTAGACCTGTACATCCTGGTAGACCTGTACATCCTAGTAGACCTGTACATCCTGGTAGACATATACATCCTTGTAGACCTGTATATCCTAGTAGACCTGTACATCCTGGTAGACATATACATCCTTGTAGACCTGTATATCCTAGTAGACCTGTACATCTTGGTAGACCTGTACATCCTAGTAGACCTGTACATCCTGGTAGACATATACATCCTTGTAGACCTGTACATCCTAGCAGACCTGTACATCCTAGTAGACCTATACATCCTAGTAGACCGGTACATCCTAACAGACCTGTACATCCTAGTAGACCTGTACATCCTAGTAGACCTGTACATCCTAGTAGACCTATACATCCTAGTAGACCTGTAAATCCTGGTAGACCTATACATCCTAGTAGACCTGTACATCCTAGTAGACCTATACATCCTAGTAGACCTATGCATCCTGGTAGACCTGTATATCCCAGCAGACCTGTACATCCTAGTAGACCTGTACATCCTAGTAGACCTGTACATCCTGGTAGACCTATACATCCTAATAGACCTATACATCCCAGTAGACCTGTACATCCTAGTAGACCTATACATCCTAGTAGACCTGTACACCCTGGTAGACCTGTAAATCCTAGTAGATCTGTACACCCTAGTAGACCTGTACACCCTGGTAGACCTATACATCCTAGTAGATCTATACATCCTAATAGATCTATACATCCCAGTAGACCTGTACATCCTATTAGACCTGTACATCCTGGTAAACCTGTACATCCTGGTAGACCTATAAATCCTAGTAGACCTGTACATCCTGGTAGACCTATACATCCTAGTAGACCTGTACTTCCTGGTAGACCTATACATCCTAGTAGACCTGTACATCCTGGTAGACCTATAAATCCTAGTAGACCTATAAATCCTAGTAGACCTATACATCCCAGTAGACCTGTACATCCTACTAGACCTGTACATCCTGGTAGACCTATACATCCTAGTAAACCTGTACATCCTGGTAGACCTGTACATCCTAGTAGACCTGTACATCCTGGTAGACCTATACATCCTGGTAGACCTGTACATCCTAGTAGACCTGTACATCCTGGTAGACCTATACATCCTGGTAGACCTGTATATCCTAGTAAACCTGTACATCCTGGTAGACCTGTACATCCTAGTAGACCTATACATCCTGGTAGACCTATACATCCTAGTAGACCTGTACATCCTAGTAGACCTATACATCCTAGTAGACCTGTATATCCTAGTAAACCTGTACATCCTAGTAGACCTGTACATCCTAGTAGACCTATACATCCTTGTAGACCTGTATATCCTAGTAGACCTGTACATCCTAACAGACCTGTACATCCTAGTAGACCTGTACATCCTAGTAGACCTATACATCCTAGTAGACCTGTACATCCTAACAGACCTGTACATCCTAGTAGACCTGTACATCCTAGTAGACCTGTACATCCTGGTAGACTTATACATCCTAGTAGACCTGTACATCCTGGTAGACCTGTACATCCTAGTAGACCTGTACATCCTAGTAGACCTATACATCCTAGTAGACCTGTACATCCTGGTAGACCTATACATCCTAGTAGACCTGTACATCCTGGTAGACTTATACATCCTAGTAGACCTGTACATCCTAGTAGACCTATACATCCTAGTAGACCTGTACATCCTAGTAGACCTATACATCCTAGTAGACCTGTACATCCTGGTAGACTTATACATCCTAGTAGACCTGTACATCCTAGTAGACCTATACATCCTAGTAGACCTGTACATCCTAGTAGACCTATACATCCTAGTAGACCTGTACATCCTGGTAGACCTATACATCCTAGTAGACCTGTACATCCTGGTAGACTTATACATCCTAGTAGACCTGTACATCCTAGTAGACCTATACATCCTATTAGACCTGTACTTCCTGGTAGACCTATAAATCTTAGTAGACCTGTACATCCTGGTAGACCGGTACATCCTAGTAGACCTGTACATCCTGGTAGACCTATAAATCCTAGTAGACCTATACATCGCAGTAGACCTATACATCCTAGTAGACCTGTACATCCTGGTAGACCTATAAATCCTAGTAGACCTATAAATCCTAGTAGACCTTTACATCCCAGTAGACCTGTACATCCTACTAGACCTGTACATCCTGGTAGACCTATACATCCTAGTAGACCTGTACATCCTGGTAGACCTGTACATCCTAGTAGACCTGTATATCCTAGTAGACCTACCCAGCAAACAAGGAACCATTTCTGAACCAGTTGGCAGGTGTCATACTGGTTCATAATTGGTACTGCTCCACCAGTACGTGTTTTAATGTGTATTCACGTGAATATACGTGTTCTGCCTGTTGTCACGAGTTTTGAACGAGTTTGACATGAGTCGTACTGGGTCAGAACTGGTACGGTTTCACTGGTACGTGTTATCACGTGAAAAACTCGTGTTTTCACGGGAAATACGCATCGACACACCAAATTTGTTCACAGAATCTGGTAAATTCACGTGAATTGAGCCAGTTGAACTCATGAATTCACTTACAGAACATGTGAAATCACGGGTCCTTGTTTGCTGGGTATACATCCGATTAGACCTGTACATCCTAGTAGACCTGTACATCCTATTAGACCTGTACATCCTATTAGACCTGTACATCCTAGTAGACCTATACATCCTAGTAGACCTGTACATCCTAGTAGACCTATACATCCTAGTAGACCTGTACATCCTAGTAGACCTATACATCCTAGTAGACCTGTACATCCTAGTAGACCTATACATCCTAGTAGACCTGTACATCCTAGTAGACCTATACATCCTAGTAGACCTATACATCCTAGTAGACCTGTACATCCTATTAGACCTGTACATCCTAGTAGACCTATACATCCTAGTAGACCTATACATCCTAGTAGACCTGTACATCCTAGTAGACCTGTACATCCTAGTTGACATATACATGCTAGTAGACCTGTACATCCGATTAGACCTGTACATCCTTGTAGACCTATACATCCTAGTAGACCTGTACATCCTAGTTGACATATACATGCTAGTAGACCTGTACATCCTTGTAGACCTGTACATCCTAGTAGACTTGTACAACCTAGTTGACATATACATCCTAGCAGACCTATACTATCAAACACCATCTCAACCTCTCTGACCATGCAATACTGCAATTAATGAGCGAAGGCTGCTCCTATAACTGTCCACCATTCACTTCAGCCAAGTCATCATTCATACAGCTGACTGAACTGGAAGGAGTGAAAATACTTGCCAAAGGTTTGACAAGACACCACAGGATTCAAACCCTGGTTCTCTTAGTTGATAGTCTGAAGCTCTAGCCACTAGGCTACTGCACTTAGACTACCCAGGTAATTCAGTCAAAATTAAATTATTTATACTACAGTAGAATCCCTGATTAAAAACCACCCGCTTTTTACGACCATTTTTCTACTGATAGACTGTCTATGCTGTATAAATATCCTCTTGTCAATGACCACCTGGCAAATGTGACCAGTTACCACTGCAATTTGAATGTTACCCCTGACAATCGACCATCTGATTGGTGGCCAGCACATTTTGTAACCTAAATCTAGCAATGAACTCTCATTAAATGTATGACTACTGGAGCACGAATGCGCATAAAAACAATGAATCGCATGATGACGACCATTAATTTTTGTGATCTTTTACTTTCTGACCGAACTATGAAAACGACAACTAACAGTCACCAAACTTTCCTCACATATCTTGTATACATATACACCCACTAGGTTACAACATTTAATCACTTACATTATTTAAACAAATAAAATTCACAAAACAAACTCGTTCAAATCTAGCATAGATCAACATCGCCAGTAGTAGCTCTGTGATTATTGTAATATCCATAATTTATACGATTAATGTTTAGGCTAAATGTTTGGATAGTGTAGGATAAAACCAGAATTGTTGACGCTCATTTATGTAGCAACACTGCACCATGGTAACCTATGGCCTGCACTTAACTGCTGAAAACAATGTTAAGTTTAGCACAATTTTGATTTGTGAATTTAATTTTTTACAGGAATTTAAATTATTAATTTTTTTACAACATAGCATGTGTCTTTGTAATATTAGTAATGAGAGGGGAAGTTTGGTGGCTGTAAGAGGTTGTTTTCATGGTTAGGTCAGAAAGTAAAAGATTCTTTTTCGCTGCTGGAAAGGCGAAGAAAATGGGGACCGCAGCGCAGTTAGCCTGACGACGTGAGGTGGCAGCACTTTTGAGCTCTTTAGACCTAATTTGAAATAACAAATTAAATAAGAATATTTTTTTATCAGATAAACAATTTTTATTTTATAAAAACTATTCAAAATTAAACTTATACTAAAACATGTCACACACAAAATAAACAGAAAAGATCAATTTTCGTTGTTAGTGTGTCATTTCATCTTTTTCTACTTTATATTTTGTGTATTTTACTACTTAATTTTTTCTCAAACGCATACATGCTATATGGATTTTAATTATTATGATATCTGTAAACGTATGAATTAATCCAAAACATAAAAATAACCAAACCCCTCATTAGAGGTCACATCTATTTTAAGACCGCTCCACTCTGATTTGGAGGGCACTGCCTTCAATGAAGGGTTCTACTTAGTAAAAGAAAATATATTAGGGTACTGTAAGTAATTAATCACTAAAATCACACACAGTTTCTCTGTGTTTGTGTCCTGTTGTAAATACATTATAAAATTAATACAACTCTTGCTACATAATATGCTGAAACATTTATTTCTGAAATACTGGATATATGAAGCCAATAACAGTTTAATGTTTCTATTTTGCAGGGCATTACTCAGACAAAAGCCTTCACAGTTGCCGAGTATGGTAAGTGTTTCAACAGTCTTTTGCAGGATTGGTGACCATTTGTTCTCAAGTTGACTTAAGCAACAACAAATGTGTTCACGTCTCCTGCTTCTGATATTGAGCCCATTCTTTTTATTTACGTCTGAAGTATTTTTTGCTATTTAAATTACCTCTCTTAGGAGGTGTTTCAGAATATTGTGCAAATTACAACACATTGATACAGGTTTATTTCCATCACTATGGAAATAACAGAATCCTGCACCATGCTGATGTGCTGGTTATTATGTCATGTATGTTATTGTTGCAGTGCTGCCAAAGTTCAAAGTGACAATAGATGCCCCATCTTTCTTCTACTTCATGAATGATGTGCTGATCATAAATATTGGCGCAGAGTAAGCTGTATTTTCTCCTCTCATGTTCATTATTGATTTGTTACTTAAGTTGCATATTACACTCAAGCCTCATTGTAACACACCAGACATAATTTGTAATCGGTTATAACGCACATCAAGTGTTAGTTTGTTTCCGATGGCGTTCTTCGACTTGGTGCTTGGTACTTCGATTAGGTGTGGCTGTGTCGGTTACCGTTTCGTGTTAATTGCCATGTAGCACCCCTGGTGGCAGATATGGGAATGCATGCATGCTCATTATGCACATTGCTTATACCCACATAATGTGGTCCAGATTCATGGATCCACACTACACTGTTATAACAATGCTTAACTATAATATGCAATAGATACGGTCAATAATTAATATGCAAAGATGACAAAACACTAACTAATAATGGCGGTAACATTACCATGCTACCCCATTATAGCATATCAACATGGGTAGTATTACTTATTAGTGCCTTCTGATATTGACACATGTTTATAGACATGTTACAAGAAATGATAGGATTGAGAACAGGGGAAGATGGGACAGCTTGCCCCCTGTAATTTTGATGAGGGCAGACATGGTTCTGCACCCCAGTAAATGTGAGTATGAACACGGTTTTTTGTGAGTGTCTATGGCCACAAATGAAAATATATTTAGTAAGTTTTTGGGGAGCATTAAGTGGGTGCATACAGTTGGAAGTTTCTAAGTGAAATGTTGTCTGATGTTACAGTGGTGACAGTTTTCAGTAGCAGTACCCCATTCTTCTATTATCATGAACTGAACGTGGAGTGGTGTTGAAATTCAGGTTCTCAATTCCCTGAAATATATTTATTTCCCACACCAGTGTTTCTAGTACTGCGGGGTGATGACGTCATTTTGTTTCTGTCACAGGTACACCTACGGCAAGAAGGTGAAGGGAGTCGCTGTGATTACTGTACAGTTGAGTTATACGTCATATCAGTTGAATGGAAGGAAACTTCCTCAGCACAAGATAACAGTACAAGAAGTAAGTTAACATACGACAACATATGTACTCAGTTCTCATAATGAGCATTGAGGTTGAAATAGTAATTAAACTGCAATGTGTGGTGCACAGATTTCATTCAGGGTTTGGTACGTTTTGAAACATTGAAAAATTGCTTGATCGATATCTCAAACCTCTGAAACAGATTAAATGTTTCTAATTGTCATCGCTGCTATATATTTTACATTAGGATTCCATATAGACTGTGATTGCAGGATCAACTTGGTTTAATCTTCAGAATATTTTATTAAAATTCATAGTTCCCTTGGGACAAAATATGATAAACACAATTTTTTATTTTGTTCAAATCATAACAAAGCAAAAAGCTAGAATACAATCTAATTTATACAAAATAACCCCATTAAAAGACGCATAGCGCCATTCATAATTGTTAGCAAAATGTAATACTGTACATCCATGTTCTGAGTCAATGGGCTGCACTTGCTCTATGACTTAACTGCGTTTTAATCGCATTTTATATAGCAAATGTGCAACAAATATTTCAGCCTTTGTTACCATCCTGTTATTTGGAATTCTTAGTATATACCATATTCATTTACATGTTTTCAAATAAACAGTGAACAAAAATTATCTTAACAAATGAATAAAATGGCTATGTATTGCATTTTGCCCCAATAAACCCTCCATATAAAACTGCCTCACATCAGACAGAGTTCTTTTGTGTCTGTTCGCCGGACGTTTTCTATCTCACACTGTACTTAAAGTAAAGGCAGTTCTTATATAGCGCAATATCCAATCCTCAGGACCGCTCAAAGCGCTTTACACTTTACTTCCCTGACAGACCTGTTCACTCAGACACCATCTCAACTTCTCTGGGAAGCATCCAGCCATATGCTACAATTAATGCGCGAAGGCTGCTCGTACACATATCCACCACTGTCTATAGCCAGGTACTCATTTAATTCAGCTGAGTGAACTGGAGCAATGTAGAGTGAAAAAAACTTGCCCAAGGTTTTAACGCCGCAGCCAGGATTCGAACCCGGGTTCTCGTAGTCGAGAGTCCGAAGCACTACCCCTGAGCCACTGCGCTCTGCTCTACTTTATTGGTTTTGAATAATCCTGCATAGGATGTCATTTGAGTATAAATGTTCTGCTTGTGAGTCGATGGTCACCCAGTCAGGATTGCCACTGTCAGGTTGTTGAACCTATGTCATGATCACAGCAAAGCAGTGGAACCCAAATCATGACCATAAGCCTTTCAATAGATACCTCCTGTTTAAAATCCTGGGTGCAGAACCAAAATTTATATCTCTAGCACATATACTTAAGGAATTATGGCCATTTGTAATCATTTAAGGGATGCGACAGCCATAATTGTTTTTTAAATGCCATTGGAAGATATTGAAAATATAAAAATATTGTCTCATGATGCCTTTATAAACTGATATCAATTGACAGAAAAAGTATGTACTCCATTTCTACCCTAAAGGATATAAATGTTGAATATTCCTCCTGACTACCACTGCTATTTTATGTTTCACCTTCATGAATCCCATAGATCTACATCATAATGTAAGTGATGTTAAATCGTATAGATGTCTACGAATTGCTTTGAATTATGGTTATTCCGGTTTATTGTTACTGAACTATCATTTTATGTTGAAGTCACT
>OZ024862.1:10248908-10351408 GCA_964017155.1 Oasisia sp. SBJ-2009
AAGACATCATAGCAGTCATGGACATCATCGGTGGCTACGTGTAGCTCTGTGATTACTGTAATATCCATATTGTGCATGATTAAGCTTTAGAAAATTAGGCTAAGTTTTAGGTTAGTTTAGGATAAAACCGTAATCGAGATTTAGTGATACGGCGATAAAATATCGACATAACACCACAGTAATCTGCATCCACTGCCGGCAATGTCAACTTTAGTTTAGCACGATTTTGATTTATGAATTTTATTCTTCACAGGAATTTAAAGGATTTTATTTTATGACCTAGCGTAAATTTTATTCTTCACAGGAATTTAAGGATTTTGTTTTATGACCTAGCGTATATATGTGTAATATGAGTTATTAGAGAGGAAGTTCCCTGGCTGTAAACATCGTTTCCATGATTAAACTGTAGATCAGAAAGTAAAAGATCGTTTTGGCTGCCAAAAAGAACAACAAAATGGTGACCGTGGTGCGATTACCCAAACGGCGTGAGGTGGCAGCACTTTTTAGCCCCTCAGACCGAATTTGAAATAAATAAAATGAGAATGCCTTTTATCAGATATATCATTAGAAAGCGATTCAAAATTAGAATACTTTTTATCAGATATTATTTCTTTAAATGATTCCAAATTAAACTTATACTGAAACATGTCGCACATAAAATAAACAGAATATATAATTTTGTTGTTGTTAATCTCAGTTTTTGTTTTCTACTTTTTATTTTGTGTATTTACTACTTAGCTGTTTATATCACAGGCAATCATGCTATATGGACATTACTTATTATGATATGCGTAAATGTATGAATTGATCCAAAATATCAAAATAACCAAACCCCTCACGAGAGAGACCACCCCTCTTTTAAGACTGCTCCACTCTGATTTGGGGGATGGTCTTAAATGAGGGGTTCTGCTGTACTTGTCAATTTTGAGATTGACAAACCCATTTTGCTTGACACCTCTGACCTTTGTTTACTGATGATTGTAAGTTTATTCTTCTCAATACCTTAGTATAAGTGTTTCTCTCTTTGTTTGTGGATGCTCATCTTCATCAGTTTATCATCACTATTGTGGATTTAGCCTTTATACAATTTTGCGTACTTTTTCAATTATTGGCGCTTGACAACTGTCATCACTTAACATAGATACTTGCATTTTGCTGTGTCACCATCAGGCATCACACGCTACATGGCCTCGAGTTACATAAGATCACCGTTAACATATAGTTGCATCGTGACACGAATATGTGACTTATTTCTAGGATACATTAAAACAAAGTAATGCAATTTTCAAATGTTTTAATGCAGGCGACTGCCTTTATTGAAGTGAGATTGTATATTTGCTCCCTAATTAAGACTTACCTCTACTAGCACACTTATCCATGGCGGTACAGAGATTACAACTAAGAATTGCTGGATAACTCTGCTAGTTGTTAGAAACTTGTTCACAAGTAATTGTAATTCACTATTTCACTATTTTAGTTAACTAGTTGCACTATTATGATGCTGCTGTATAGGTTTTTGTGTTTATGTTCACGAATTATTAATTGTTGCAAAATTGTTAAAATACATGAATAAGGAAAATAAGCATTGTTGCTTAAATCCAATTGTTACATTGTAGCATGTACTTTGACATGAAATTATTACTTTACTGTATTACTTTACTGTATCTGCATGATATTATGAAACAATAAAGCTATTATTATTATTAAGTACTGGGTATATTGTTGCCTCAGCTATTTCTGAAGTTCTTCCATGGGTACAGTGACTATATGAGAACACACAACTGTATTAACACCTCTGTTGTATTTGCAGTTCCTCAGCAAGGGAATGTTGATCTTGTCAAAATACATTCACCTCAAGAATGTGTCATGTGAGAACACTGTTGACTTCACATTCAACTCGTCCATTGCTCAGAAGCTCTCCCCCAGCGCCCGTGTTGTGGTCTGGTACCTCACTGAGGACAGCGAAGTCATCACTGACAGCCTCGATTTCAACGTCGAAGGTGTCTTCTCCAATGAGGTATGATGGAGTGTGTCGACTTTTATGGCTATATCATTGTGATTAGAATGTTTGTTTCGATTGCAGCAGCATTTCACAGTGAGCTGTCTGATTTTGACATCACAGAAATGGTTAAAAACCAATTTGGTCTAATGTCAAGCTGTAAGTGTGAATCGCTATAGCAAAAATATTTGTGTTTGAAAAGTGCCTCATCTTATTTAAGTAATATGCTTATGGTAACAAGTGGAGAGCTTTCAGTCAATAAGTTCTTTATCTTTACTCCAAAGCTAAAGTAAAGGCAAGTTCTTACATAGCGCAGTATTCAGTCCTCAGGACCGTTCAAAGCACTTTACACTTTACTTCCCTGACAGACCTGTTCACTCAGACCCTATTTCAATGACTGGTTGTCTTCAGCTGTCTAAGATCTGTGTTGGTGACCTCAATGACTGGTTGTCTTCAGTTGTCTAAGATCTGTGTTGGTGACCTCAATGACTGGTTGTCTTCAGTTGTCTAAGATCTGTGTTGGTGACCTCAATGACTGGTTTTCTTCAGTTGTCTAAGATCTGTGTTGGTGACCTCAATGACTGGTTGTCTTCAGTTGTCTAAGATCTGTGTTGGTGACCTCAATGACTGGTTGTCTTCAGTTGTCTAAGATCTGTGTTGGTGACCTCAATGACTGGTTGTCTTCAGCTGTCTAAGATCTGTGTTGGTGACCTCAATGACTGGTTGTCTTCAGTTGTCTAAGATCTGAGTTGGTGACCTCAATGACTGGTTGTCTTCAGTTGTCTAAGATCTGTGTTGGTGACCTCAATGACTGGTTGTCTTCAGTTGTCTAAGATCTGTGTTGGTGACCTCAATGACTGGTTGTCTTCAGTTGTCTAAGATCTGTGTTGGTGACCTCAATGACTGGTTGTCTTCAGATGTCTAAGATCTGTGTTGGTGACCTCAATGACTGGTTGTCTTCAGTTGTCTAAGATCTGTGTTGGTGACCTCAATGACTGGTTGTCTTCAGTTGTCTAAGATCTGTGTTGGTGACCTCAATGACTGGTTGTCTTCATATGTCTAAGATCTGTGTTGGTGACCTCAATGACTGGTTGTCTTCAGATGTCTAAGATCTGTGTTGGTGACCTCAATGACTGGTTGTCTTCAGATGTCTAAGATCTGTGTTGGTGACCTCAATGACTGGTTGTCTTCAGTTGTCTAAGATCTGTGTTGGTGACCTCAATGACTGGTTGTCTTCAGATGTCTAAGATCTGTGTTGGTGACCTCAATGACTGGTTGTCTTCAGTTGTCTAAGATCTGTGTTGGTGACCTCAATGACTGGTTGTCTTCAGTTGTCTAAGATCTGTGTTGGTGACCTCAATGACTGGTTGTCTTCAGTTGTCTAAGATCTGTGTTGGTGACCTCAATGACTGGTTGTCTTCAGATGTCTAAGATCTGTGTTGGTGACCTCAATGACTGGTTGTCTTCAGTTGTCTAAGATCTGTGTTGGTGACCTCAATGACTGGTTGTCTTCAGTTGTCTAAGATCTGTGTTGGTGACCTCAATGACTGGTTTTCTTCAGTTGTCTAAGATCTGTGTTGGTGACCTCAATGACTGGTTGTCTTCAGTTGTCTAAGATCTGTGTTGGTGACCTCAATGACTGGTTGTCTTCAGATGTCTAAGATCTGTGTTGGTGACCTCAATGACTGGTTGTCTTCAGTTGTCTAAGATCTGTGTTGGTGACCTCAATGACTGGTTGTCTTCAGTTGTCTAAGATCTGTGTTG
Organism: Oasisia sp. SBJ-2009; assembly: GCA_964017155.1. NCBI lineage: Eukaryota > Metazoa > Annelida > Polychaeta > Sabellida > Siboglinidae > Oasisia > Oasisia sp. SBJ-2009. The sequence goes on from OZ024862.1 coordinate 10,252,672, forward strand.
GTGACCTCAATGACTGGTTGTCTTCAGATGTCTAAGATCTGTGTTGGTGACCTCAATGACTGGTTGTCTTCAGTTGTCTAAGATCTGTGTTGGTGACCTCAATGACTGGTTGTCTTCAGATGTCTAAGATCTGTGTTGGTGACCTCAATGACTGGTTGTCTTCAGATGTCTAAGATCTGTGTTGGTGACCTCAATGACTGGTTGTCTTCAGATGTCTAAGATCTGTGTTGGTGACCTCAATGACTGGTTGTCTTCAGTTGTCTAAGATCTGTGTTGGTGACCTCAATGACTGGTTGTCTTCAGATGTCTAAGATCTGTGTTGGTGATCTCAATGACTGGTTGTCTTCAGATGTCTAAGATCTGTGTTGGTGACCTCAATGACTGGTTGTCTTCAGTTGTCTAAGATCTGTGTTGGTGACCTCAATGACTGGTTGTCTTCAGATGTCTAAGATCTGTGTTGGTGACCTCAATGACTGGTTGTCTTCAGTTGTCTAAGATCTGTGTTGGTGATATCAATGACTGGTTGTCTTCAGATGTCTAAGATCTGTGTTGGTGACCTCAATGACTGGTTGTCTTCAGTTGTCTAAGATCTGTGTTGGTGACCTCAATGACTGGTTGTCTTCAGATGTCTAAGATCTGTGTTGGTGACCTCAATGACTGGTTGTCTTCAGTTGTCTAAGATCTGTGTTGGTGATCTCAATGACTGGTTGTCTTCAGATGTCTAAGATCTGTGTTGGTGACCTCAATGACTGGTTGTCTTCAGTTGTCTAAGATCTGTGTTGGTGACCTCAATGACTGGTTGTCTTCAGATGTCTAAGATCTGTGTTGGTGACCTCAATGACTGGTTGTCTTCAGTTGTCTAAGATCTGTGTTGGTGACCTCAATGACTGGTTGTCTTCAGTTGTCTAAGATCTGTGTTGGTGACCTCAATGACTGGTTGTCTTCAGTTGTCTAAGATCTGTGTTGGTGACCTCAATGACTGGTTGTCTTCATATGTCTAAGATCTGTGTTGGTGACCTCAATGACTGGTTGTCTTCAGATGTCTAAGATCTGTGTTGGTGACCTCAATGACTGGTTGTCTTCAGATGTCTAAGATCTGTGTTGGTGACCTCAATGACTGGTTGTCTTCAGATGTCTAAGATCTGTGTTGGTGACCTCAATGACTGGTTGTCTTCAGATGTCTAAGATCTGTGTTGGTGACCTCAATGACTGGTTGTCTTCAGATGTCTAAGATCTGTGTTGGTGACCTCAATGACTGGTTGTCTTCAGTTGTCTAAGATCTGTGTTGGTGACCTCAATGACTGGTTGTCTTCAGATGTCTAAGATCTGTGTTGGTGACCTCAATGACTGGTTGTCTTCAGTTGTCTAAGATCTGTGTTGGTGACCTCAATGACTGGTTGTCTTCAGTTGTCTAAGATCTGTGTTGGTGACCTCAATGACTGGTTGTCTTCAGTTGTCTAAGATCTGTGTTGGTGACCTCAATGACTGGTTGTCTTCAGATGTCTAAGATCTGTGTTGGTGACCTCAATGACTGGTTGTCTTCAGTTGTCTAAGATCTGTGTTGGTGACCTCAATGACTGGTTGTCTTCAGTTGTCTAAGATCTGTGTTGGTGACCTCAATGACTGGTTTTCTTCAGTTGTCTAAGATCTGTGTTGGTGACCTCAATGACTGGTTGTCTTCAGTTGTCTAAGATCTGTGTTGGTGACCTCAATGACTGGTTGTCTTCAGATGTCTAAGATCTGTGTTGGTGACCTCAATGACTGGTTGTCTTCAGTTGTCTAAGATCTGTGTTGGTGACCTCAATGACTGGTTGTCTTCAGTTGTCTAAGATCTGTGTTGGTGACCTCAATGACTGGTTGTCTTCAGATGTCTAAGATCTGTGTTGGTGACCTCAATGACTGGTTGTCTTCAGTTGTCTAAGATCTGTGTTGGTGACCTCAATGACTGGTTGTCTTCAGATGTCTAAGATCTGTGTTGGTGACCTCAATGACTGGTTGTCTTCAGATGTCTAAGATCTGTGTTGGTGACCTCAATGACTGGTTGTCTTCAGATGTCTAAGATCTGTGTTGGTGACCTCAATGACTGGTTGTCTTCAGATGTCTAAGATCTGTGTTGGTGATCTCAATGACTGGTTGTCTTCAGATGTCTAAGATCTGTGTTGGTGACCTCAATGACTGGTTGTCTTCAGTTGTCTAAGATCTGTGTTGGTGACCTCAATGACTGGTTGTCTTCAGATGTCTAAGATCTGTGTTGGTGACCTCAATGACTGGTTGTCTTCAGTTGTCTAAGATCTGTGTTGGTGATCTCAATGACTGGTTGTCTTCAGATGTCTAAGATCTGTGTTGGTGACCTCAATGACTGGTTGTCTTCAGTTGTCTAAGATCTGTGTTGGTGACCTCAATGACTGGTTGTCTTCAGATGTCTAAGATCTGTGTTGGTGACCTCAATGACTGGTTGTCTTCAGTTGTCTAAGATCTGTGTTGGTGATCTCAATGACTGGTTGTCTTCAGATGTCTAAGATCTGTGTTGGTGACCTCAATGACTGGTTGTCTTCAGTTGTCTAAGATCTGTGTTGGTGACCTCAATGACTGGTTGTCTTCAGATGTCTAAGATCTGTGTTGGTGACCTCAATGACTGGTTGTCTTCAGTTGTCTAAGATCTGTGTTGGTGACCTCAATGACTGGTTGTCTTCAGATGTCTAAGATCTGTGTTGGTGACCTCAATGACTGGTTGTCTTCAGATGTCTAAGATCTGTGTTGGTGACCTCAATGACTGGTTGTCTTCAGATGTCTAAGATCTGTGTTCGTGACCTCAATGACTGGTTGTCTTCAGTTGTCTAAGATCTGTGTTGGTGACCTCAATGACTGGTTGTCTTCAGATGTCTAAGATCTGTGTTGGTGACCTCAATGACTGGTTGTCTTCAGATGTCTAAGATCTGTGTTGGTGACCTCAATGACTGGTTGTCTTCAGATGTCTAAGATCTGTGTTCGTGACCTCAATGACTGGTTGTCTTCAGTTGTCTAAGATCTGTGTTGGTGACCTCAATGACTGGTTGTCTTCAGTTGTCTAAGATCTGTGTTGGTGACCTCAATGACTGGTTGTCTTCAGATGTCTAAGATCTGTGTTGGTGACCTCAATGACTGGTTGTCTTCAGTTGTCTAAGATCTGTGTTGGTGATCTCAATGACTGGTTGTCTTCAGATGTCTAAGATCTGTGTTGGTGACCTCAATGACTGGTTGTCTTCAGTTGTCTAAGATCTGTGTTGGTGACCTCAATGACTGGTTGTCTTCAGATGTCTAAGATCTGTGTTGGTGACCTCAATGACTGGTTGTCTTCAGATGTCTAAGATCTGTGTTGGTGACCTCAATGACTGGTTGTCTTCAGTTGTCTAAGATCTGTGTTGGTGACCTCAATGACTGGTTGTCTTCAGATGTCTAAGATCTGTGTTGGTGACCTCAATGACTAGTTGTCTTCAGATGTCTAAGATCTGTGTTGGTGACCTCAATGACTGGTTGTCTTCAGGTATCGTTGAGTTTTGACAAGAACAAGACACGTCCCGGGAAGTCACTGAACTTGAAGGTGACGGCGGACCCTGCGTCATATGTTGGTCTCCTCGCTGTTGATCAGAGCGTTCTACTCCTCAAGGGAGGAAATGACATCACACAGAAAGATGCAAGTGTCACTGGGTTCTCACATCTCAGTCTTTAATTGTTGTATCAGTGGCTGTTTACTGTATGTGTGCACAGACGGTATTCATTTAAGCAGCCATGGTGTTACCTTACATGCCAGCATACATGCTGATATTATACCTGATTCGGCATCAGTAGTAGTATTATGTTAAAACTGTCAGTGTTGCAATATTAAAATTAATGTCACGTGTTGCATTATAACATACTTTTACTAAAAATAACATTACCTTATCACAAACTGTCAACAATGTGACATCACTGGTGGTACGTATTCACACACTGTCACAACATGACATCAGTGGTGGTATTTTTTCACAAACTCACAATGTGACATAAGTTGTTTCTTCTGTTTTTCACAAACAATCACAACAACATGACACTAGTGGTGATATGTTTGTAGGTGATTGATGAACTGAAGACATATGACTCTAAAGACTCTAAAGGCTCTGTTCAGCCTCACCCTGACCCGATGCCACTGTTCATGAGATGTATGTTCTGTGGCTGGCCTGTCTTCTCTGGCGGCACGGACTCCACCGAGATCTTTGATGTAAGTTTATTGGTTTTTTATTCTATTTAATTGTTTACAGTTTTAACATCTACACTTCCTGCATATAGTTTCGTCAGTATGATTGTGTGTAGTGTGCGTGTGCGTGTGCGTGTGCGTGTGCGTGTGGTGTGTGTGTGTCCATGTGGTGTGCGTGTGGTGTGCATGTGGTGTGCATGTGGTGTGGTGTGGTGTGGCGTGCGTGTGGCGTGCGTGTGGCGTGCGTGTGGTGTGCGTGTGGTGTGCGTGTGGTGTGCGTGTGGTGTGCGTGTGGTGTGCATGTGGTGTGGTGTGGTGTGGTGTGGTGTGGTGGTGTGGTGTGGTGTGGTGTGGTGTGGTGTGGTGTGGTGTGGTGTGGTATGGTGTAGTGTGTGTGTGTGTTGCGTGTGCGTGTGTGTGTTACAGTGTGTAGAGAGTATGTATGATGGAATTACACAATGATTGTGTGTAGTGTGCGTGTGCGTGTGCGTGTGCGTGTGCGTGTGCGTGTGCGTGTGCGTGTGCGTGTGCGTGTGCGTGTGCGTGTGCGTGTGCGTGTGCTGTGGTGTGGTGTGTGTGTGCGTGCGTGCGTGTGGTGTGCGTGTGGTGTGCGTGTGGTGTGCGTGTGGTGTGGTGTGGCGTGCGTGTGGCGTGCGTGTGGCGTGCGTGTGGCGTGCGTGTGGCGTGCGTGTGGCGTGCGTATGGCGTGCGTGTGGTGTGCGTGTGGTGTGCGTGTGGCGTGCATGTGGCGTGCGTGTGGCGTGCATGTGGTGTGCGTGTGGTGTGCGTGTGGTGTGTGTGTGCGTGTGGTGTGCGTGTGGTGTGCGTGTGGTGTGGTGTGCGTGTGGTGTGGTGTGCGTGTGGTGTGGTGTGCGTTTGGTGTGTGTGTGGTGCGTGCGTGTGTGTGTTACAGTGTGTAGAGAGTATGTATGATGGAATTAATCAGCCAATGTTGTCTGCTTAAATTACACTCACATAGAGAGAGGCCAGTAAACCAGGGAATGGTGTAAACAAGTATGTGGTATATGTTAACTGGATTTATCCAGGTATGGTGATTATTAGTGCAGTGTTTACTGATTAAGTTGTACCTGGTTTGAAATCACGAACGTGGGAAGTAGCCAACTTTAAAGCTACTTCAACTTTGGGGTGTCTGCCTCTGCAATAACAGCTTTTACAAGTTTCACTTCCAGTTTTGAAAATTTGCAGATTCAACATTCACATTGTCTACATTGTATCTACTAGTCTAGCTATGTAATTTAGCAATTATTAAGATGGCAATATTTCAAAATAAGAAACAGAATATCTCAGTTAAAACTGTTAGACTACCCCCTGGTACTGGTAGTTTCATCAAATATTCCAGTGTATTTAGTGTCTCCATCTGGTGAATGTACCAGAACTATGAACATCTGACAGTACAGTGTATTCTTGTCTTAACGTTTAATTTTCAGAATGCTGGCGTATATGTCCTTACCAATGCTTGTGTCTACAAATACTATCCTCGTAAGTACATAAAACCTTTAATATGGTACGTAGCCTCAAAACAAATTACAGTAGTGTAGAGGACTTGATGCTAAATAATTACAGATGCAGCTGTAATAACATTCATGTTGGCTATAATTTTTAGAAATTCAGAAATACTGTCAGGATTCCTGTTGTAATAATTTACATTTCTCTCTTGCATTCTTTATGTTATTGTGGAAATGCTAGCAGTCAACGAATAACTCCATAGTTGTGGGGATGTGCATAGATGTAAAGAAGGTTAAAAATGAAATGTTTACACATACATGGGGTTGGAAACATTATTTATATAAAAGAAAATGCATGTAGTCAGCATTGTTGGAAAATATCTTATCAAAAATAGAAAGATACTTTTTTACAGTGTAAAAAAGGTGAGTTCTTATATAGCGTAGTATCCAGTCCTCGGGATTTCTCAAAGCGCTTTACACTTTGCTTCCTTCGCAGACCAAGAAATGATCAATCAAACATCGTCACAACCTTTCTGTTATCAACCTCTGTCTATAGCCAGGTATTCATTTATACAGCTGAGTGAAGTGGAGCAATGTAGATTGAAAAACCTTGCCCAAAGTTTTAACACCGAAGCACAGGATTTGAACCCGAGTTCTCTTAGTTGAGAATCCGAAGCTCTGCCCCTGAGCCATATAGCGTTCTACTGTTACAGCATTTCTCATCACTGCATGTACATATCACTCAATTATGACAACTCATTTTTTCACATATTACCATTAAACAAATTAATCAAAATGTTTGTTCATCACTTTGCAATAGTATGGCAGTTATCCTCACAAGCCAGGGGTCATTGACCTATATTACTACCCCTTGATGGATCATCTCCCAAACTAAAATGCATAGTTGAAAGTCAGTTGAAACTCAACTGAGTTTCAGTTGAAGCTGAACTGATTCTGTAGGAATAGTTGAAGCGGGGATTTAGATTTTACAAGCAGTTGAACGCGAGTTGAAAGTGGGCCCTAAGTAGACATCAACAGGAGTTCAAGGCAAGTTGAAAGCTCTGTCATTTTTGAAAAACTATCCCAGTTGAATACAAGTTGATAACTGGGCCTGTAATTTGAGTCCTTGCATGGCCTGCCCCTGGAGATTTATGCCTTGCTTAGGTCACTTAAGCCAGATAGTTTTAGCCTACACATTTAACCTCTGAAACCGACCTTTGCACATGTGCCCATGTGACTTGATCTCTGTATATTGATTGGCCTACTGGCTATAAGAGGGAAATTTGAAAACACCACCATTTTGTGAGATAGAGTGCCAGTGAGAAGTACGTAGCAGTCATGTAGACTGGCCACTGGCAACATTGAAAAGATTGGCGCATAAATAATCATATAAATAACACATAAATAACACAAAGAATTGAAGCTGGTGGTGAAGAAGATGCTGGATGGATTTATGACACTCTAGGACCTTGGCAACTGGCTAGCTGGTGGAACGTCAGCATTGGAAGCAAAGTGGGAGCCCCTGAATGTGAGTTGGTATAAAATTTTCAGCACTGAATATCAGCTGATACAACAACATGTGCAGTTATTAACCTATGTATGTTAGTGCATATGTAACTCATTCACATTATAGTTGATCTATGTTAATCCAGATACCAGTAATGAAAGTAAATTCTAAACATAAACACCTTTAATGAATGATTCATAATATTTTATCCAGAACAATATTAATGCAGACATATTCACTGGCCACCAGAGTAATTAGATTAACTATTGCGCGTGTGTGCGCATATGCATTTGCTTGCATGTACGTGTATGTGTGCGCATGCACATGTGCATTTGCTTGCATGTACATATGTGTGCTTGCATGTGTGTGTATGCACACACATGTGTGCATTTGTTGACATTATATGTCGTGTAAAACATACTTGGCACAGCAATCTGTAATTTGTTTTCAAATCAGCAACACTGGGATAAAAAATATAAGTCATTAGTTTACATCAAGAGGGTGATTGATGTGCCTGCATAGACAACCAATTTGTAATGTGTTTACACTTATTTTTATTTACACTTATGTCATCCATGTACACACTGAACATGTCTAATGTTTCTGTTTCACATTGAGGCAGTAACAGTTCCATGTAACACTGTCCATTCACTAGATGGTGTTGCACACTAACCATCATGGCATCTGTTTTTGTGAACTTTGTTTTGCTCTGAGTCACATGTTAACGTTTTGCTCAAATGTTTATGGTTATCATGAGTTTAAAGCAAATAATGAGTCAAACATTGTAGATAACTATAGCAGTAGTGAAGGAGGTAAAATTAATTATGTACTGAGCGGTTATTGGGACATGGACACTAAATAGAATGAATATGGTATGCACCTATGGTCATTGTCACAATGCAAGACATGTCATCATTTATAAATACTGATTGTCCTTGCTGAGAGATATATTATAAGTTTTGTGTTGTACCAGGTCCTGGTGGAGTCTGGAGAGGATGTGCCCCAGGACTACCAGTTTCTGGTTCCTGAGGCAAAGGTGGTTATACCAACTGATTGGTTAGCCACCAGCCTCGCCAGTCTTCGCCGCAAAGAACTCAAGCTTGTGGTGATGAAAATGTTGGACGGTTTCTTCACCCCTTGGGATCTGGGCAAGGCTGGTGGCGCCTCAGCACTTGACCATAAATGGGAGCTGCTGATCAAGGCTTTGGAACGTCATTACCTGAGTTATTTTAAATATTGGTACAACAAAACATACACTATGCAAACTAGCATGTATGCATATATACAGTTGAACTATATCATATTAAAATTACAATAATTAAACACATATGCCAAATTTAAGCATCGATACCTGTAATGAATGATTCACACACACGCGCGCGTGCGCATCCACACACACACGTACATGCTTATATAGAAATAAGTGGTGGCACGTGTGTGCACCCAATCAGTCCACCATGCAAAAGTTTTTTAAATCACTACAAATTTGCATAGTTCAACTTATACTAATATTATACAATCTTGCATGCATGTTTGTATTAAATGTTTCTTTACATTTTCAGTATTTGCAGCAATCTGGCCAGCAGTAAGTTCACCAGCTCATTGAATGAGAAGATTTACCACGCCAAGAGAATTCTGAAGCATCTGGACTTTTAAAAACAAAAATGAAGAAATGAAAAATAAAAGAATGAAATCTTTATTGTTGTCATGCTTTGTGAATGCCAGGGCTTGCATGCATGCCTATGTTCCTATAGACGATATGTGCTTTACCATTCGATACATGCAGTTACCAATCAATGGAAACCAACAGAAATTCCACAGTTCATCAAAAGTTGGAAATCAACTGAGATTCAACAGTTGAACGCGCGCAAGTTGAACGCAGGTTGAACACGGGTTCAACACGAGTTGAACGTGGGTTGAAACTCAACTGAGATTCAACAGTTAAAGACGAGCTCATTTGCATGTAAAATTTTCAACTCGCTTTCAACTCACATATTTACATATAGTTGAAGCTCACCTGAGCTTCAACAGTTGAACGTGAGCTCATTTGCATGTGAATTTTGCAACTCCTCCATAGTTGAAGCTCAACTGAACTTCAGTTGAATTTGGGTTGAACTTCACTGGTTGAAAGTTCTAGCTTTTTTTGTTTGGGGCTCTCTAAACCTGGGGATTGAGCGGAGTTGAACTATACAATTACAGCGACTGACTTCACCAGCTTTATATAGGTAATTAATAAAAAATGTATTTCACTTAGTTAAATACTAGTCACAACATGAGAAACAGGCCAATAGTCTGAGGGTCAAAATTAAGGGAGAAGAATTGTGTGTATTGCTGGTGTATTGTATCCTCTGACAACTGCATGGTGCTGTTGAAACATACTATGTGTTGCAGCTGGTATAATGGTCCCTATGTCAGTGGGTCCAGCGCCACCTCTCATTACCGAAACTACCAGTACCGTTACAGATAAGAACATTGATCTAGTACCAAAGGGCAACCGAGTTCGAACAGAATTTCCTGAGACGTGGCTATGGGCTGAAATGATGATACCAGGGTACGTGAGGATGTTTTGTTACAGCATTTTAACCCTGTTGTCTTATTATAGCCTTTAATGACTGCAGCATTTCTTTTTTCTAAAACAATTCTTAACATTATAAGTTCTGCTTATCTTAACCCATTAGCACTCAGCCGATTTTAATGTGAAGCCTGTGGCTCCTCAACTATTTGACCTAGATGTTTAAAACTATTGCTTGCGCCATTGTCTTTGCTCTAGCGCCTTTATTATTCAATTTTCGCAATTGCATATAATATGCATGTTGTAGATAATAAAAATACCTACACAGTGGTGTCAAAACTGTTGTTATAACTTTAAAATACGTTGATCATTTCTTGGTTGACACTACGACATTCTTAAACTTTTTGTAAATAAAATACTTTGTACCGGTGTAACTTTTTTATGCTTGGATTTCTACTGCTACAAGTTGGGTTTATTTAAAAGAACATTAAATTATTTACACACTGGTATATAACTTGTTATAAAATTTTACACATTGTAGCTGTATACGTGGCCAACTTCCTGGCTGGAGGACATTTTGAAATGTCCAAAAACAAAAACTATTGTTGTTAAATTTCGAAAACGCGGTAAATATTTTTGAGAACGGACGTATCCAAAATAGTCACAATTTAACGTTATATGTATAGATAGGTGTTGCATTTATTGCATTTTTAGTCACTAGATACAACCATGTAAACCGAATTCAAACGCTGTGCTGTATTCGCTGGCCGGCTATGGCCGACCTGAGGAGATTCGGGGTGACCGTCAATGCCCGACTTGAGTGCTAATCGGTTAATAAAATTTGTATTCCTCATATGACAGACAGCATGACATATACTAATCACGTTTTGAAGTAAACGTGAGAAATGCAGTGAGTTTGTCCAACAGATACACTAAAGAATTCAGTGACAGAAGTTACAAAAGATGGTGCCATCTCCATGCAGTGTTCCTCCTATCTAATGAGTGAAACAGGCCACCTCATTGTTTTTCTGTGCCACTTATCTCAAAATATGCCAGAATTGCAACCTCTTAGCTATATCTTGGTTCACAGTGTATATCATTTTTTTCAATGCCGCTACCCTAGTAGTTATGCATTTGTTTCCCTCTATATAACAGGAAATAGGTTAAAACACCCTTCAGAATGCACCATTTGAAGCTAGCGGGGGATAGTTTTTAAAATAGTTCTTGGCCATGCTCCTGGATCCACGTCGCATCACATCACGCCTTTGGTGATTGCTTAGCCCATCATTTTAGTCGGGGGACACTGTCCATGGATTGTCAAGGTTAGAAAACTGTGGCTGTTCAAGGATACAAGTGTCAGGGTACCATCAACCATTCTAGATTAATCAGTTAACTACGCCTCAGTTGTGTAGGGGTGGCATACAGTGGTGTATATATAACCACAGGAGCACATAGGAACAATGTGAAAATTGGGAGAAGTAGGTAATATAAGGGGAACAGCAGGAAAAGGGGAGCTGTAGAAACAGTGGAAAAAGGGAGCTGTAGAAACAGTGGGAAAAGGGGAGCTGTAGAAACAGTGGGAAAAGGGGAGCTGTAGAAACAGTGGGAAAAGGGGGAGCTGTAGAAACAGTGGGAAAGGGGGAGCTGCAGCGACAGTGGGAAAAGGGGGAGCTGTAGAAACAGTGGGAAAAGGGGAGCTGTAGAAACAGTGGAAAAGGGGAGCTGTAGAAACAGTGGGAAAAGGGGAGCTGCAGCGACAGTGGGAAAAGGAGAGCTGTAGAAACAGTGGAAAAGGGGGAGCTGTAGAAACAGTGGGAAAGGGGGAGCTGTAGAAACAGTGGGAAAGGGGGAGCTGTAGAAACAGTGGGAAAAGGGGAGCTGTAGAAACAGTGAGAAAAGGGGAGCTGTAGAAACAGTGGGAAAAGGGGAGCTGTAGAAACAGTGGGAAAAGGGGAGCTGTAGAAACAGTGGGAAAAGGGGAGCTGTAGAAACAGTGGGAAAAGGGGAGCTGTAGAAACAGTGGGAAAAGGGGAGCTGTAGAAACAGTGGGAAAAGGGGGAGCTGTAGAAACAGTGGGAAAGGGGGAGCTGTAGAGACAGTGGGAAAGGGGGAGCTGTAGAAACAGTGGGAAAAGGGGGAGCTGTAGAAACAGTGGGAAAAGGGGAGCTGTAGAAGCAGTGGGAAAAGGGGAGCTGCAGCGACAGTGGGAAAGGGGAGCTGTAGCGACAGTGGGAAAAGGGGAGCTGTAGAAACAGTGGGAAAAGAGGACCTAGAAGGAGAGAGTGAGAAAAGGGGAAGCATAGAAACAGTGGGAAAAGGAGAGCTGTAGAAACAGTGGGAAAAGGAGAGCTGTAGATACAGTGGGAAAAGGGGGAGCTGTAGAGACAGTGGGAAAAGGGGAGCTGTAGAAACAGTGGGAAAAGAGGACCTAGAAGGAGAGAGTGAGAAAAGGGGAAGCATAGAAACAGTGGGAAAAGGAGAGCTGTAGAAACAGTGGGAAAAGGAGAGCTGTAGATACAGTGGGAAAAGGGGAGCTGTAGAAACAGTGGGAAAGGGGGAGCTGTAGATACAGTGGGAAAAGGGGGAGCTGTAGAGACAGTGGGAAAAGAGGACCTAGAAGGAGAGAGTGGGAAAAGGGGAACTGTAGAAACAGTGGGAAAAGGGGAACAATAGAAACAGTTGGAAAAGGAGGAAATTCAGTGAGAAAAGTCAAAATGGGAGCAGTTAGATACAGTGAGAAAAGGGACAGTGGGAAATAAAGGGGAGCTGTTGAAACAGTGGGAAAAGGAGAGCTGTAGATACAGTGGGAAAAGGAGAGCTGTAGAAACAGTGGAAAATGAGAGCTGTAGAGACAGTGGGAAAGGAGAGCTGTAGAGACAGTGGGAAAGGGGAGCTGTAGAGAGAGTGGGAAAGGAGAGCTGTAGAGACAGTGGGAAAGGGGAGCTGTAGAGACAGTGGGAAAAGGGGAACTGTAGAGACATTTCAAAAGGGGAGCTGTAGAAACAGTTCGAAAAGGGGAGCTGTAGAAACAGTGGGAAAAGGGGAACTGTAGAGACATTGGGAAAAGGGGAGCTGTAGAGACATTGGGAAAAGGGGAGCTGTGGAGACAGTTGGAAAAGGGGGACCTGTAATAAGAATCGGAATAGGGAGAGCTATAGAGACAGCGGGAAAAGAGGAGCTGTAGAAACAGTGGGAAAAGAGGACCTAGAAGGAGATAGTGAGAAAAGGGGAACTGTAGAAACAGTGGGAAAAGGAGAGCTGTAGAAACAGTGGGAAAAGGAGAGCTGTAGAAACAGTGGGAAAGGGGGAGCTGTAGAAACAGTGGGAAAAGGAGAGCTGTAGAACCAGTGGGAAAAGGAGAGCTGTAGAAACAGTGGGAAAAGGAGAGCTGTAGAAACAGTGGGAAAAGGGGAGCTGTAGATACAGTGGGAAAAGGGGGAGCTGTAGAGACAGTGGGAAAAGAGGACCTAGAAGGAGAGAGTGGGAAAAGGGGAACTGTAGAAACAGTGGGAAAAGGGGAACAATAGAAACAGTTGGAAAAGGAGGAAATTCAGTGAGAAAAGTCAAAATGGGAGCAGCTAGATACAGTGAGAAAAGGGACAGTGGGAAATAAAGGGGAGCTGTTGAAACAGTGGGAAAAGGAGAGCTGTAGATACAGTGGGAAAAGGAGAGCTGTAGAAACAGTGGAAAAGGAGAGCTGTAGAGACAGTGGGAAAGGGGAGCTGTAGAGACAGTGGGAAAGGGGAGCTGTAGAAACAGTGGAAAGGGAGAGCTGTAGAAACAGTGGGAAAGGGGAGCTGTAGAGACAGTGGGAAAGGAGAGCTGTAGAGACAGTGGGAAAGGGGAGCTGTAGAGACAGTGGGAAAGGAGAGCTGTAGAGACAGTGGGAAAGGGGAGCTGTAGAGACAGTGGGAAAAGGGGAACTGTAGAGACATTTCAAAAGGGGAGCTGTAGAAACAGTTCGAAAAGGGGAGCTGTAGAAACAGTGGGAAAAGGGGAACTGTAGAGACATTGGGAAAAGGGGAGCTGTAGAGACAGTTGGAAAAGGGGGACCTGTAATAACAATCGGAATAGGGAGAGCTATAGAGACAGCGGGAAAAGAGGAGCTGTAGAAACAGTGGGAAAAGAGGACCTAGAAGGAGATAGTGAGAAAAGGGGAACTGTAGAAACAGTGGGAAAAGGAGAGCTGTAGAAACAGTGGGAAAAGGAGAGCTGTAGAAACAGTGGGAAAGGGGGAGCTGTAGAGACAGTGGGAAAAGGAGAGCTGTAGAAACAGTGGGAAAAGGAGAGCTGTAGAAACAGTGGGAAAAGGAGAGCTGTAGAAACAGTGGGAAAAGGAGAGCTGTAGAAACAGTGGGAAAAGGAGAGCTGTAGAAACAGTGGGAAAAGGAGAGCTGTAGAAACAGTGGGAAAAGGAGAGCTGTAGAAACAGTGGGAAAAGGAGAGCTGTAGAAACAGTGGGAAAAGGAGAGCTGTAGAAACAGTGGGAAAAGGAGAGCTGTAGAAACAGTGGGAAAAGGAGAGCTGTAGAAACAGTGGGAAAAGGAGAGCTGTAGAAACAGTGGGAAAAGGGGAGCTGTAGATACAGTGGGAAAAGGGGAGCTGTAGATACAGTGGGAAAAGGGGAGCTGTAGATACAGTGGGAAAAGGGGAGCTGTAGAGACAGTGGGAAAAGAGGACCTAGAAGGAGAGAGTGGGAAAAGGGGAACTGTAGAAACAGTGGGAAAAGGGGAACAATAGAAACAGTTGGAAAAGGAGGAAATTCAGTGAGAAAAGTCAAAATGGGAGCAGTTAGATACAGGGAGAAAAGGGACAGTGGGAAATAAAGGGGAGCAATATAAATAGTGGGAAAAGGAGAGGAGTAAGTACTGTGTGGAAAGAGTAGCTGTATGCATAGTGGGGGGAAAGGAGCAGTGTGATAAGGGGGAGCACTAGGACCAGACGGAAAGGTGGAGCTATAAAATCAGTGGGGAAAAGAATAGCAATACGAACAATGGGAAAATTGGGAACAGTATGAATTTTTGGAAAGGTGAAGCAAAAAGAACACTGGGGAATTTAAGGAGAGCTGTCTGAAGCAATATGACCAGTGGGAAAAGGAGCTCACTAGGAACAATGGGAAAAGGCAGAGCAGTAGATATTGTGGGAATTTTAAAGTGGTAGTAACAGTGGGAAAATGAGAATGATTAAGAGACAACATCGAGACAGTATATGATCAACTACATTTTATACGCGCCATATTGTAATGATTTTCATGCATTTTCGCATGCATGCATTCTCTGCGTAAAACGTTTTCGAAAGTATTAACTTTTAATGTTTGCAATTTCAAAATATTGAATGTTTTGACAAATGTTATCAATAATTTGTCTTCCATAAAATAGATTGCTCGTAATGTTCAATGTGTGCGACATCTGATAACATAGGTACAAAGAAGCAGTTATTTTTCAATATAATATACACATATTATATTCACATTTTTAGTAGTAATACCTCTTGTATTGTTTCTAAACAACAGTAAACAAGGAATAGTATAAATACATTATTTATGTTGTTGTTGTTGTTGACTTTGCAACTGCTGTGTAGAGATGACGGAGAAACGACACTTGAAGTGAAAGCGCCAGACACAATCACATCGTGGGTCGCTACGGCCTTCGCAATGCACAGAGACAGTGGCCTGGGCCTCACTGCCACCTCCAGCAAGGTAGGTGGACACCACTGACACCTCCAGCAAGATAGGTGGACATCACTGACACCTCCAACAAGGTAGGTGGACATCACTGCCACCTCCAACAAGGTAGGTGGACATCACTGCCACCTCCAGCAAGGTAGGTGGACATCACTGCCACCTCCAGCAAGGTAGGTGGACACCACTGACACCTCCAGCAAGGTAGGTGGACATCACTGACACCTCCAACAAGGTAGGTGGACATCACTGCCACCTCCAACAAGGTAGGTGGACATCACTGCCACCTCCAGCAAGGTAGGTGGACATCACTGCCACCTCCAGCAAGGTAGGTGGACATCACTGACACCTCCAGCAAGGTAGGTGGACATCACTGCCACCTCCAACAAGGTAGGTGGACATCACTGCCACCTCCAGCAAGGTAGGTGGACATCACTGCCACCTCCAGCAAGGTAGGTGGACATCACTGACACCTCCAGCAAGGTAGGTGGACATCACTGCCACCTCTAGCAAGGTAGGTGGACGTCACTGCCACCTCCAACAAGGTAGGTGGACATCACTGATACCTCTAGCAAGGTAGGTGGACATCACTGCCACCTCCAGCAAGGTAGGTGGACATCACTGCCACCTCTAGCAAGGTAGGTGGACGTCACTGCCACCTCCAACAAGGTAGGTGGACATCACTGATACCTCTAGCAAGGTAGGTGGACATCACTGCCACCTCCAGCAAGGTAGGTGGACATCACTGCCACCTCCAGCAAGGTAGGTGGACATCACTGACACCTCTAGCAAGGTAGGTGGACATCACTGCCACCTCCAGCAAGGTAGGTGGACATCACTGCCACCTCTAGCAAGGTAGGTGGACATCACTGATACCTCTAGCAAGGTAGGTGGACATCACTGCCACCTCCAGCAAGGTAGGTGGACATCACTGCCACCTCCAGCAAGGTAGGTGGACATCACTGCCACCTCCAGCAAGGTAGGTGGACATCACTGCCACCTCTAGCAAGGTAGGTGGACGTCACTGCCACCTCCAGCAAGGTAGGTGGACATCACTGCCACCTCTAGCAAGGTAGGTGGACGTCACTGCCACCTCCAACAAGGTAGGTGGACATCACTGACACCTCCAGCAAGGTAGGTGGACATCACTGACACCTCCAGCAAGGTAGGTGGACATCACTGACACCTCCAGCAAGGTAGGTGGACATCACTGCCACCTCCAACAAGGTAGGTGGACATCACTGACACCTCCAGCAAGGTAGGTGGACATCACTGCCACCTCCAGCAAGGTAGGTGGACATCACTGACACCTCCAACAAGGTAGGTGGACATCACTGCCACCTCCAGCAAGGTAGGTGGACATCACTGCCACCTCCAGCAAGGTAGGTGGACGCCACTGACACCTCCAACAAGGTAGGTGGACGCCACTGACACCTCCAACAAGGTAGGTGGACAAGACCCTGTAGAAAATACAATGTGAGGCTGGTTACTGGAAACCTTTCTTTTTGGGATTGGCATAGCACATTGTACTGAATGTGCCCAGCTGAATGTGCATTGAATGTTACACTATTTGTCAGGGATTTCCTGTGCTTCTAGCTTCTGTGGGGGTATTAAAATGTACTTTGTAAGTTTAATGAAAACATTATAATATTGTTTATATAATAGTTGTTCTAACAGTTATGTTACATATCACTTTTTACAGCCTGATTGTAATAAAATTAATTTTGACACCATCAAATCCAAGTTGGTTTATGCCATCTTGGTTTATTGTTGTCTTCACAGCTGACCGTCTTCCAGCCATTCTTTGTGTCTCTCAATCTGCCGTTCTCAGTCATCCGTGGAGAGGAGTTTGGTCTCCAGGCAATGGTCTTCAACTACCTCCCAGAGACTGTCGAGGTAGGTAACTACAGGTTCTGGTGTTATGATTGAGGAGCTCTCTGGCATTGCTGAAGAGCTCTGTTATTAGCAAGGAGTATCTTCCAAATGTATAAGCTACTGCTCAGACTGTCTTGGCTGCTGGCAGAAAGTTTGTACACAATGTCAATGAGTCATTGATAAATATTTATTTGTTGTTACCTACATGTTTTTGTTAGTGTCAGTGGACTCTTTCTTATTGCCAAGGAGGTTTTTGTTGCAGCTAAGGAACTAACTTTTCCCAACTAAATTGTTACTATTGTCAAGGAACTTTTGTTATTACCAATAAATTCTCTAACGTATTGCTATATCTATCGAGTATAACACTACTGACAAGGCTCTGTTAATCCTTTGTCTTTTTTTAGATTGGTTGCATAGATATATATTTTATCGAATTTCTTCACTAAAGATTTTCTTAAATATTAACGATGGTAACAACAGCCAGATGATATTAATATGGGGAAATCATGGGTGTTGTCATCATACATTTAAAATGTAGTATATAATTATATATGTGTATGAAACTACATTTTCTGTACTTGTTAATTCTGAGACTTGGTGATAGTTATAACATTATTTTAATATTTGGTTTAAGGTTGGAGTGACCCTGAGAAAATCAGGTAGCTTTAAGGTGCGCAGGGCTTATGACCTTACAAATGCTGTCTCAAAGCAAGTGACTTCTTGGATCACAGTAAGTGTGTGTGTGTGCGTGCATGCGCGCGAGTGCGTGTGTCTGTGTGTGTGCGTGCGTGCGTGCGTGCGCACGAGCGCGGGTGTGTTTGTGTTTATGTGTGCGTGTGTGTGGGTGGGTGGGTGTGGTGTGTGCGTTTGTGTGCGTTTGTGTGCGTGTGTGTGGTGTGTGGCGTGTGGCGTGTGGCGTGTGGCGCGTGGCGCGTGGCGTTGCGTGTGTGTTTGTTTTTGTTCCAGACTCCTTAATGGGTGTCTCATAAGTTCACCAACATTTGATGTTTTACATCGGTCCATTCCATAGTATAATTATGTCAGTGCTTTCTGAAATTCCAGAAACTGACATGATCTGGTTGCAAGATATGTTATCTGATATCTCAACAATGTCAATGCGCAGTGGTAACTGTTACTCTCACAATGATGATTGCTGGAAAGGTTATGCTGTGTCCACTGAGGAATGTAGAAGAACCTCAATTGTGTTCACTCACGCATGCAAAAGGACCTCAACTGTTTCACCCATGGCTCACGAAAACTACAATCAACAGTGGGTGCAGTGGGAAAAACATATATTGGGAAAATATATGTGTAGTTTACATATGCCTAAAATGAAAACAGAATGTAGAATCACACAAATCAGTTTAGAAGAGCTGATGTTGTGCATTTGCTTTATGCACTGAATGTTTTTTTTTTGGGTAAAAAAAGATCGTTATTTTCGTCAGCTATTTGTGACACACAGTTACGTCATTATTGAAAGTTGCCACTACTGCTTAAGTTACACAAATGATGTGGTTAAAAGTAACCATTACGCAAGAAACATAGTTGCTATAAAACATGATCAAGTTCAATGGCACTAAATGCTATCATAGCTACAAAACAAGAACAAGAACAGAATGTGTCCGTGCACAGCTTGTGGCGTCCTGAAAAGCTGACAACTCCTGTGCTTCATATGACATTGAAACATGTGTCTGTGCACTACTTTCTGGTTGAATGTAACCTCAACTATGCCCTCTAATACAAGCAAGAGAACCTCAACTATGCCCACTCATGCATGCAAGAGAACCTCAACTGTGCCCACTCATGCATGCAATAAAACCTCAACTGTGTCCACTGATGCATGCAACAAAACCTCAATTGTGTCTACTGATGCATGCAAGAGAACCTCAACTCTGCCCACTCATGCATGCAAGAGAACCTCAACTGTGTCCACTGATGCATGCAACAGAACCTCAACTGTGTCCACTCATGCGTGCAACAGAACCTCAACTATGTCTACTGATGCATGCAAGAGAACCTCAACTGTGCCCACTGATGCATGCAAGAAAAAGTCAACTGTGTCCACTGATGCATGCAAAAGAACACCAAAATGTTGCCCACTGATTCATGCAAGAGAACCTCAACTGTGTCCACTGATACATGCAAGAGAACCTCAACTGTGCCCACTGATACATGCAAGAGAACCTCAACTGTGCCCACTGATACATGCAAGAGAACCTCAACTGTGCCTACTGATACATGCAAGAGAACCTCAACTGTGCCCACTGATACATGCAAGAGAACCTCAACTGTGTCCACTGATACATGCAAGAGAACCTCAACTGTGCCCACTGATACATGCAAGAGAACCTCAACTGTGTCTACTGATGCATGCAAGAGAACCTCAACTGTGCCCACTGATGCATGCAAGAGAACCTCAACTGTGTCCACTGATGCATGCAAGAGAACCTCAACTGTGCCCACTGATGCATGCAAGAGAACCTCAACTGTGCCCAGATGCATGCAAGAGAACCTCAACTGTGTCCACTGATGCATGCAAGAGAACCTCAACTGTGCCCATTGATGCATGCAAGAGAACCTCAACTGTGCCCACTGATGCATGCAAGAGAACCTCAACTGTGTCCACTGATGCATGCAAGAGAATGTCAACTGTGTCCACTCATGCATGCAGAAGCACTTGAACTCCAGCATAAGACGTTTATAGTAATTTCATGTGAAGCTGAAATGGGTTTCTTGATCACACTTGTTCATTGATGTGATGAAAATTAACAAAAACAATTGTTTTTCCTTTTGTAGGTTCCTGCGAATGAAGCTCGGTCAGTATGGTTCTGGATTGTTCCGGGTCAGCTTGGAAACATTGCGATCGAAGTGAAGGCTCAGAGCCACCTGGCGGCAGACACAGTAGTGAGAAATCTACTTGTTGAGGTACTTTGAAAGAAAAACAATTGAGGATATAATGGTTTTATGATCTGCATAAAAGTTATGTTGAGTAATTGAATAATTTATATTTACTTATTCAAAGCACATAAGCAGGGGGAAATGTATTGAGCTTAAATTGTTCATTTTAATTCACCAAAAATATATAAGTTCAAACCTCCATCTGACATATACAATCATATAGTAGTGACATTAATAGCCCACATTTTAAATTTATTTGAAATAGAACTATTGCACATTACAGATTGCATATATATTATTTGATCATGGTTTTAATATTTGTAATATGTAATGATTACAATAACTAGCAATGAACTAAATCTGACAGTAAGAGTTAAAGGCAAAAAAAGTTAACTGTTTCGTGGCATACACCTAATAGAGTTAATATAAAGTAACAATTTCCACATATACTCAATTTTTTATCGTCAGCGGTTTACTAAGAATGTGACTTTAAAGTCTAAAATTCTAACGAAATCCACGATGGTCTAGACGCCGCCATTAAGTGAAGGGTTAAATTGACTTGGCCATTCAGCGCGCGGCATTCTATGTCTGACCCTTAACCTGCGACGTTGTTAAGGGTCAACAACTTCGAGTTTTCGACAGTTCGTTCAGTTGGCGTGACATCTAGCAGCTGCTTATAGACATGTATCTAAATCTGTGGTTAAATCTATGGTAAACTTTAGTAATTATGCCTTACTGTTCGGCATACGGTTGCAATAATAGTTGAAACAACCGGTAGTATTGAAGAAATTGATTCACATTTGCGGGCGTACTGTTTGGAATCCCTCCAGTCCAAGTACAGTTCACTTTGCTCGGTCCATTTTTAGGAGAAATGCTTTGAAGTAGACATGTAGTCATGTATCATCAGTTGATGGGATGATTTCAGCGATAACAATAATAGACAACTTCATATTTACCGTCATCAGCATGTTACGCGCGTTGCCGAGTTGCAGCCATTTCATGACAACAGCCAAACCCCATGCAGTGAATCTGCGTGGAGAGCGCCTCGATCACCGTCGTGACGTCATTCTTCGTCTAAGATGGAGTAGGGCGTAGTATTTGGATGGCAGGGTGTTAAAAAATATTTTTGTGGTAAACCGCTGGCGTAAAAAATTGAGTATATGTGAAAATTGTTACTTTATATTAACTCTATTAGGTGTATGCCACGAAACAGTTAACTTTGTTTTGCCTTTAAATTAAGCACATTTTCATCAGCTCAATGCCACAGTCTTAGTAATGTTTTATTTACACAAAGCACATATATCTGAAGACAGGGATAACAATTATTCTGGAATGTTTGATTCCAACAGTATAAATCATGCAGTAATAAACTGCAACCAGGTCTCTGCCCTGATTCAACTAACACTTTACAGTTATTCTGTCTTCCAGCCTGATTATTTACCATTTCACCCTGTCTTCCCTTGCAGCCCGAGGGAACCCCGCAGGAATATAGCAAAACCATCATTATTGACTTCTCCAGAGAGAATGACTCACTGACAGAGACTGTCGACATCACACTTCCACCTGACCTAGTGGAGGGGTCAGAGTACATCAGAGTGACAGCCATAGGTTAGTACTCAAGTGTATTTATTATTTAGGTGTTTTTATTAAATGTGGACATTTTAAGAAAAACGTTTTTGAGATTGCTTTGTTTGAGATGGAAATACTCAAACTGTAAATGATCTATATATCGTTCGTTCGTTCGTTCGTTCGTTCGTTCGTTCGTTCGTTCGTTCGTTCGTTCGTTCGTTCGTTCGTTCGTTCGTTCGTTCGTTCGTTCGTTCGTTCGTTCGTTCGTTCGTTCGTTCGTTCGTTCGTTCGTTCGTTCGTTCGTTCGTTCGTTCGTTCGTTCGTTCGTTCGTTCGTTCGTTCGTTCGTTCGTTCGTTCGTTCGTTCGTTCGTTCGTTCGTTCGTTCGTTCGTTCGTTCGTTCGTTCGTTCGTTCGTTCGTTCGTTCGTTCGTTCGTTCGTTCGTTCGTTCGTTCGTTCGTTCGTTCGTTCGTTCGTTCGTTCGTTCGTTCGTTCGTTCGTTCGTGTTCATTCATTCGTTTGTGTTCGTTCGTTCGTTCGTTTGTTTGTTTATGTTCATTCGGTCGATTGTGTTTGTTCGTTCGATCGATCGTTCAATCGTTCGTGTTCGTTCATTCGTTTGTGTTCGTTCGTTCGTTCGATTGTTTGTGTTCGTTCGTTCGTTTGCTCATTCAGACAGAATATGCCACGAACTATTGTGGACTAACACTGAAATACATTAAAATAGTCACTGATGGCAGATAAATGCATGTACTGTGCCTTGTGTCACTGTCATAGGAGACTTGATGGGAACGTCAATCCATGGTCTCGGGTCTCTCCTACGGATGCCCTACGGCTGCGGAGAACAGAACATGATCAACTTCGCACCAGCCATTTTCATCATGGACTACCTGACAGCCACCAACCAGGTGACACCAGAGGTCAAGGCCAAAGCACTGAAGGTCATGGAATCAGGTACTACACCAAGATATTGACTGTTGCTATTCATAGTTATTGCTCTTTCACCTTGCGTTGAATTCTTCCTTTTCTTCAAGATCTAAATACACAGTGATGACCTTGTCTTTCAAATTTCTGCTGCATCAGCAATAACCAAATGTTCCTTTCTCTTCAGGGTCTAATCTTCTAGTTGACCTGTTGTCTGTCTGTTGGTTCCCCTGGTGCAGTCATAAAATACTCCTTCGTCTTCTAGGTCTAACTACATAAACCTTCTTGTCTCTCTGTTGGTTATTCAGAATGTTCTCCTCTCTTCAATGTCTATATATATAAAACCTCTATTTATACAACCTCTAGTCTATTTCTTGGATATTTCACTGTCAGCAGTGAGAATGTTTTTTTTTCCTTCAAGATATGTGCACTTTTATATACTTATATGTATCTGTGTACCAGCTGTCTATGTCTTACCTGAAATAAAGGTATTCATAGTTGTATTTTAGGTACACGTACAGTCTCTTATTTGTCTGTTGGGTCTATTTTTATCAGCACACATGAGATTTCCTGCCTCTGTGGGACAGAGATGTATATTTCAACATTGTTGTCTCAGGCTACATGAGAGAGCTCACTTACCAACACAAGGATGGCTCATTCAGTGCATTTGGAGACAGCGACACGTCTGGCAGCATGTGGTAGGTGTCAAGTCTTGTACTTCTCACACCTGTCCATCATCCATCCACTCATCTGCTCATCATCCATTCAAACACGTTTCCACTATCCATTCACATACCTGACCATCATCCATATTATCTCTGACCACTTCCACACGCACGCATGCACGCACGCACGCGCATGCACACACACGCCACACACATCGTAGTTTAACTTGTGACCAACTGTCATGACCTCTGACCTGACTTTTGACCCATTTGTGTGCAGGTTGAGTGCATTTGTTGCAAAGAGCTTCCACCAGGCGAGATCCTACATCTTCATTGACTCCCCACTCGTTGAGAAGACACTGAGCTGGATTATAAATAGACAGAACAGGAATGGAAGTTTCACAGAACCATCGGGTGGTCGAGTTATCCACAAAGACATGCAGGTTAGTCAAAGTCATACTGATATTAATTAATGTTATGATGCCATCAATTTTTATACATTGTATTTACGGACACACTGTAAGTTTCCTAAAATAATGTTTTGATGTATTGTATGTTTACAGAGATCTGTTATTGTTCTGTTCTAATAGACACACACAAAACTATAATATTATATGTACTTGTGGATAGCTGCTTGGTTACTTAATTAGTCTTAGATGACAGAATACCTACCATTTGAAACATCTTGCCTACAGATTTGTCCAGCATTTTTCCGTAGATACATAACATTTTATTTTATCACCATCTTGAACCATATCACAGGTAGAATTGTCCATCTTAAGTATACTTCTTATTTAATTATGCATGTATTTTCCTGATGATTGTAATCCTTTAATCACTGCTGCTTTTGCTGCAGTGCAGCTGCCGTACTACTGCTGTACTGCTGCTGTGTTGCTGCTGTACAGCCGCTGTGGTGCCGCTGCTGTGCCTGTTGCTGTGCTGCTGCTGCTGCTAATAATAACAGCAACAATAACGTATGCATATTTCTTTAAAGAAAACCTGTTGCCATGGTTTCAGGGTGGCTCGTCGAAGGGACTGCCGCTTACAGCGTATGTGTTGGTGGCCCTGGTGGAGAACAAAGATGCTCCCACGGTATATATTTCCTAGACATAAAACAATAGCCACTGAACTGCCATTGACACTAGATACCTGACCATTTTATTATGCTATTATAAAATGACAATGATAGTTTTAATGTGACCAATCTCTAGCTTGAATGCTCCAATTTCTGTCATCGAGAAAATCCAAGGGAGTATTACGTCATTCATACTCCCCTAAAAGTACTAGTGATAAAATATCTTGTATCTGTAGTCTTTTGTTGATATGTGATCTAATACAACTGCATTAAAAAATCTCCAAATTACAGATTATGAATCATAACAACCAGTCATTTCAGACCATTTTGTAATTACCAGTTACTGAACAAGTTTGTAATGTCCAGTTATAACACCAATTTCTAATAACCATTTATTTGACCATTTTAATAGCCGGTTGGAATGGCCTGTTTTACGAATAACCATCTTGTATCTAGAGGTTTGAGCACAGTTCTTAACAGCTAATTTTAAATAATTGTTCCCAGTTACAGATTGTTCATTGCTCATAAAAAAACACTTTCATATGAACATCCAATGTACATTTTGTATGTTTTACTCAAAGTCGACACAGCTCAAGAGAAGATTGAACGACGCAATTGCTTCTGCGATGGCGCTCTTGGAGAGTGAGATGGACGATATTGCGCCGTACGCCCTGGCCATAGTAACATACGCACTGACTGTGAGCAACAGCAGTAGGGCAGCGGAGGCCTTGGAGAAACTCAACCACATTGCCATCAAAGAAGGTACATTTGGCAAGGCTAACTGTTCAAGGTTATCACATTTGTAACACTCATTAATGGCACCTATATAGATATGTATATTGAATATAAAAACATTAACTTTAGTATTTGGCATAATAACTTTACTATTATTCTTAAACTGGATTCAGCTTTAGATGTACCTAATAACAAGGTCAATCCCTTAATTTATGCAATTGTCATGCAGTACTTACTAAAGGTGAACCAAGGAGTTGATCAACATAATGATATGCCAGTGAGAACTGCAGCAACGGTTATCCATTAGTAAACAACCGACATATACAAAGCAAACATGTTGATACATCTCCTAGTTTGTTGTACACTGACCTTGGCGTTGTGTGATTTGACCTTGCAGGAGGCATGACACATTGGGAGACTGGGAAAGCGTCGGAGCCAGATCCTTCAGTGCCTGTTTGGAGAAGACCCTACCACCGGGCTGGAGCCTCCAACATTGAAATGACGGCATACGGACTGCTTGTGTACACCGCTGAAGACAAAGTCTTCAGTGGTATCCCAACTCTCAAGTGGCTGGTGTCCCAGCGAAACCCAAACGGTGGCTTCTCTTCCACCCAGGTCAGAGTTGTTTTGGGGGTTGATATGTCAGAATTTCTACCATAGAATATGATAAATATACTATATTTGTTCTATATCAGTTTGGGCAAGAAAAAGTCTTAATGAAACATGCTTCTTTGACACTACACAATTGTGGCCCACCTACTGGCACTAGCATGGTTTACTGTGTCAACCAGCAGAGACACCACATTTGCTGTTTCCGTTGTAGACTAACGTTCTGCCACTGACCTTGCGTAAAGTTCAAGCTGGGACAGCACATGGCAGTATAACTTGTCAAGAAGTGATTTATTCATCTAGATGTGTGAGGTCCTGTAGTCAAAGAATGCCGAGGTGGCACATGCAAGTGGAACTTTTTGATGTTGACACTGGTTGAGTGGTCATTTAGGTTACTGTGTTAGCTCTGCAGGTATTGTTTGTGATAATAATTTATTACATCATGTTGCCTTCTGGGATCCTGTGCTGACTGTGCACATATTGTTTGTGATGATGATATGTTTCATCATGTTGTCTTCAAGGATCCTGTGCTGACTCTGCAGATATTGTTTGTGATAGTGATATGTTTCATCATGTTGTCTTCAAGGATCCTGTGCTGACTCTGCAGATATTGTTTGTGATAGTGATATGTTTCATCATGTTGTCTTCAAGGATCCTGTACTGACTCTGCAGATATTGTTTGTGATAGTGATATGTTTCATCATGTTGTCTTCAAGGATCCTGTGCTGACTCTGCAGGTATTGTTTGTGATAGTGATATGTTTCATCATGTTGTCTTCAAGGATCCTGTGCTGACTCTGCAGATATTGTTTGTGATAGTGATATGTTTCATCATGTTGTCTTCAAGGATCCTGTGCTGACTCTGCAGGTATTGTTTGTGATAGTGATATGTTTCATCATGTTGTCTTCAAGGATCCTGTGCTGACTCTGCAGATATTGTTTGTGATAGTGATATGTTTCAACATGTTATCTTCAAGGATCCTGTGCTGACTGTGCAGGTATTGTTTGTGATAGTGATATGTTTCAACATGTTGTCTTCAAGGATCCTGTGCTGACTCTGCAGATATTGTTTGTGATAGTGATATGTTTCATCATGTTGTCTTCAAGGATCCTGTGCTGACTGTGCAGGTATTGTTTGTGATAGTGATATGTTTCAACATGTTGTCTTCAAGGATCCTGTGCTGACTCTGCAGGTATTGTTTGTGATAGTGATTTTTTTAACATGTCTTGTATGAAGCAGTGCTGACTCTACAGGCAAAATGTGATAGTTTCTAACTATCATGATGAATTCTGCTGTATTGTACGGACTATGCAATCAATGTTTGTTAATGTGGTGTAATGATCACATTGTCTTCCAGGACACAGTACTGGCGCTGCAGGCTATGGCAGAACTATCAGTGATGACATTCAGTGCTGACTCACTCAGTCTGGATATCAGTCTACAGGCTGGTGGTGTCAACTACAAATATGATACAATCTCAAAGGCAACTGCTGGAATTCTGCAATCTAAGCAGGTGAGATTATGTTGTAAACCTTACATTTGTTGTCTGTACCAGCAACAACGAAAATGAAATACTTAAGACAAGTAAAGTTGAAAGTTTTATATATATATATATATATATATATATATATATATATATGTGTGTATATATATATATGTATATATATATATATATATATATATATATATATATATATATATACATGTATATATATATATATATATGTGTGTGTGTGTATATATATATATATATATATATATATATATAATATATATATATAATATACATACACCAGGCAAATATCTATATATTTATATCTATATGTGACCCATCTTAATGAAATGAGTCAGATGTCAGTAAAACCGATTTTCCGTAAATGCAATTTTTGTGAAAAAAATATTTTCATTAATATTAATTTCATCAGTTTTCACTATTGGTACCTAAGGTTCTCAGGCCGTTTTCTAATTGCACGCGGTCTTTGCCGCTAAATTTGAGACAGTCCCTTACAAATTTGGGCATCATGACGAAGCTTGGCATGTCATCAGTCCATATATGGGAATTGTTTTTAATAATGTGAACTGTGACCAACAGAAGGCCTAGCCGGGTTGCCTATTCGCCTGAGCCAGAAAACAACTGCATATATAGTAATGTCACCAATGGCACTGCATGGTTACCACCCAGATCATGCTACTGATTGATGGAATGAGAAGGTTATGTAAATAACCAGTACATGCACAGGCGCACAATATGTGTTTATATGCAAATCGCTGTCGGTATGACCCAGATTTGTAATTAAATACGCTAGTTAGGCGATGTAGGAGACGAGGCACCAGACAGGCTTCGGCATGGCGGGGACTGTCACCCTCACCCGTTAACACCGTGCTAAGCAGGGACGTGGCCAGTCTAGAAGCTACAAATGATTTATCTGGACACTGTCACAGATCTCTTGTCGTTATGTAGCTACGATATTCTTTAGTATTAAACTTGTTAAATATGACTGTCTGTTGTGATACTTACTGTTGAAGCCGATGAAGGTACAAGAATTTTCAGCAATTAATTGTACCACTACACGTTTCTAAAAAAAAGACCTTGTTTTCATATTAACAGAATGTCTTCAGCATGCCATTATCTATACATGTTACGAATTTCAGTAACATCTGCCCATGGTAACTAAGATACATTTCATGAAACATATGACAAGTTTTGAAACTTTGAAGGCAGTTTTCTCAGTTTGAAATTACAAACAAGGTATTTAATCTCAAAACATGTTTACAATGTGCATAATTACTAAGACAAAATACTTAAGTAAAAAACCATTTAAGACCCACAGTAACAACAGTGTCATGTTATTATCCAAATATCCCAATTTTCACAAAACCTCTTTGTGATGTATTTTCTAGCAACACATGTCTGCATTATTTGTGGCATGTTATATTAAACTGATTCATGATAAATAGCACTTGTTTGAGTAGCCTCGGTTACCCAGACTCCGTGAGGTGGCAGCACTTTTCAGCCCCTCAACTCTACCCGGGGAATTAATGGGATGCTATTGTAACCGCCAGGGCGCCCTTACCCCAGATTAGGGCAGAAATGCTGATTGGTTCTCGGGCCGAATTTGAAATAACAAATTAAATAAGGGTACCTTTTCATCAGATAATGTTATATTATGACAAATATTCAAAATTAAACTTATATTAATACAAACATAATAAAAAATATAAATTTGTAGTTATTTAAAAAAATTGATATTGCGGCAGGATTAACCACTCTCCGTGAGGTGTCAGCATTATTTAGCCCCACACGGATAATATACAAAGATACCTTTTCATCAGATAATGTTATATTATAAAAAAAATAAAAAATAAACTTATATTAACACAAAAATTATTAAAAATACAAATTAGCAGTTGTGTATAAAATAGGAATTATGGCAAGATTATCCAGTATCCGTGAGGGGGCAGCATCATTTAGCTAACACGGATAGCATTCAAACGCCAGTAAAGTCACCAGACCGTCTTCTCGGCAAAGTTACGCAGCCGAGCTGCTCAGCAACAGTCGGTTATAAGCGAGACTATTGTTCGAGTCGCATTCTTCAGGGTTTCCCTCGATGCATGGCGGACATATTTGGTATTACAGGAAAGCCGATTGCTACTTTACTTTCTATGCCTTCTGGACTCTACAATTATAAATAACCTATTTCAGTATCTTGATTTGTTTTAAATACACCAAACTTTATAAAAAAAAACAATCAACATAATAGAAAACACAATGTAATTCCAAGAAAAGGGGACACTGAATTACAATATTCATAAACTTACTGTCTCAGCAGTAACAAGTGTGTGTTAACACGTGTGTGTTAGCACAACTACAACACATCATACATGTTTGTTTTAACATGCCAATTATTAGCAACATTCAATAAAGCCTAAAATGCTATTGCTCTGGAGTGACAATAATACCTGCCTATTAACTTAGCCCTGGCGATTTGGTTCCGCCTGTCTACTAATTAAGTTCTTCATGCAGACGACCGTTCTAACAGTTAATTT
This sequence comes from Oasisia sp. SBJ-2009, assembly GCA_964017155.1. Lineage (NCBI taxonomy): Eukaryota > Metazoa > Annelida > Polychaeta > Sabellida > Siboglinidae > Oasisia > Oasisia sp. SBJ-2009. Next base: position 10,282,446 of record OZ024862.1, read on the forward strand.
ACAAACAAATGACATAATTGGTGTAACAGGAATTAATGTCATATTGAAAAATTGTGCCCCAGCCATTGCACAACAAAAACGTATTTGGGCCTTTGCTTTACCTTGGCTTTGGCAAAAAAGGCCAATTGCGCTTGATTTTGCACTGTAGGCTTCAGTGGCAATACACATAAAAATTATGTTTGCAATATGCCAACTTTTTATATACATGCATTCAGTGAAACCTTTGAACAGTCAAATAGTTTCTATGCAAATGTTTATGGTTTGCATTTGAATGCAAATTTGTATTGAAAATTGAACAGTTGCATTCGAATTCGCATTTGAATGCCAAACATTTGAATGCACATTCAAATTACATTAGCACTAGTAAACAAGCCTGGTAGAGAGAGAGACAGACAGACAGACAGACAGACTGACAGATACAGACAGCGGCTGACAGACAGACAGCGGCAGAGAGACAGACAGCAACAGAGAGACAGACAGCAACAGAGGGAGTTATGTTATATATTTAGTAATGTGTCCTTTTGTTTGAAACAGTTGCCTGGCAACACAGACCAAGTGGTTGTCATGGCAGCGGGAAAAGGTATCGGCATTGTACAGGTCAGTGCATCTTGCGTTTTCTCTCTTCAGTCTTTTATTAGCTTTGTTTTCTTCTCTGTAAATCTCAGTCTCAGTAACTCTCAGACAGTTATTCTCAGTCTCTGTAACCTTCAGTCTTACTAGCCAGCAGTCTCAGTAATTTTCATTCTCAATAACACAGTCGTGTTAACTTATATTCTCAATAAGTCTCTCAATAATTACTCGCTGTCTCAAAACTGCTAGTCTCCATGACCACCATTCTTATCATCTCCTATTCTCAGTAATTTTCACTCTCAGTAACTAACTCTCTAAGTAACTAATTCACAATAACTGGCCAGTTCATTGGTTCAATGTAATCAAGTATTATCATTAATTCATTAATATATTTAATTGAAATGCCCAGTAGTGCCTTGTTCAGCCTTGTGTGTAATCCAGCATTCTCAATAATACAATGATCTGTGCAAGGCAACCTTATCAGTTATTTAGTGATCAGTGTTATTAAACATTCTCAGTAACATAGCAATACATGTAATCCGTTATTCCCAGTAATTTGGTTCTGCATGTTATCCAACATGTCAATAAACCAGTGATCTGTACATTCCAAAATTCTCATTAATTTAGCATTATATGTAAGCCTACAATAAAATTGAAATTAATTTGATGATATATATAATCCAACAGTATAAATAATTCAGTGATATGTACGATCACTATTCTCAGTAATTTAGTCACCTGGGTAATCTAACATTCTCAGTAATTCAATGATCTGGGTAATCCAACATTCTCAATAATTTTGTGATACTTTAATTCGTTATTTGCCTTAGTCTGTTTATTTCGTTGGTTTTGTAAAATATACAGCTGTATTTTAAAATACACATGACTTCATGACTCAACTGATATTTTCATAATGTTTATAGCCGTTTCGTGATGTTGACGGATTATGTGTGAATATCTGTTGCCAGGTGGCAGTGTCGTATAATGTGGACAAGGCAGATAACCAACCAGGGGTGGTGGTTGACATTAACACAACAGACAAAGGCAACGGTGTAACTAAGATCAAAGCCTGTGGCAGGTAGGGGTGATATTGGGATAGGTAAACGCTTAACATTATTTCCTGATTTAGTTAATGAATCTGGATCTTTTTGGTTATGACCAAATGTGAGAGAGGATTTTTACTTGTCAAAACAAATTACTGTTATTGTCAAATGTCATAGCTTGTGATAGCTAATTGCATGACAGATGTCTAGCGTAAAACATGTTGAAGTTGCCAATCTCATAACTTACCCTCTTGCTGATCCGATTGCGTGTGACGTCATGAGATGATACTAAGATTGCACCAGCAACTTATTGTCCACCTGCCATCTAGAATTGGTTCTCTGGGTGGCAATCTTGTTAAATATTGGAGAATGGCTCAAATTAACTGTAGAAGTAACATTGAAAAAGATGTAGGTTTTTGACAGAGTGCATAATGACTTAAACAAAACTATATAAGTAGGTTGGATATAAGGTTGCTGTTTGTACTCAGAACATTTATTTCAAGTGCTGTAAGAAAAATCAAGATGAGGAAGCACCTATAAAAGGAAAATACGAACCGAGTTTGTTGCAGATACACGGAGGAGGGAGAGAGTGGGATGACGGTGCTGGAGGTGGGACTGGTCAGTGGCAATGAGGCGGACACCACTGGACTCATCAACCAGGTGGACACACTAAAGCGGATCGAAACCAAGGACCGGAAAGTGGTCCTCTACTTTGACAAGGTCAGTGCTTGTTGAGACCAAGGACCATAAAGTGGTCCTCTATTTTTGACAAGGTCAATGTCTATTGAGACCAATTTGAGGACCGTAAAATGGTCCTCTACTTTGATGAGGTTAATGTCTGTTGAGGCCAAGGACCTTAAAGTTGTCCTCTACCTTGACCAGGTCAGTGACTGTTGAGACTAAGGAACGTAAAGGGGTCCTCTACTTTAATGAGGTCAGTGACTGTTGAGACCAGTGACCTTACAGTACAGCCGTATTTATACCAACATAAACATTTATGTTGTACACTGAAAGTTCTTATGATGTGTCGTGACACAGAAGTAATATGAATGTTACAAAGGCTGTGTGTGCAGTGGCAGAACATGATGTTGATGTAAAGTATGACTAAATGCTGCAAATATTCAAGAAACTGATTTGTGGTGGTTATTTACTATCGGTGACGTCAACTCTGCCGTGTGTAATTAGTTGTTAATGTCTCATGTTGCAGTTCACTGAGACAAAGACGTGTGTTGAGTTCAACTCACATCAAGAGATGCCTGTGGCAAACCCAAAGAAATCCCGCGTTGAAGGCTACCTGTACTACAAACCTGGTGGGTGGACACTCACAGACTCCCAGTCTCTTCACTTACAATCTTGGTTCTTGATGTTGTGCCATAGACTCCTATTTTCAGTCCATGGTTTTGGCTCAGTGTGTAAACACTGGTCTCCCTTCTCTCTCACTCTCCCTTTGCCCTCTCTTGCTTTCCTTGTCTTCTCTCTCTCTCTCTTTCTCACTTTTCTTCTCCCTCTCCTCCTAATCTATTTCTCTCCTGCTTTTCCCGTCTGTCTGTCTGTCTGTCTGTCTGTCTGTCTGTCTGTCTGTCTGTCTGTCTGTCTGTCTGTCTGTCTGTCTGTCTGTCTGTCTGTCTGTCTGTCTGTCTGTCTGTCTGTCTGTCTGTCTGTCTGTCTGTCTGTCTGTCTGTCTGTCTGTCTGTCTGTCTGTCTGTCTGTCTGTCTGTCTGTCTGTCTGTCTGTCTGTCTGTCTGTCTGTCTGTCTGTCTGTCTGTCTGTCTGTCTGTCTGTCTGTCTGTCTGTCTGTCTGTCTGTCTGTCTGTCTGTCTGTCTGTCTGTCTGTCTGTCTGTCTGTCTGTCTGTCTGTCTGTGTCTGTCTGTCTGTCTGTGTGTCTGTCTGTCTGTGTGTCTGTCTGTCTGTCTGTCTGTCTGTCTGTCTGTGTGTCTGTCTGTGTGTCTGTGTGTCTGTCTGTCTGTCTGTCTGTCTGTCTGTCTGTCTGTGTGTGTGTCTGTCTGTCTGTGTGTCTGTCTGTCTGTCTGTCTGTGTGTCTGTCTGTGTGTCTGTCTGTGTGTCTGTCTGTGTGTCTGTCTGTGTGTCTGTCTGTGTGTCTGTCTGTGTGTCTGTCTGTGTGTCTGTCTGTGTGTCTGTCTGTGTGTCTGTCTGTGTGTCTGTCTGTGTGTCTGTCTGTGTGTCTGTCTGTGTGTCTGTCTGTGTGTCTGTCTGTGTGTCTGTCTGTGTGTCTGTCTGTGTGTCTGTCTGTGTGTCTGTCTGTGTGTGTGTCTGTCTGTCTGTCTGTCTGTATGTCTGTCTGTCTGTCTGTCTGTCTGTGTGTCTGTCTGTGTGTCTGTCTGTGTGTCTGTCTGTGTGTGTGTGTGTGTCTGTCTGTCTGTCTGTCTGTCTGTCGCTCTCTCGCTCTCTCGCTCTCTCGCTCTCTCGCTCTGTCACTCTCTCGCTCTCTCTCTCTCTCTCTCTCTCTCTCTCTCTCTCTCTCTCTCTCTCTATATATATATATATATATATATATATATATATATATATACACTGTATATCTCTTTCTCTCTACCACAGCTCTCTGGTTAACCCTGTATAACTGTGTAAACATCACAACGTCAATATGAACAAACAAAGTAATGTTAATTTTGTGATTCTCTCTGTCAGATGTGAAGAACACCATATATTACCTGCCATCCGCCCTCAAGAAAGTAGACATGTGTTCGGCGTGTCCAGCATGCTGCGACAACTCCACCAGGGTCGATGACACTGCATTTGCAGACCAAACCTCTGAGGCTACCACTTCCTCCAAGGACGCATTTGCAGACCAGAAATCTGAGGTGACCACGTCCTCAGAGAACGCATTTGTAGACCAAAACACTACTTCCCCTAACACTGATAAAGTTGAGTACAGTGGCGCCATCTATGTGATGAGCTACACCTTGACCTTGTGTCTGTCGGCCATGGTTTGCCATCTGCTGCTCCTCTAAACACTGCAGTAATCGCAGCTGTGTCAGCCACAGAGTTGACAGGAATGATGAAGTCTGGGGCTGCAAGTGTAGATCATTATTTTGTGATAATGTTTACATGTGGGAAGAACATAACATACAGATTAAATTCTTATCTGTCATTTACCATTACATTTTGGCAGTGGTTAGGAGTGGTACATCAATGAAGGTTTCTCAAACCTGTAGAAACAGCTTGTTGATAAGCCAATGACTTCAATATACATATCAGTTGATAACATTTTTGAGTGATACCGATAGCCTACTGGTTTTCTGCAAATGGTTTACTACAGAAAATTCTGTATTGGTGATTTCTATAGAATTTACAGGGTTCTGTGGTATTCGTATAGGGCCATGGGCTGTTAAAGGTTTTTGTGTGTAGATATTTCTCTACAGAACTTTATTCACTATGGCATTTATGTGACATGTTTTACATTGCTCTCTAAATTATTTTAAAATATGATTCCATTTACAAAATACATATTTTCTGAAGACGTGTTATTATTTTAACGGATTGCTGTGTGTTTTGCTTTATTGACAATATCTGATTTGGTGAAGGTGCGCGCGGTGCATAACGATATATATTTTAAAGATTTCCCTGAGTTAGTGTAGATGGTTCAGATCAGAGATCAGTTTTTATTGAAAAATAATGGGTGTTGGTGTGTATTCTCTTCCAATCTTGTTTTATTTGTGGGTGATGGTAGTGTCAAACATATATACATACATATATGTATAAAAGTATTGTCTAAATATGTATATATATATATATATATGTATATATATACATATACATATATTTGTACTTACACAGATATACATACATATGCATGTATAAATATATATGTGATGTGTTGTAACGAAATCAGTCGTATGTCAAAAAAATTGGGTTAGTCATGTCCTTGGAAAGAACATTTATTAAGCTTTCCAACGGTGCAAAAATCATGGATATATCTAACACACAGCCAAAGTTATTGGATGCTAAACATGCCTGTGGTAGAAAGTTTCAAATGGAGAAAAGCACACTTGAAGTTCACGGTCACATAAGCACACAGTCAAGTTACTCAAGTACATCGTCATTAAAAAATGAGCCGTTTTGCTTCTGTTACTACATTTGATGCTTTCGAAATAAACTCCCTAGTCAAGTTCGTTGTTGAAGATATATCATGCTAACTGCTTACTGAAATTATTACAACATAATCCGAGTATTTAGCAATGTTTTCTAGCAATGACCCAATCAAGGTAGCTGACATACAACTCATTTCGTTAGAACATGTCATATATATATATAATCATAAGCATATATTTTTATTAAAATCATAATGGGTGTTGGTGTTTTCTATCTTTCTATGAAAATATACCCTTATAATTATACGTATATATATATATATATATATATATATATATATAAGTGTGACGTGTTCTACCGAAATGAATCGTATGTCAGCAAACTTGATTTCGAGAAAACACCACATGAACATGCAATGATAATTTCTGACACTTTTGACAAAAAAGTCTAGTCTTTCTTGAAATCAAGTTCACTGACATGACTCATTTCGTTAGAACGTGTTACACACACACACACGCACACGCACACGCACGCGCACGCACACGCACACACACACGCACACACACACACATACATACATATGCACATACACACACACACACACATATAATTATGTATGTATAATTATAACGGTATATTTTTATTGAAATCATAAAGGGGTGTTGGTGTTTTCTATCTTTCTATATTCATATAAATATGTATATACATTACATATATACATACATACATACATTGTGAGAAAAAATTATTATGCATACATACATTGTGAGAACATTATTTTTGAAATCAATCACACATATGGGCTAAAAAGATGTGATTGGGTGAGAAAACAACTGTGTTAAGATTTCAGAGAAAACCATTGAGAGGAAAAGACCTCAATACAAAGTTTATCGCAAAGTGAAACATGTAAATGTAAGAACTTGTCCATTTGACAGTCTATTGTGTTCAATAGTGAACAAGAACAAGATGTTTATTTTTGACCCCAAAATTAAATATGCACGTGAACAAATGTCACCTAAGTAATTTAAAAATACATATGATCCTATAAATGTTCTATTCTATGAATGTTTTGGTTGATTGGGATTCATCAGGTCACAAAATTCAGATTGACTACCCAAACGGCAACTTTGAACATAAAAAATAAAGCCCTCTGTGATAAGCATTTACATTTACCATATATTTACTTAGGAAAGTCTCACCAGTTCGGTTGTCTTATGCACAATTATTATTTTTGAAAAGCAGTAGTCTGGGCACCATCTTTGCCAATAATAAACAAATGCTGCAGAATTAATGTGAATGTCTTCCAGTTTATAGGTCAATAGTTTGGAATTTATGTGTATGGTAAATATACTGAAAAATAACTCTTCCAATTTATCTTCAAATGCAATACATGAAATGTATTTCTTTTAATAACAATTATGTTGTGATAGAGCCATTGTCTGATCTGCAAGTATTATACTACAAGATAACAGTTATCTTGTTTGCAAGTATTACACTTTAAAATAATAGTTCTTTCTATATCATGTCTTACTGTAGAATAATACCTATTTAAAAGAAACATGCTGGCCGAGTGGTTGGTTACACCCACCTTTGCTGTTTAGGTTTACTTTGGTATTATAATTATTTGGCATAATACACCATTTACATTGTATCTGGATGTTTATGAATTATGTGGATTGTGTTATTATGTGTATATATGTTTGGCTTAATACAAAGCTCTTTTACTAACACATATATGCGTTGCCACTTACAGCAAATGAGCCACGATTCCATATATACAAGGAGCATTGTCCCACATAAATACGACATTACGATACAAGTCAAATGCCTTTTATGTGGGCATTGCTCCAAACCTAAAGACTAACATTTACGGTAATTCCAGCGACCTAGGCAGGGTCACATAACTTCCCACGTGATAACTAATTGGTATAAAATGCAGCGGCACTGTTGCCGCTGTCCCCAGTTCGAATTTCGAAGACAAAGGTAACCACATATTGACATTCGTTATTGAGTTTATACTACTTGTATTTTGTCTACTTTTGTCTCACTTTTCTCTCTTTTAGTGGTTACTGCTCTTCGATATATTTAGTGTTCATAGCATTGGCAGCTATGTTTGAGGTTCTCACCCACCTGACCCAGCTACACCTGTGTGTGTGATATTTGTTTGATATGTTGGAGAAGAAAAATTATAATCTTATTTGTACCAGGGGTTTTGGGGCGCTGTGACGCTTTCTCCTTGTTTCAACATGTATCTATATGTGGTGGTTGGTTTCACCCACCTTTGCTGTTTAGGTTTACTTTGGTATTATAGTTATTTGGCATAATACACATTTACATTGTATCTGGATGTTTATGAATTATGTGGATTGTGTTATTATGTGTATATATGTTTGGCTTAATACAAAGCTCTTTTACAGACACATATATGCGTTGTCACTTACAGCAAACGAGCCACGATTCCATATATACAAGGAGCATTGTCCCACATAAAGGTTGTTTTTGCATGTGAAATCATTGTTGCTTGTACAAATGGTGTACTCTGAAATAACAGGTTTCCATTTTTGAAATGTTACACTGTAATTAACAGTTTTCTACCTGCAGATGTTTCAAATGTGAAATTACAGGTACTAAATCTACACAATATCACTGAAGATAACCTAAGATGTGTGGATTTGTGCCCAAAAATTATTTAATATTGTCAACAAATAATGTGTGATTGTAACATATAACATGTATATACTCTGGTAACAATGTAAACTTCTGCAAAATATAATGATGTCACATCAGGGTTTCCCTGTAAAATGAAGGGCGAGGTGGTAGGATGAGCCGAGTGTACACCGGACCTGTGATACAACGTTATGTGGGTTGGCGGCATATCCTCCTGAAACTATTTTAAAACTTACTTTTATAATGTTGCATTCTGAAGGGTGTTTTAACCTGGTCCCTGTCATGCTGAGAGGAAAGAAATGCATAACAACAAGGGTAACAACATGTTAACATGTTTATAGTAAGATGGCAATGTTGACATGTTTTGGGCGAGGTGGCTTAGAAAAACAGTGAAGTGGCCCAGCTCCCTCATCATATAGCAGGGGAAACACAGCACATGGTTGCACAGTCGTATTAAATTGCATGAAAAACTCTCATTTCACTGTGTCTTCTTCGTTTAGACCTCAGCTGTTCAACAAAATATGGGCAGTGTTGAACGGAGATAGATGCAACTGGTCGACCCACTGTGATTCCAGATTCCATCATGACTTTATCTCTAGTGACCAAATCGCAGTGTGCCACTTTTAGGACCAGAGCCCTCCTGTACATATCCCATTTTGGGAGATGGTTGTGACAATGCAGCTGCAGCATGGTTGTATTCATTAAAACTGTAATTGAAATTAATCACTGCATCATATAACAAAAAATGGGCTGGGATGCGATCTCCACATGTTATATTATAAGCCATTTAACGGAATTATAACTGTGGGAGTGCCATTTATTGTACATTATATGAAGAGTTTATACAAAAAAAACAAGAGATCGCCACTTTTCAACACAATTGTTATATAACTTACAAATGGAACAGCAATTGATAATATAATGAAATTAAATTCACCATAATTGCCCTGTCCATAACTAGCATGGTCATCATTTGCCTGCAAGCTAGCTTACAGTGGGAAGGACCTCTATTGTTGCATATCCCCCGAAGGTTTTTTATTCCGTAGTGTCAGTGTCACAACAGAACCATCGGTGTCAGAAGTTGTAGCATGCGCGTCAAGGATAGCAACACGCTGAGACTTCTGACAGGTATGGCATTTCCCATTCTTACTCAGTGCAGAAGCACCGAAGTAGGTCACACTCTGCTCTGGCATTAGATGAAGAACTTTGAAAAGAGGCGACAGTGTTCCTTCAGTACATCTTGCATTAATGTAATCACTGGTTGCATTTGTTGTCGAAAATGTCACCCTTTTCTTCTTGACTGGTATACAGAAAGTGGATTTCGGCCCACAGTTTAGTTCCTTCAGGAGTCATTGGAAGCAGATTTTGCATCCTTCCATTGGGGGAGCCAATCGGTTCAGCAGCACGTATTTGGTAGGCGATCAGTATTGTTAATTAGTATTCAAAGTCAGGAGGTTCGCGGCCTCTTCTTGGAAATTATTTCCTATGTCCTTTGCCAACTTGAACAGATTGCCGACTGTATTAGCGAATACTCTCAGGAACTTCTCTGTTTGCTCGTGGCGTCTACTGTCTGGGTAGTATACTTCACGGACATGCTGCATCATTTAGAGCAACAAAACACCTGTACCACCCATCTTCTCACAGCAGAAGAGTCCTCGTTAACACTAACTGCATCTCTGCCACCTTTCAGAGTAGCATTGGCTTGCTCGTTGGTCTGGTGGATGGTCTTCACTTTACCCGACCTTCGATGGACTTGTGCACAACAAAATATGCCACTGGGAAATTCACAAGTCAATTTGGGGTGTTTCTGCAAGAGGGCCAGTGTGTGTCATAAATACACATGAAGCATGCATGGTTGACGTTGTTGCTGCCAAACTGGTATGGCGCCATTCTCTGGATGCCCGTATGAGTGAGAGGACCATCAAAGGATCACAGTGACATTTGCTATGGACATTATGGAATATGTTATACTAGATGTAGCCATGGTCGCCTCTACTGTTGATCCTGTCAACCCGCGTTGTTCTGGAGGAGATCCTCAAGTAACTTGAGAAACACCGTCTCGGTAAGGACTTTTAAAACATCAAGATAAACTCGTCTTCGCCATAGTAATCAGGCCCCTGCCACTGGATCTTCTTCACTGTCCGACTGAATGAGGCGCCTCGTGGTGGCTGCGGTAGATTTCCTAGTATACGTAGCGCCCTCCGGTGAACGAACCTTATCAACGCGAGAGAGGTGCCCTCTGGTGAATGAATACTCTCCCACAGGTAGAATGATATCCACCTGGCGAATGTGACACCGATTGAATTGCTTTTTTAACGTGAGTTTTAGTAAATCTATTTATACGACGACATGGCCACTCGTTTGAATAATCCGTTTACTTATATTGTCGCCGCTCCGACTGGGTGTGGCAAGACGACGTTCGTTACGCGAATACTACATCACACATCTTCCATCATCGATCCGTCATCACAAAAGTTATATGGTGTTATGGAGAGTGCAACATCTGTACAACCCGATGCCGGACGTGACATTTGTGGACAGTTTACCGGAGGAATTGTTGGTCGATTCGAAGACGATAAACTTGGTGATCATTGATAACCTTATGACGGAAACTGATGGCATAGTCACACACTTGTCCACCAAAAAACGTCATCACTGTAATACACTCGTCGTCAATCTGTCACAGAGTATGTTTCCGGAAACCAGGTAAAGTCGCACTATCAGTCTAATTGCCCAGTAGATTTTTGCATTTAAGAGCCCACGAGACGCGACACAGGTGATATATCGTCCCAGACAAGTGTATCCAGGACGCGTGAAGTACATGCAAGAGGCGTGTAAGGGGGCTCTAGTGTTAGGGTGTCGACTGACCGACGACTACTGCTGAATGCCAATGGGAGGACAAGTGCCCAGTCAGTAAAACGCCAGCGAAGGGGCCACCATTGCCGATCGTTTAAAAATTATTGTTCTTTTAGCAAATACAAAATTAAATACTAGCCCAATTAGCATGTATTTCTCATTATGGCTAAAGGGGCAAACAAGTCAACAGTTCGGTGTTATGCACCTAAAAGAGTTTACACAAACTAATCATTTGCATCTACAATCAAAGTGTTCACATCAGTGGTTTACTCAGAAAGTAACTAGTATTTTTTTCGGAATCGCATACATCATACAAATAAACATAATCAGCAAATGTGACAATAAATGATATAGTACACGTGGTCCTAAAATGGACAAATCTAGCAAGTCACTGACATCATTAACGGGACCATCTTGCTCCATGCAACCATAGATATAAATGAGATTTATATCTATGATGCAACCAATCAAACCCAGCTTCTATCTACGCTTTGAGAACGTAATACGTCACCGAGTCTTCTGCTGGTTCAGCTGTCATCACTAAGGAGAGACAAGAGGAAAGCGTCGTGCGACGGTTTACTACGAAATCGCGACAGCAACATGCCACATTATTCCTCATACGGTTGTAGCAACAGTAGAAGGTAAGACAGTAAACGTGACCTGTCTGTTTTATTACCCTTTGAATTGACCAGAGAACTGAAACAGTGGTACAGTGGATCCGTTGGCATTGACATTCACATACAGAGTGCGGATGCCAGACGACTGGATTGGATTGACCTAACCATGAAAACAACCACCAACAATAATACAAATACAATTAAAAACCTGTCAATATATTGTACGATTATCCATTTATATTTATGAATATACTAAAATATAAGTTCATAAATATGTAAATTTGTTGTCCACCGAGAGGACACCTTTCACTTTATCCGACCTTCAGCATCTGATCTTGACTTTGAAATGAAAATTTAACATCAGAAATGGATTATACATACCCATAAAAATGAATGAATGAATGAATGTTTTATTTTCGGAAACGTACAAAGCACATATGTAATAAACTAAAAATGTAACAGACAATTATATAATGCACAATTCCGGGCAGACAGCGGAGCCAATTAAGGCTGTTACCAGTTTGTATAGATAAGTATTATTACAAAACCATTTGTTATAAATTAAACTGGTCGCTGCCAACCCTACCATAGCTGTATAAACAATAATGTTATAATAGTAATTTCACGTGTAACACATACTTATAGTTTCTTTTTATAAATGACCAGGTATATAAAACGTAACAATAATATTCAATAATAAATGTTCAATTAACATGTATAGCAAACGTGTAGTAATACCAAATAACGACAATGACAAGGATACAATTACAAACGTATATAGTAGATATTTTATAATTAATAGGCTTCATCTAGCTCTTCATACCCTTTTACAACAATTGCTTTGAGTGATACTGCAAAACTGTTAATGTTTTTTTTTTGTTGGATGGTAAAAGGAATTCTGTTCCATATCAATGGACCTTTACATAAAACACTGTTAGAAAATTTTACTATTAGAGAAGTAAAAGGTCGTATGTGTGAGGATTGTCTAGTTTCGTGAATGTGTATGTCATGGGTAAATGTAAATATATCGGATAAATAATGAGGGAGACTCCCATGAACATAATTATACATAAATTTTCCAATTTCCAGTTCGTATACGTCATTCAATTTAACTAATTTTAAGCACGTAAAGAGGGGGTGAGAATGTTCCTTATAATTTCTTTTGAGTATGGATCGAACTTTTTTTTATAATAAATAATTTTGTCAAGTACGTTTTATATGTAGACCCCCACAAGATGATTCCATATGTCAAGTAAGGGTAAACTAAAGTGTAATAAATTGTTTTAAGTGCGGACACAGGAAGGTAGCTGTTAAGTTTTTCATCAATATAGAGACCTAGAAATTGTAAACACTTGATACGCTGGATAATTGTATCAGACGTTGTTAAAATAAGTTTTTCATTCTCAGGAGGAGGGGATCTACAGAATAACATGCTTTTTGTTTTGGAAATATTTAGAGATAATTTATTTGCACGAAGCCAGTCAGCTAATACTTGAAGATCATTGTTCATGTCTTCGTATATATTATTAACTTGTTTTCCAGTCTTGTATATAGTAGTGTCATCGGCAAATAGTATAGTTTACAATGATTTACACAAAACGGGAGATCATTTATGTATATAATAAACAGGAGCGGACCAAGTATGACAAAGTATGGTTCCAAAGTATTTATTTAGTGGTCCAGTGGTCATCACATGTGACTGTCATTGTGTCAACTGGAGAAGTTCTTAAACGATTCACTGTGCGTTAACTTTGGGTGCGTTGAGAGGTATGTTCCTCGTCATAGATTTTTCTGAAATTTTAACACAGTTGATTTCTCACCCAACTTCATCTTTTAGCGTATGCGTTGTTGCTTTTTTTAAATTCACCATTTAAAATTTGACCATTCTAGTGTATATAAAGTTACTAACAAAGCAACAGGGAGGAGGTGTTCCAAACATCTTCAGGTAAAACCTTGATACCCCCCTGTTCAAACAAATACATATTGCAAACAAAGTCCAACAATTGTGATACTTAGGCCCCCGTTATGAAGGTTCCATTGCCTAATAAGTATAACAAATGTTACTCTGTTTTATTATATATCTATATGGATGTTGATGTGTATTTTGACAGAGTAAAACATATTATGCTGAATTATTATTCCAGCAGTAATACATTTAATGTCTCCGACAATGTTTTTCTTATTCACTGTTCCAATAGTGAAAGTCATTGTGACAAGTAGTCTGCTATTTTAGATAATAGCTTATTACTGTATATAGCCGTTTCTATATATTATATCCTACCTCAATGTGTTGTATTTCATATACACAGTAGTGCCTGTAGTGGTGTATTGGCGATAGTTTCAGGCTCTTGATTAAGAGAGCCCGGGTTCGATTCATGTGCTACCGTGTCAAACCTTGGGCAATTGTTTTGCACCCTACGTCGGTCCAATTTACTCAGCTGTATGACTGAGTAGCTGACTATAGACACTGTTGGATAGGAGTGTATGAATAGTCCTCGTGTATTAATCGCATCATGGCTGAATGCTTCCCAGAGAAGCCGAGATGGTGTCCAGGTGTGCCAGTGAGTAAAGTGCAGAAAGCTTTGGGCAATCCTGATCATTGGATACTGCACTATGTAAGAGCTTAGGTTTTACACAATTGCGTTCATATTGTATTAACATATACATGTGTATGTATAAAGATTTTATAAATGATTTGTGCCATTACTAGTATTGCTTGCATTTGTATACATGTACCCAGTATGGACTCTACTTTGTATCTGTTTGGTTTGGTTTAAGTCTGCTTGTGTATTTATGTTGATTTCCTGTACGATTAATGTATTTCAATATAATTGTAATACAAAATATGAAGATCAACATGTGCACCTGTATTAATGTTTATGTCATACAATATATCTTCTACAGGAAATGTCCTATAGAAAATACCCTATTGCCTATTAGAAATTGTTTATAGGATATTTCCTGTAGGAAAAATTATATTGAAAACCATAGGAAATATCTTATAGTTTTCTATAGAATATTTTTATCGGAAAGATCCGACAGTTTTCTCTAGAAAAGTATAGATATTTTGTATAGAACATATTCTATAGAAAACTGGGATATTTCCTACAGAATATTCTATAGAAAATTATATGAACTAAATCGACATAATATTCAATAGAATATTCTATACAATTCTGTAGAAAACTATACTGAAAATTCAATAGAACATTCTATAAAAAAAAATCCTCTAGAATATGCTGTAGAATTCCATACAAAACTATACACAAAAATTCTATTGAATTCTGTAGAAAACAATACGCAAAAATCCAATAGACAATTCTATAGATAATCTAAATTTGTTGGCCATATATATATATATATATATATATATATATATATATATATATATATATATATATAACGTATATACATACACGTGTATGCTATTTCCGCTACAGAAGAATGTGGCAACAAGCCTTATTCAACTTAACCAGATTTAACGCGTCTTTATTTTGTGTCCCACTGTCCATTAGACGTAACACGTCATTCGCACGCTGCGCAGTGATAATCCAGCGTGAATAAACAACACGATAAACCCGCATTACAACACGGATATAGGTAGCCAGGGAAAACGACGTAGGTAAGCGACGACTTAATAATCTACCAGTTAACAGACGTACCAATCTCCACGCTATAACGGGTTGTAATAAAGGCCGAATATACGGAATTTGGACGGCTGTCATAATACATCTTGACACTGCTGTTTTGTTACCGCCTCTACAGCGCATGTGTCAGGACACACACACACACACACACACACACACACACACACACACACACACACACACACATACACACACACACACACACACACACACACACACACACACACACACACTCAATTGACTTCGCTACTGAGTCAGCCGTTGGAACAGCGCAAGCATCCGCTCCAATTTCAAGACGGATACACGACTAGTGGGGATCCTACTACAATGACTAATTCACATCCTATACATTGCATTTAACACGAGCAGCGTGTGGCTGAAATCACTCAAAATCATATCAAATGATCGTATGCCGAATACACTCTTCGTGAGCGGTTTCATTGGATGAGTTTAAAAGAGGAATTTTGCAGCAGCAGCGACGCCTGACGCGCGAAGATGCAATGATTGAGAAAAAAGAGATTGGGGGAAACCACAGAGACGTAGCGATGTATAAACAGAGACATAGGTGGAGTGCAGCCAGTGGATGTTCTTATGCGCAGTTGTACAATTTGTGTGGGTTCTGCATAGCTTGAGTGTTGTCTTTATAATGCAAATGTGCTTTGGTGGATGGTGCTTCGTAGTGTGTGTGTATGTATTTGTGTGTGCGTGCGTGCCTGCATGCGTGCCTGCGTGCGTGCGTGTGTGGTGTGTGCGTGTATATGGCATCGGTAGGGATTATGATAAATCGGTCTACGATTGATTTTTTGTGACTAATTCAAACACTCTTGCATGAGGATGGAATGAATGCTTTAAGGACACGCTGTGTGGCATTCAGTCAGTCCTCCCAGGGGGAGAATGTCGTACTGGTCGTTTAAGAAGTGGGTGGGTCGGATGAGGTTTTCTTTGCCATTTGCTGTGATCTTGACTTGTATAATTGCTCCAGACTGGTATCGGGTGCACATCATCCAGCGGTGTATGTATATCCTATTTACTTTCTCTCTGTTTTTGACTGAGAGATTTATAGTGACGAAAGATGTACTCATTAAGAAAGTATCACTATTTTATTGTATACGAATTACAACTTTGGAAACATTTCCCCTTAGAATGATGAGTAAATCTAGAGTGTAATTATAGTGAGGGCTGTTACAACCGATAATGTAATAATCGCCCGGTAATGTAATAACTACCCGATAATGTAATAAAATCAACCGATAATGTAATAACCACCCTATAATGTAATAACATCAACCGATAATGTAATAAACTTGCTAACCGATAATGTAATAATTTTCAACCGATAATGTAATAAACTCCTCTTGCCTGATAATGTAATAACTTTCGCCTGATAATGTAATAACGTACAAATTTCTCGTAGGACTTAGTCGTTTTCATGGATTTCATGTTGGTTTCTTGTACGTAGTAGATTTCGTCGATTTCGTCGATTTCTTCTATTTCGCAATACCACAACTTTTGCTAGCGGAATCAATTTAGATTAAATCCAATATGCTGGTTCCAATTCGGAAATCATATTTATCCCAGCAGGTCAGGATTTTGAGTTATACATTCTCTTTCCATTTATTAATGACGGGTTGGTGAATACAACTGTGGGTTTCATTGATAACGAAATTGTCGGCCCAAATCCTGGTATCGATGATCTCACAAGTGTTCCCTTTCCATGCTATAATGTCAGGGTATCGAATGCCCACAGGCGTGGGGTTTGCATTGTTCAAGTTCCTAGTGTGAAACCCATATGAAGAAATGGTTTCTTAAAGAATGTGTTATGTATATGTTTTAGTACGATGTTTGTAATTCTCCCGTGATGTGCTCAAGATACATACTACACACAAATATATGTCCAAGTTGAAATTTGGCCGGGACTGCAGTGACAGGAAAAGAGTGGACACGAGTGAGAGGTCGTTTCTCAGTGCAATGACTTTGCTTCTGTTCTTTGTATCATCTGTACGTCTTGCGAACGAACGTCTGACGCTCGACCACATACCCCCACACAGGAAGCCCTGCTTCAACATGCAAAGCGAGCTCTGTACCAGGCAGGTTACATCTGGAGACAAGCAAGGCAGCGACACCAAGAAGTCCCGGATGCTTCACCGTGGGGTTGGACGCAAGACGTGAACACGAAACTCTGGGTGCCATTCTGGACTGTTCTAGATGACGCCAGCAAAGCGGGTGCTCTCCGCCACCACTGTGGATGTGGAAAGGCGTGCAGAGGAAACTGCAAATGTGCCAAAGCAGGAATCAAGTGCACTATTCTGTGTAACTGTGAAGCGGGTGCATCAACAACGATGGAGTGTAAGCTATGCGATGCTACAAATACGGACATCTGTGACTGATGATCTGAAGGATATTCTTTTCACCGATTTGAATTAAACTTCATGTTTTCTAAAACAGCGTATTTATGTGTTAACTTTATAATTATCATAATGTGATATGCATTGCCTAAGTCATATTCCATGACAGAGTCAGCACCACTTGCGCTGTACACGTAGCTTTGATATCGATTCTAGGTGGTAAAGTTCACAGGATATAACGACATTAGCTTTGAGGGCCACCATCTTGGAAAATGGCGGTCAAGGTCAAAAGTAAAATATTTAAAATAGCTACCCCAACATACGTATATTTTGACAAAACTGTCCATATAACATCCCTCCAAATAAATTGTTTAAAAAATATGTAAGCAATTCGATTTTACATGCGCCATTTTATTAAATGGCGGTTGTGAAGGTCACATTAAGGTCAGGTGTAAAACGTTTGCCGAATTTGAAATCGCTATCCAGGTACCTATACATTGATACCAAAATCAAGACTCTAGGTGCCATATTTGATAAGTTATAGCAACATTAATGAATACGGCCGCCATCTTTAAATATGGCGGATGTGAATGTCGGTCAAGGTCAAGAAGTAAAATATTTAAAATATCTACCCCAATATATGTATATATTGAAAAAGTGTCCGTATAGTATCCGTCCAAATATCTCGTTTTAAAGATATATAAACAATTCGATTTTACAGCCAACATTTTATTAAATGGCGGTTGTGAAGGTCAAATTAAGGTCAGATGTGAAATGTTTGGTAAATTTGAAATCGCTATCCACTTATCTACACAGAGATGCCAAACTAACGACTCTATGTGTCATACTTTATCAGATACAGCAACATTAGTTAATACGGCCGCCATCTTTAAAAATGGCGGATGTGAATGTCGGCTAAGTCCAAGTATACCATAATTGAAATTAAAATACCCGGATATATATACACTAAGCCTAATGTTGATGTTTTATGTGAAACTGTTCATGAAATATGGAAAAGCAAGTTTTTTATTTTCGATGGCAGCCATTTTGAATATATTGCAAAAAATGGTGGAAGCATCAAAATCTCAGGTTGCTTCCATCAAAATTCTGAAATAGTATGGCATGGAGGTCATCTGTGCCAAATTTCATGCTTTTGTCCAGATGTGAAAATGTATAGCCTTTTCTGACATTAAGAGCCCTCACTATTAAACGCGATGCAAGTTTGGCTGTTTCTATGATATGTGTTTAGGACAAACCTGAATACGTGCCTGCTGTGTTTACGTTGTGGTATTCGCCTACAATTGCATGGATTGGCTCAAAGGGAAAGGCCTAATTTGAAGAAAAAAATTGAAGCAAGACATATGGTTAAATCGGCAGTCCTGGGCGTGCGACCCAAGCCTTTGTCTTATATGGTTATGGACGAGCAGTCAATCAGTAGACGCGTGAGACCAAATGTGATATCCTGACTTTTACAGACCCGGGGCAAAAGAGCGAGACGAAGACCAACGTGATGTGTCCGTGCGCGGACATGACCGACACCGAAGGACAACGGCTTGATTAAGTCATTACTGTAAGACATGTTCTCGGCTTTCCTTTCTTATTGGGATCCTACGAAACACCATGCGCCGTAGAAACGCACTTGTTAGAGAGATATCCAGACATATGGTAAAGATGTAGAGATGTATATATATATATATATATATATATATATATATATATATATATATTATATTATATATATATATATATATATATATATATATATATATATATATATATATATATATATATATATATATATATATATATATATATATATATATATATATATATATATATATATATATATATATATATATATATATATATATATATATATATATATATATATATATATATATATATATATATATATATATATATATATATATATATATATATATATATATATATATATATATATATATATATATTATATATATATATATATATATATATATATATATATATATATATATATATATATATATATATATATATATATATATGAAACCGATATAGCCTAGATGCAGCTGAGATTGCCGAGATCGATCCAATCTCGGTCCGATCTCGGGGATCTCACCGAGATCGGTCCGATATCGGTCCGGGATCGGTCCGAGATCGGTCCGAGATCGGTCCGAGATCGGGCCGAGATCGGGCCGAGATCGGGCCGAGATCGGGCCGAGATCGGGCCGAGATCGGGCCGAGATCGGGCCGAGATCGGGCCGAGATCGGGCCGAGATCGGGCCGAGATCGGGCCGAGATCGGGGATCTCAGCTGCATCTAGGCTGTATCGGTTTCAGCTAGGCATACTATAGATGCAGCCGAGATTGCCGAGATCGGTCCAATCTCGGTCCGATCTCGGGGATCTCAGCTGCATCTAGGGTATATCGGTTTCAGCTAGGCATGCTATAGATGCAGCCGAGATTGCCGAGATCGGACCGAGATCGATCCCATGTGCAAAACCTAGATCGGGCCGATGTCGGCTATCTCGGTTCGACATAGGACCGAGATGCCCGCGATCGGGCCGATGTCGTATGCCGAGATCGGGCCGATGTCGGTGCCGAGATGGCCGAGATCGGGCTGATATCGGGCCAATATCGTTTGGCTATCTGGGATCCGCAGAGCATATATCTACCAGGCGAATTTGATGGGTAAAAATTGCTGCCCCCTCATCTAGCCTAGCTGGGTAATCGAGGCCAGACGATTCCTTGCAATGAAGCGCCATCTATTGTGATTCGGTGAACTATATATAAGTTTGTTAATAATTATTTTATAAATAGACAGCTCACCACGGCGTCATAGAATTCTCCATGTAAATTGACCTCTGCGCAACAATAGGAGGCTTCGTCGCTTAAAATATGTATTGTGAGACATCGAATATGACGGCCCTTGATGTAATCCATTACTTTTGAAAAAAAAGTAGTGTCAAGAGCAAGAAAAGCCCAACAAAACGCAACCTGCAACCACTAATATTTTCCCGCGGAACAAGTCTAAAACAAGTCCGCGCACGCACATGCGCAGCCACCCGGATATTAAATAGCGGACGCATAAACGTACCTAATGGCAACTAATGACGTGTCTGACTCGCGCATGAGCAGAAACATCAGCCGGGTAGTCTAAAACGCCAAAACATGTAAGCGCCACAACGCAACCGCGTTCTTCAAAGAATGCGGCGTCACTCACACGCGGCTGTTAACAGCTCCGGGGCTCTGTGTGACGGAAACTCGTGCGTAGGTGCTACGTCACATAACGTGGCCCGACCAACTAGAAAAGGCCAACCGTAACAGGTGCGCTTTTAAATCTGACAGATCAACGACCGACATGCAACTTTCGCGTCGCAAGCAAATCTCGTGTGTATAGCATCAAGACTGTTCTGGAATGACAGAACGACGCAAGGAACATCATCGCGTGCCAGGGGTCGCTGCGACTGATTACGTCAGTACCAGCTTTTCTCTACCCTGGCAAGTCCGTTTAAAAAATATCCTCTCATAACGTCATGTGATATCACATTTTAGGTTATTTCAGTCACACGCTGCTCGGGTTACGTGCACTGTTTAGGACGTTGATGAATCAGTATATATGCTTCCTCATCCGTCATGTAGGCCTAAATCCGTCTTTAAATTGGGGCGGATATTTTTGCAGTTTTTGTTTTATAATTAGCAAATCCCAGCTGGGTATCGCGCCAAAGACTCTGGATGCTCTATCAGCACTGCGCACAGCTTAGCAGGTTTTTTGTTTTTAAATTTTGGGGTATCTTTTATATTCACCAGTGATGCTTCCCGCGGCTGATGCACTGGCAACTGACAAATTGTTATAATAGTGCAGTTTGACTCCGCTCATGCAATCCCCAGCTTTACGGAGACGACCGACCAGGGTTTAGTAGCGCAGGGAAACGACCCCTGGCTCGCGAGAATGGCAGGGAACCCCATGGGATCAAAGACTCGCTCCGACGAAGTTACGCCAGGTAAGAGTAGGGTAATTTACAGAGTTACTCATTCACACGAACGAGGGAACACAAAGTTGGGGCATAGATATAAATAAACCCTTAGTTTAGTAGAACAAGTTCGCTGAGCCGCTGTCAGTTGACACATGACACATGATACAGTGACCTCCAACATCAGGTGACGACAGAAAACCTTCGCAGTCCCAGTACGTAGCCAGGCCTACATAGTACATGTGTTCATATAGTTGCCTCACTAATATGCCTGTGACATGTCAATACGCCTATATTGTTAGTACTTAGTATCTCACTATCTGAGGGGGTAAGTATAAGGCCTTTTTCATGACAAATCTGTTGGTGATTGAGTATATATTTAATTTGCTATAACACCACGTCTGCAGTTGTTTGTGGCGCTTTATATTATAATACATCATGGCCATTAAACTAAAATCGACTAACTGAAGTCCCGCTTCAGAAGAGATTGGAGAGATCACCTAGATCTGTATAATTACAATTTCACAAATTAACTAGCCTAGACTATGCAAACCGAACGAGTATACAGGGAAAGGAAAACAACAACAAAAACAGTGATGCCAACATTATCAACAAAAACAACAATAGTATATCAATAGATAAACTGGAATTCATTTACAGGAAGCGAAACATTGAGACAGCCTCAATGCTCTATCTGAACAATTATTGCTCGTTCCTTAGGTAAGAAAATAGTAATACCAAGACGGTCACCAAATTAACAATTGTGCTAATAGTAATAACATGTCAATCAATTGATTTATTGATTTATTAATTAAATTAGACAAACTACAATAAACTCATTGTTTTATAAGAAATTAACTTAGTAGTTGAACCGTATCACGTGACTCCAATATAGTATGAAGGCTCATAGGTGATGGGCCCAAACGTTGCACGTTTGGAATACAGTGCTCCAAAGTAAGCTAATTTCTTACAAAACAACCAAATTTTGTAGCCATGAATAATATATTCCATAACAAAATAAGTGTAACATCATAGGAATAGGTTACCTTAACATGAATACAGTATTCCCCAATATGTTCCATAAACAACATATATTAGTTTTGTCATTTCATGACGATAATTTGATGACCCGTCTTGTCAGGGCAGATAGACGATCTATCTCGATCCATTCCAAATACATGGTCACTGAAATAGTGTATAAAGGTTCAAAACACATTCAGGTTGCTCACATCACTGTGAACCACTAAACTATCTTGAGGATATGTGTCAATTTATCATCTGCGCAAATCCGACGTGGACTCCCCGGAGCTGTGCGGTGATACAGGTTGATCCGTTGTTTACCCCTGTCGTAGTTTACTGAAGTGAACTAGCGACAGATAACGAACTAAATTGTATTCCACTGGACCACTGAAGCAGAGAAGAATGCAGGTAGCTACTAGCAATTGTTGCAGATACATTAATATTTTACAACTGTAGAACAATGTTAACACCTGTCAACACAGTTTTGTCACAACCGCGGACTAACTAGACAATGACACTGACGGTGGATGGGTTTACTCGCAGACACCATACGCCACCTGGTGGAGCAAAGTGTCGCCGCCAAGAAGCACGCCTACTGCCCGTACAGCCACTTCCCCGTCGGCGCCGCCCTGCTTTGTGAAGACGGCTCTGTCTATACAGGTAACTAGTTCATTAGTGGTCTGTGGAGACGGCTCTGTCTACACAGGTAACTAGATCAGTAGTGCTCTGTGAAGACGGCTCTGTCTATACAGGTAACTAGTTCAGTAGTGCTCTGTGAAGACGGCTCTGTCTACACAGGTAACTAGTTCATTGGTGCTCTGTGAAGACGGCTCTGTCTACACAGGTAACTAGTGCATTAGTGCTCTGTGAAGACGGCTCTGTCTATACAGGTAACTAGTTCATTGGTGCTCTGTGAAGACGTATCTGTCTATACAGGTAACTAGTTCATTAGTGCTCTGTGAAGACGGCTCTGTCTACACAGGTAACTAGTTCAGTAGTGCTCTGTGAAGACGGCTCTGTCTACACAGGTAACTAGTTCAGTAGTGCTCTGTGAAGACGGCTCTGTCTATACAGGTAACTAGTTCATTAGTGCTCTGTGAAGACGGCTCTGTCTATACAGGTAACTAGTTCATTAGTGCTCTGTGAAGACGGCTCTGTCTATACAGGTAACTAGTTCATTAGTGCTCTGTGAAGACGGCTCTGTCTACACAGGTAACTAGTTCATTAGTGCTCTGTGAAGACGGCTCTGTCTATACAGGAAACTAGTTCATTAGTGCTCTGTGAAGACGGTTCTGTCTATACGGGTAACTAGTTCATTAGTGCTCTGTGAAGACGGCTCTGTCTATACAGGTAACTAGTTCATGCATCATCATCGTTGTGCAGCCGTAGTCTCCCGTGATTGAGCGAAGGCCTCAGCATGCTGGTTCCACATCTGCCTATCTTGCGCTATCCTCTGCCAGATGGTACCCTTCCAATAGTCGTCCAGTTCGTCTCTCCAACGTCTCGCCGGTCTTCCTGTAAGTCTTTTCCTTTCGTATGGTTTCCAGGTGGTGATACGCAGTGTCCATCGATTATCCTGCCCAGGTTCACTTCCGTCTTCTGACTTGTTCAATCACGTCTGTGACCTTGGTCTTTTCTCTTACCCAGATGTTTGTTTTTTGTTCCGGTATGTTATATTTAACATACTCCTTTCCATCTTTGTTTGTACTGCTGCTATCTTGTCCTTTGCATGGGTGGTGAGTGTTTCAGCGCCGTATGTCATTGCTGGAAGTACGCATGAGTTGTAGATTTGTCTCTTCAACCATGTTCCAATATGTTACCCTTGATGATGTTGCGGTGCTTGGCGAATGCTGTCCATCCAGCCGTAATTCTTTTTTGAAACTCCATGTCTTGGTGTTTGTCTCTGGTGCTGTATCACTGTCCCAGGTAGGTGTAGCTTTCAACGTTCTCGATCTGAGTGTTTTTGACATGTATTGGTATGTCGGTTTCCATCATCACCTTTGTCTTCGACTTGTTCATCTTCAGACCCCCTGATTGTCACTTTCATCAACTAATTCCTTCCGCATTTGTTGTAGATTGTGTGGTGTATTAGCGCATATGAGTCGACGTATTTGACGAATGCGATGCAGAGTGGTGTATTATATTATCTTTATTTCTCCTTCAGTTGGTTTACGACGTGGATGTGGTCTGTCGTTGAGTATCCGCTTTTGATTCCAGCTTGCTCTCGTGGCTAGTTTTCGTCGAGTGTCTTCTCTAGCCTTTTCCTTAGTACTTTCGTGAGTACTTTATAGATGTTTGATAGTAGACATATCGGTCTGTAATTCTTGAGGTCTTTCTTATTTCCGTTCTTGAAGATTATCACCATCTTAGCGTTCTTCCACGCTGTGGGTATTCGTCTTTCTGATAAGCATTTAACGTGCAGCTTAGCAAGTGTCTCCGAGGCGGTATCTTCTCCTGCTTTCAATGGCTTGATGTTTATATGGTCGTTCCCTGTTGCTGTCCCATTCTTCATATCTGGTAGTGCTGCTTCCATCTCCCATGATGTTATCGCTGGTGCCTCTTTTTGGCCAATGTGGATTATGGTATTCTGTTCACTGTTGTGTGGCTCGGTGTAGAATTCTTCTATTCGTTCTATGATCTTATCTTGATCGCGGATTTCTCTACCTTGCTTGTACAGGAGTGTGATGTCTTTGCCTAGCCTCTGCATTCTTCGGACTTTCTTCAGGCACCTTGATGCCATGATCGTTTCTCGTATGATCTTATGGTTGTATTTCCTGATGTCCTCTCTTGCATTCTTTTTGATGGTCTTGCATATTTCTGCGTACTCTATTCGTTGTTTGTTGTCGCCGTTTCCCGCCATTTCTCGTCGTTTCGTCATCAGGGCTCATGTTGGTGATGCTATCCTCGATTTATGTGGCTTGCCAATTGCCTTAGCTACTCTTGACTCACTTTGTTGGATCAGGCCTGTAATGGTTTCGCTCATGGTGTCGATGTCTTCTTGTTCTTGTAGTGTCTCGAATCGGTTTCCCAATTCAAGCTGGAATTCGACCTTCTTTGATCCTATTCGTGTGGCATCTACTCATGATGGCCTCTTGGCCATCATTTTTCCCTTTCCACCTCTACGTCCAGTTTGATGCTGCTCATAAACAGTTTGTGGTCACTTTCAATGTTGACTTGGTTGATGACTTTCTTCTGGAACATGGTATTCATGATTTAGTACTTTCTTTGTGTTGTCCATTCTACCAAGGTGTGTCGCCTCTTTCATTCCTCAATCCGAGCCTATTGAAGTCTCCTCCCATCACTATCGTGTAGTGGTTTGATTTCCCTAACCGGGATTCGAACCCCAGGTCCCTCTAGTCGGGAGTCCTGCACTGTAACCTCTCGGCCACCGCCCCAAGTTCATTAGTGCTCAACATTCTTCGTGATATTTCGTTTTACAGAAACAATATCTTTTTGACATATCCAATATGATTTTACCTTGTAGTTGTAAAGACTTTCGTAGAAGTAACACATCAACCTATTCGGTACGTTTTTCGTATGACTTTGCGTATAAGTGGGAGAGTTCGTAATTCCCCCGTCTCGATTGATTGTTTGACCTCCCTTTTAATCGATTATAGCTTATATCGCTAGCTTTATGTGACTCGTTGTTATGTTGGATTCGTTGTCTGTGTTTCTGTCCCCTCCAGTCACGAGTCTGTGACACGACATGTGACCGTTTAATAGTGACAGGCCGACGATATATAGTTATAAAAGAATGACAAATGTGTATTTTAACGCGTGCTTGGTGGCATTTAGTTACTTTTTCTTTCTTTTCGCCTTCTTTCATATACTGGACGGGCCCTTTGCGGAGGGTTTAAAGTCCAACGAGAATTAGTGAGTCCACTACAGGTTACACATTTATCCCCTGTGTGGGATAGATGGCAGATGGGACCACAGGCGTTTAGTGTCTCTTCCGAAATGCACAGGCAAATGTGGGGTAAACGAAATTGCCTAAGTTTCGAAACGGCGGTAGGTGGGATTGAACCACCGTCCCCTCGGTTGACAGTCCGGCGCTCTACCGCGCGACCACTGCTCCCCACAAACTCATGTAACGGCATCGTTCGATTGCAGGGTGCAACGTAGAAAACGCTGTTTACCCGAATGGCCTGTGTGCTGAAAGGACCGCCGTTGTCAAGGCCGTGTCTGAAGGTCACCGCAAGTTCAAGGCCATCGCCATATCAAGGTAGTCTACGTGTTATATGTTTATGAAGTATGACATATACACACACGATGCACGCACGCACGCACGCACGCACGCACGCACGCACGCACGCACGCACGCACGCACGCACACACATTAGCATGTACAGCAATATTGAAATGTAAAATACACAATAGAAATGAATATATGCAATTAACAAACTAAATAGTTTGCAGTGAAAGGAAAACAATCAGTTGTTATGGGATAAAGGCCCCTAAAATCAAACTTAGGCACAGTAGGAGCTACCGACTACTACAGTGTATGATGGTTGTATTAATTAGATAGACCCCAAGCTTATTGGGATTGTTGAAGGAACTGCAGCACACATCCGGGCATGTAAAGAGGTCATATAGAAGGGGGTCTACGCTTCGGACGATACAATGAAAAGGACCTTCAGCAAAAATGCAGTAAACTAATTATCTTTGTCTGTTTCCTAATTTCAGTAACCTCGAGGCCATAATAACACCATGCGGTCCATGCAGACAGAGTCTGGCAGAGGTAGGTAACATTATTGCATATGAACTCTAGGATCGTTGAACTCTCACACTGTCTCTGTCTGTGCGTCTGTCCCTCTCTCATTCTTTCTGCCTGCCTTTCTCCAAAAAGAGAGGTGTACAAATCCAGCACCCTCTTCAAGGACAACTACTTATCTCTCTCTCTCTCTCTCTCGTTCTCTCGTTCTCTCTCTCCTTAACTGTAATTAATTAGTGGGCCACAAGGAATGATATATACTTAACTAAACATGTATATGTGTGGATGCATATGTACAAATATGTATGTACATGTGTACTTGAGTGTGTTGTGAATAGTGATTAAAAACTGAAGGCTCTCACACGTTTCATGTATTCTAATTCATGCCATTTTAATTTCAGTTTGGCATAGAAATAGACGTGTACATGACCAAGGCAGACTTGACCTTCACGAAGATGTCGTTACGAGACCTATTACCTCTGGCATTCACTCCGGCATCCCTGGCATCAAACAAGACGACAGAGACAGTTACAGACACAGCCGTCACAATGCTCACTGCACCACCAAAATAGGCGCAAGAACAAACTATTATCCATAAAACTGTTAGTGTCAAATCTGTTAAAGTAACAAAGCAAACATTTGTGGCAGTATTAAAGGAAGGAGATATTCAAATAGTGAGCAGGGAGGGGAGGGGAGGAGAGGGGAAGGAGGGATGAGGGACGGGAAGTGAGAGGGACAATTGTAAAATACAATGTGACTTCTTATGTTGGTTAAAAAAGACAATATTATGTGTATCATTTCCCAATTTTTTCTGACCAGACCACGAATACCGGCTTTGACAACATAGCATCACTATTCATAACCAACAAAATAACGCACAATCTGACAAGTGACATTTATTTAGCTGTGGTGTTGTGCAGCAGTCGACACAACTTGAGTAAATGTGTAATGACGTCAGTCTTCCTCTGAAGACATCACAAAGTCCTCCACCACATCTTCTTTGTCTGACATGTCCCCGTCTTCTCCCTCCATCATTTCCTCCTCCTGGTCTTCCTCTTCCTCGTCTCCTTCATCATCATCTTCATCATCACTGTCATCTTCGTCAGCCGAGCCAGCCAATAGGGCAAGTTCGTCTTCGTTAAAGTCGCTGGAAAAATGACAGAAAATAAATAAATATTGTGCTTAGCATTTCATGTATGTGTACAAATTATTCCTGTTTCAAAGCTATTGGGATACCAGGCTGGGGGAATACCAACTTTATCCTTCTCGACCACAGGAAATTTGCAACATGCCCTTCTCAATCTACAGATAATCTCTCTCTACATCCCCTGCAACTGGAAGAACAATTTTAGGCAGTTGACTTAATTTGCAAAACTGAAGTGTACTGAAATTGATGATATGATGCCAGCATCTGTTGTACAACTGATGTCACTGCATCATCATAAGTACATTGTACACGTACTTACTTCCTGCAGACATTCAGCTGGGGTTAGAAAGAACGTGTTTGCCAGAGAATGCCGATTAAAGCTCTTTTAAGGCACACATACTGCCTTTGAAACTATTGCTTAGTACATACACTCATCATCACATAACAAATCTACTGATTTGAAAAATTCAATACCTATATTCATCCGAGCTGTCGTTAGTGGCTGGAGCCTCGACTTTCTCTTTCTTCTTCGATTTGTCTTTCTTTGAAGATCTAAAATACATGATGATACCATGACATTTTCAGTTGTCGTTTTGGATACTGTGACATACAAAACATTGTCACTTTTATATTGTGACATTCAACACATTGTCACTTTTATATCATAACGTACAATACACTCTCAGTTTGATATCATACTGTACAACAGTATATTGCAGAAATGTTGCTTCATACAAGACTTTCATTAGGTCTTCACAACATGTTAATTACATTTAAAAAGCTTAGTTATTTTTAAAAGATTTAACAGTTAGTAAAGATAAAAAAATGTGAAAATAAAGAAAAATATATTTACTTTGTCTTTTTCTGCCCGTCTTCATCGTCACTGTCCAGGTCAAAGAGTTCGGAGAATTCCATCCTCTCTTGCGCAGTCGCTTTCATTTCTCTTTCAGGTTTCGCTTTCACATTCAGTTCATCCTTTGACAGCGTCTAAAGGAAGGAAATTACACATTTATTATTTCATTCTCAGTTTATTTTGCTCATCATGGATAAGGTAAGTTGATGTTAAAAATCATAGAATGTGACTTGTTTAAGTGCTACATGCAGATATTTTAATTTTGTTTACGATAATATCCAAAACATGGACATTGATCATGGATCACTTATGCAATATTTGGGGTAAAATTATAGTTAAATAATTGCCAAGATTTATGCAAAGTGAATGTGATTTTAAACTAAACAAGATGCATGAATGAAACTGAACTGAAAAGGCACCTTGAATACCACAGAGTTCCTGCAAATACAACATGCGTTTAATGTTTATGATACCACACTGAATGTATTGTCCAAAAATACTGAAACAGATGAAGAATAATTAATTTGTTAATACCGTCATCTAACAGTGGACTATAAAATATTGATGATCATGTGTAATAATAATTGTAACACGTCTACAGTGCATATATCCTTGACAATTCAAGTTCAGAGGCAAAACAAACAAAAGCATTTGGCATAATCATAAACAGGGACAGGCAAGATTCGTCACTGGAGTGTGCAACTGCCAAACATTGATGGTGGAAATTTGAAGAGAAAAAAAACGCTTTGAGTTTTTATGAAAGGTGGCTATAGTTTTAAAAGGTGTAATTGTAATAGGGAGTTGTTCCAGATTGTTGGCGCAGCTACAGAAAAAGCATGTTTGATCTAAGGTTCCTAGAGATATCATGGATCAGATTAAGTATTTCAGTTGTTGAGTAAACAACAGTGAATGTGTAAACATTTGTAATGAGCCACGGTTCCCATGCCGCGTGTCACGTTTGATCAGGTGTGACTATCTCTGGCTATCCTGACATCCATGGGTTGATCGTGACAGAAAGACGTCCCTGCTCCTCTCACCTTCTCCTTCCCTCCCAGCTCCAGGAGCAGCTCCCGGTCCCGCAACTTGCGCCAGTTCGTGTAGTACTTCCCTAGAGGTGTTCCCTCCTCCCGACTCTTGCGTTCCCAGGCTTCCTACATCAGAACATTTCCACGTCAGATCATTTTATACTTCACCATCACAGGTGTGTCTAGAGACCGTCATTTGGATGGAGATCAAGTTAGTGTTGGACAGGTACAAATTACACTGGATGGGTGCTGGACAGGTGCAAATTGAAGGGTGTCACATTTATGGTTGTGTGGGTTATTGCGGATTATTGTAAATATATATATATATATGCTTATATATATATATACATATAATATTATGTATATATATATATATATTATAATATATACCTATATATATGCTGGCATTGCAACCGTGGAATTATTATTAGTCCAGTTCCTTGTGTAATTTCGTTCAAATATTTTGGAGATTTGTAAAACTATACATTATAAGTTGTCCCATTAGATTCCTTGTCTCTAAAATGTATGTTTAGACACCAAAATGAAAAGCCTAAGATGCTTAGAAGCCATGATATTGCAAAATGTGAGCCAAAAATAGTCGCCATTTTGAAAATCCAAGATGGCTGCCAGAGTGTTTAGAAAAAATGTAAACATTACTTTTCAGGTTCAGTAGGTTCTAAACTTTCCAAAAATGTATAGTTTTGCAAATCTCCACAAAATTGGAACGAAACGTTTTTTCTGAACATAGTGAACTGGACTATATCATAAAGAAATGTTTTTAATCTACATTCATGTTACTAGGTACATACAATTATTTCTTTACAAAGAAATTGCGTAATGTACCTTTTGCTGATTGTATGCATTATGCAAGGTGTGATGACGAACAGGCATTTATGCAGTATAACATCCTGTCCCAAAACGTTCATATAAACACATATTTGTAAAGCACTTGCACAGAAACCATTCTATATGTTTGTGTGTGTGTGTGTATATATATACATATATATTAAAAGAATTAGAACATGGCCACACAATTTCTTCTCATAAATCGCCCCATTTCAGTTGTCAGCCCAGTCAACCAATAAAACTAATAATTATATTATTTATAACGCAGTGTTTGTCTAGAATATAATTCTGCTCAGAGGTGCATAAAATGTATGTAATGCATAATCTAAACTTATCAGCAATAAATTAATAGATAAAACAAAATAATAAATGTATAATATAAAACTGTAAGATATTAAAATAGTTTTAGAAACTAATTATAGTTAATATGTATTAATTGTATTACATACTACAAGTAGTCTACACATCTGGCCTTAAAAAGATGTTGCTGAAAAGCCACTCTACATCAATAGAATTTCAATATGCAAGGCCTCTGCTGCAAGATAGCACCACTGAAATTGCTAAGCCGTCACTTACTACTGCCTTGGTGTTGGCCAGGTCTAATGACGCAGTCTTTCTCCTCTGTGTGATGACCTTGCTCGTGTCTGTGACCTTTTCAACGATCTGCTTGATCTGTTTCGTATAATTTGCCACTTTGCAGTTTTTCATAAATTTCTTCATCTGAAAAGTACAGTGTAGGATTCGTAATCTCAGCAATGACATGACATATTTATATCTGTGTGTGTGTGTGTGTGTGTGTGTGTGTGTGTGTGTGCATGTGTGCGTGTATGTATGTGTGTATATGTTTGTTCTTAATGACAGGTAAATCGAGTTAAATATTGATTTGCAATAATTTTATTTTCTAACCATTATGTAATAAACTGTTTCGTAAACCACATCATTTCAACAGCACCAGTTTGACATAAAAGCAAAAATTCCAATGACTGTGATTTGTGTTACAAAGGCCCTGATTAATATAACTGAAAGTACAGTTTCTCAACAACAGAACTGCCAAAAAACAACCAAAACACTATATATTTTGATATGTGTGTACCCTGATTTCCCATATCTAAGATTTATATTCAACTGGTGCTAACTGAAAAACTCCAACATAAAGTGTACATCAAATAGACTAATTTAGTTTATCTTCACCTGGCTGTGGGAGATTGGTGACCTCGACAGTTCTACTGGGGGTGGGTGGTCGAGGGTTTAAAGCATTGGTTAAACATAACCAGTATATGTTGGAGACACTTGTCCTTACCTGGAGCACAGCAGGTAGAGCCAGCTCCGGGAATCCAATGGAGTGGGCGTGAATCTCAAAGCAGTCCATGAGGTGTTCATAGAGCTGGTCTATGACGACGTCCTAGAACAGGAGCAATGTGACAGTAGTCAGCTGCTCACAGTAAACAAACTGAGAAGATAGTCATTTTCTAGAACCTGTATGAAGTGACATTTCAAAATGTGGACAACTTTATTCATCTCATGTTGTCTGAGTTTTGGAAGGGACAAGATAACCCATTGGTTCATTCTACCTGGTGTGTATGCTAGGGAAAGTAAATGATCCCACGCATGGAAAGTGAAGACATTTCCTTGACACATTGCACTTGATTCTCATTCTCTATCACTCAACTGGCGTTAAATTCTTTAAATGGACTGGGTATTATTTATTTAATAATTTTATTTACAAATTTGTAATACATATTATTATTGTTATTATATTGTGTCTTATCAAGAAACCTCTCAAAGAAATATTACTTGCTTATTTATTTATTCTACTATTATGATTGTCATATGTCGTATCAACTGTATCTGGATCACCAATCTTGTTACTGACATTTTAATATGTGAATGAATAAACAATTTCTATTTTTAATGTACAATTAAGTCTTTTGAGTCTAAAAATCATGGATACATCAGGCAGAGGACTTGACCACTGATGCGCGGCTGATGCTGACCTTGAAGCCTTTCTCCTCCAGCTGAGGTTTGGACAACTTGAGGATGCAGGCGAAGCTGATTGGCTTCAAACTCATCTTCTTGTGCTTTTTGTTGAAGTCTGTCACCTCCAGCACCTACAGTCACATGACACCACCTACAGTCACATGACAGTCACATGACAACACATCCAGCACCTACAGTCACATGACAGTCACATGACAACACCTCCAGCACATAATCACATGACAACACCTCCAGCACATACAGTCACATGACAACACTTCCAGCACATACAGTCACATGACAACACTTCCAGCACATACAGTCACATGACAACACCTCCAGCACATATAGTCACACGACAACACCTCCAGCACATACAGTCACATGACAACACTTCCAGCACATACAGTCACATGACAACACTTCCAGCACATACAGTCACATGACAACACTTCCAGCACCTACAGTCACATGACAACACTTCCAGCACCTACAGTCACATGACAACACTTCCAGCACCTACAGTCACATGACAACACTTCCAGCACCTACAGTCACATGACAACACTTCCAGCACATATAGTCACATGACAACACTTCCAGCACATACAGTCACATGACAACACTTCCAGCACATACAGTCACATGACAACACTTCCAGCACATACAGTCACATGACAACACTTCCAGCACATACAGTCACATGACAACACTTCCAGCACATACAGTCACATGACAACACTTCCAGCACATACAGTCACATGACAACACTTCCAGCACATACAGTCACATGACAACACTTCCAGCACATACAGTCACATGACAACACTTCCAGCACATACAGTCACATGACAACACTTCCAGCACATACAGTCACATGACAACACTTCCAGCACATACAGTCACATGACAACACTTCCAGCACTTACAGTCACATGACAACACTTCCAGCACATACAGTCACATGACAACACTTCCAGCACATACAGTCACATGACAACACTTCCAGCACATACAGTCACATGACAACACTTCCAGCACATACAGTCACATGACAACACTTCCAGCACATACAGTCACATGACAACACTTCCAGCACATACAGTCACATGACAACACTTCCTGCACTTACAGTCACATGACAACACTTCCAGCACATACAGTCACATGACAACACTTCCAGCACATACAGTCACATGACAACACTTCCAGCACCTACAGTCACATGACAACACTTCCAGCACATACAGTCACATGACAACACTTCCAGCACATACAGTCACATGACAACACTTCCAGCACCTACAGTCACATGACAACACTTCCAGCACATACAGTCACATGACAACACTTCCAGCACCTACAGTCACATGACAACACTTCCAGCACTTACAGTTAGTCACACAACAGTGGGTAAGGCAATGACTGTCATACAAGAAGTGTCAGTACCAGCCCTGAATCCGAATGCCCTTAAGGCTTTAACTATGATCGAGCCAGTTTGTGTGATGTGTGTGATGTGTGTGATGTGTGTGATGTGTGTGATGTGTGTGATGTGTGTGATGTGTGTGATGTGTGTGATGTGTGTGATGTGTGTGATGTGTGTGATGTGTGTGATGTGTGTGATGTGTGTGATGTGTGTGATGTGTGTGATGTGTGTGATGTGTGTGATGTGTGTGATGTGTGTGATGTGTGTGATGTGTGTGATGTGTGTGATGTGTGTGATGTGTGTGGTGTGTGTGGTGTGTGTGATGTGTGTGTGTGTGTGTGTGCGCGCGCGCGCGCGCGCGACTGTTGTGTGCATGTGTAATAAGTTTTCCTTCCTGGACGGACGTCCAGTACATCAGGTATCAGAGATTAATCTAAGACTCCTCTGAAGAAAAGAAAGGCCTTTTTAACTATCCATTGATTAAAGGTTTGTAGCAGATGTTACACAGTAGTTGGTGACATTATGGGTGGTTTCGAGTCACGTGAGTGATGAAACCATAGGTCCATATCTCGTACTGATCAGCACTCCCTCGATCAACTGCAGAACATAGAACTAACCCATTGACCAAGTAGCATCTGTCCATCATCTGAAATCATCCGTAAATTCAGTGAGAATTCACTGGGAATTTACCCCTTTAGATCTTATGTAGATTCATGATGGCCACCTCGAGTCCTTGCCGTTCATGCATGAAATCATCTACAAATGGGCATGTCTAGTTTTTGGCACGTAACATGTTTGTACTTTGTTTTGCTTTATGAATATATGTGTTGTGTGTACTGTGTACACATAAGAACAAACACACGCACACAAAACATTGGTGATATAGATTAAAGGGCGGCTGAACACAGCAGACATGCCACGTGGATTACTAACTGTAGGTAGTATACCCTCACCCACCTCTGTGAGGAAGGGTAGTATAATGATGATGACTCACTCACCTCTGTGAGGAAGTGTAATGATGATGACTCACTCACCTCTGTGAGGAAGTGTAATGATGATGACTCACTCACCTCTGTGAGGAAGTGTAATGATGATGACTCACTCACCTCTGTGAGGAAGTGTAATGATGATGACTCACTCCCCTCTGTGAGGAAGTGTAATGAGGATGACTCACTCACCTCTGTGAGGAAGTGTAATGAGGATGACTCACTCACCTCTGTGAGGAAGTGTAATGATGATGACTCACTCACCTCTGTGAGGAAGTGTAATGAGGATGACTCACTCACCTCTGTGAGGAAGTGTAATGATGATGACTCACTCACCTCTGTGAGTAAGTGTAATGAGGATGACTCACTCACCTCTGTGAGGAAGTGTAATGATGATGACTCACTCCCCTCTGTGAGGAAGTGTAATGAGGATGACTCACTCACCTCTGTGAGGAAGTGTAATGATGATGACTCACTCACCTCTGTGAGGAAGTGTAATGAGGATGACTCACTCACCTCTGTGAGGAAGTGTAATGATGATGACTCACTCACCTCTGTGAGGAAGTGTAATGAGGATGACTCACTCACCTCTGTGAGGAAGTGTAATGAGGATGACTCACTCACCTCTGTGAGGAAGTGTAATGAGGATGACTCACTCACCTCTGTGAGGAAGTGTAATGAGGATGACTCACTCACCTCTGTGAGGAAGTGTAATGAGGATGACTCACTCACCTCTGTGAGGAAGTATAATGATGATGACTCACTCACCTCTGTGAGGAAGTATAATGATGATGACTCACTCACCTCTGTGAGGAAGTATAATGATGATGACTCACTCACCTCTGTGAGGAAGTGTAATGATGATGACTCACTCACCTCTGTGAGGAAGTATAGTGATGATGACTCACTCACCTCTGTGAGGAAGTGTAATGAGGATGACTCACTCACCTCTGTGAGGAAGGGCAGTACAGGGATGAAGGTGTTTGTGGCCCGGGAGAGGATGTTCAGTGCCTTCACACAGTGGAACCTCAGAGGGTAGTAGCGGGAAGTGGGGATCAACCTGCAACACAAGTTGGGGTGGTCAGTCACTGGACACTGGGCAAGAGTGACCTCACGTGGGCATTTGGCGGCCAAATTCAATACAAATCATGGCCGGAGGGTGAATGTCATAAGGAGCTGGTTTACAGGTAAAAAATAAATAGATTGAGTCTGCATTTCCTATAAAAGTAATGTGGCATGAGATGTCATGGTTAAGTTTTTTTTTTACAGCACATGTATTTCTTAGAATGCACTTAGCTTATACAGCATTGACACCAGTCGGATGGTTTAACAGTCAGACCATCAGAATTATGGATTAACATTTGAATTCACTACAGAATTTTAAAACATAAATATTCATCATATAGTTGTTTTTTTGTAAATATGTAATTTTTAGTTATTTCCTATATATATTTTGATTAACCTTAATATATATTTTATTATGAATTTTAACGAGGTTTAAAATGTGTGTGTTTGCACCTATGAATGAGACAGGCCAGAGTAGAGGGTGTTATAAGACAATAACAACTTACTTGATGGCGCCTATAATGACTTGAGTGAGGGGGTAAATGAGGGGGTCGAGGGTGGGGTTGGGGTGCAGTTGACTCAGCATTCGCACCCACAGATGTAGTGAGTGCATGTACTGCCAGTTGTACACTGTTTGTTGCACTTCCTGGTAAACAAAAACAGTACATGTGCATAAACACATCCTTACACAGCAACATGTGAAATATATTATATATGTGACTCATCTTAACAAAAGCGGTCGGATGTCGGTAAATCAGATTTCCCATAAATGCTGATTTTGTGAACAAATCGGGCATGCGTCAATTTTGAGATTTTCCCCGAAAATAATTCTTTAGTATTCGTTTTATCGATTGCCACACTTGTTATCATCTAACTAACTCTGTTTCATATATTTTAAAGACATTTGCGTAGAGCTGTGCTAAGTGTTCCGCTCCATTTCCATAAAACAAAGCCGAAAATGCCGGTAATTGCGCGCATTCTTTGCAGCTAATTTTGGGACGATCCCTATCATAACGGGTATCACCGCGTAGCTTAACGCGTCATCTGTCCATATATGGTCATATCTATGCTAATGCATGCATTGTCCGGCCTCCAGAACACTTGGAATAGACCCCCTATTCGTTCAACTGTGGTAAACAAACCGGGGTCACATGGTAGCAACAGCTCCGGCAACCGTTCTCATTGGTCCAGCGTGGAACATTTGCATAACCGCATGCGCGCACCGTGTATTTACTTCGTGTCACTGCTGACCTAGTTAGCGAGTGAACACGAAGCGAAAAATGACGTGCAGTATGGCGAAGTTGTTAAACTATGATTCAAGTGATCGGGCACAAATAGATAGTTTGATTGAGGCGACCGGAGTACTTTTTGGAGGAAGTGACTGATGAAAGCGTGGCGGACGATGACGAGGATGACAATTTTGCGAACTACATCACTGACGAAGACGAATATTGAATTCGACTTTCGTGAGAATGATTACGACACGGCACAGCTACGCAAGTCACGCTGACTGATCCGTAGAGATGGTGTCAGATTGGGAAAAGCAAATGCAATATCATGAAAATTATACTATCTTTGAGTTGTCCAAATTTCAGCCAGATATGTCCATCCTAATCAAGGCATAAACAGCAGCAGAGTTTGTTCGCTTTTCTTAACAACGAAGGTAATTGCATAAATTATTAATTAATCTGCAATTGTTTTTCTAATAAACATTTTGTGTTCATATTAACACGGTATCTTAAGAATAATCTTAAGTGCCAAGTTTCAAAAAGATCGGTCCATGGTAACTAAGGTACATTCCATGAAACGTAACAAATATTTTGCATCAACTTTGAAGGCCATTTTCTTACTTTGAAGGTTTCTACCCCACACATGTTTGTCAAGCTATAACTTCGGCTAGAATCGAGATATCTTCTAGCATGATATACCATATGAAAGCAGATATTATGCTCTTTCCAGTGGTACTAATAACTCAATTTTGAAAATTACAGACATCCGACCGATTTTTTTAAGATGAGTCACATATTATTAATAATTAAGCTTGAATATACTAATACTAAAACTTGAAATACAGCTATCTCACAATTACGGGACTGGCCCAAATGATTTCTTTAACAGCAACGTTTAGGAAATTAGTCCCACTAATACAGTCACCTGACAATAAAGGACACTTTGGTCCAGTCCAGAATGCGATCTTAATAGTGCGGTTTTACTGTACTAGGAATCTGTTACACACTTATTGTTTATTTATTAATGTTTTGGTCAGTGTTTTCACAAGGTTTCTTCATTCAGTATAAACAGTGCATTCACTAACATGTCCTCATTATCAAGCTCAAAAATAGCAATATTATCACAAACAAACCTACAATCGGAAACCAACAAAGCACCCATTCTCAATGCAAAACATAATCATTATAAAAAGCTTACATTGCACCACAAATCTAGATTGCTCCATTCACAGGGCAAATAAAACGTATCATGTTTCAACAACATAAGAACTTGCCTTTTAACTTAATATTACTATGGTGACTATCCTATCCTCCTAGCTTCATCATCCATTGTTGACGACTCATGCATTGTTTTCGATTACGAGTTTGCTTAATCCCTTGGTTTTGTCGCGCCACTGAGCTTGATCTTCGAGGATATTGGTGCAAAAGTAGTCATTATTATTATTATTATAATTCATTGATAAACAATATTTCTCGTACCGGCTTCCTGACTGTGATGGCACTGCGTAGGTGAATGGCCAGCTGGCGGATGTAGATGAATGCGTACTGGTAGGTGAGGGTAGGGTTGAGGGCCAACACCTCCACCATTGACTTCTGCATGAAGTTTATCACGGGCAGCATGGAGGGCGAGGTGAACTTGCAGTTGCGCACGTACGCCATGTACATTTGCTGTGGAGAAAGAAGGCGGAATGAGGCAGAAGTAGGACCAGTTTGAGTCAAACTGTTCATCGATTTGTAAGAAAGATTTTTAATAATATAAAGTAACTACAAATTTTAAACTGACTTCAATGTTTCCACTAAGGATCAATGGGGAAAAAAACAAAGAACAGTTCCTGATGAAGACTACTGTTGGTTCCCACTGAAAAGTCTAAAATGAATAAATATTCCTATTAGAACTGTACTTAAGCTACATAGTTTCAGTTGCTGTAACTGGAATTAGGTAAGTAATTACGATTCGACCATAATTTCTTTCAGTACATAAACTTTTATCCTAACACATAATATCGTGTATCCAAACACCACCAAGACCAAGTGTGTTAACACGGCGTGTTGTCATCATCTCACCTTGATACACGTCTCCAGGATGCGGTTCTGAGTGACATGGAGAAGGCGACTGATGCAGAGGAAGGCCAGGACCCGCGTTGTCTCTTCTGAGGCTGCGCTCCACAGCCCAATCACCTTCTGTGAACACAGTCACACACCACTGGTGAGACCTTTCTTACAGCGAGGGTGTCAGTCCATGGTTTTATGTTTCATTTTATGTTACATTCTTATGACTATAACTTGCATGTTGAAGGTTTACCGCCTGTTAATTTGTGTTTAGTTACTTTATTAAGTTTGGAACAATATTCACAACTTGAAAGATGCCACCTGCAACACATTCAAATGGTAAAAAAATCCAATTTCAAAACATAATTGATTAGCAATAATGTTGAGGCAGTAGAGTTTTAACCTCAATACCCTTTGATGTTTCACTTTCCCACATTCTAGACAGCAGATTTCCCATTACAAATTACTGTTCGGCCAATTCTGGACAGGGGAGCTGGCACCCTCCCTTTAAATGCACACACTAATGGTAACCTTATTCGTAAATACAATCATCAGTTGTACAATATTTTATCAGAACATTCCAATATTTAGAAAATGAAAAAAAACATGATATTGCCATCAACATCAGGTACATAACATGCCTGACATAGCACAGTCACAGCAGAAGTAGGTCAAGGGCAGACTGACCTTGAGCAGCAGTTGTGTAAGTCTTGGGAAGCAGACATAGAATGGAACCATTTGATGGACATGTCTCAAGATCACATTGAGAACGGTTGGTTCAGCAAGCTGAGACATCAGCTGGAACAAACGTGGTTAAAATGATGTGTTGTCGTATAAAACTGACAATAAAGAAGACTCTCTTTAACTTTAAGACATACAATTTTGCTAGCATCCTAATAAAGGAAATAATGTGACAATGAATACATAGCCTTCTATGCAAGCACTTGCGGACATGGTCATGTCTCGCTCATTTAATTTAAAAGTTGACTAGAATATTTACTACCACCATATGCAGAATTCAAATATCATTAAGAACAACACAACTTGCAACGTTAAGAAACAAAGTGCAAACAATTTTTAATTACAAAAAGGTACACAAAGCTACAACGTGCATCCATTTGTAGAAGGTTCCATGCATGCACTGCAAGCACTCAGCACGCTCATCATAACGTAACGTAACCAGGTCTAAAATGGTAAAACGGATTCCGCTCAAACCTGCATTAGGTCTTGTAGGTAAGACTTCAGGTCAATGCGCACTTTGGTCCACATTTTGCTGCCAGACGGCTGCACTGGTTTCTTCTGCGATGAGTTCTGCTCAGGCAGCTTGAGGAGTTTGTTGACGGCGGGGAGTAGGTCCGTGATACAGAGTCGCACCACCGCATTGAACACTGGGACACAGGCAACAATGACGTGAACATTACACGCTGGATACGACAAAACTGATAATTACTTACTGCACATATCTTAGTGTGTGTTTATAAACCCCAGAACATAACTGTGTGTGGTAATACTCAAACAAATTTCATGATTACACAACTAATAATTTCTTCTCACTTCAACGTTTCAGCCACCATCGGCGGCCTTCTTCAGGAACTGAATTGTCACTGCTCGCTAGATGGTAGGAAAAACAATACCAACTATCAACAGAGACAAGGGGGAGACTAAGTACAGACTAAGTCACTGCTTGCCACGCCATCTAGCGAGCAGTGACAATTCAGTTCCTGAAGAAGGCCGCCGATGGTGGCTGAAACGTTGATGTGAGTAGAAATTATTAGTCGTGTAATCATGAAATTTGCTGAGTATTATACTTCCAACTTGATGCACATTTTCATGAATGTGTGTGGTAAGCTGACATAGAGGGCTCACCCTGACTGCCCTCCACTCGGTATTTGCCATGTTCTGTCGTCTCGGTGGACGTCTCCTGGACCGCTGCCTTGAAGGCAGACACAGCCTTGTGGATGGCTCCGAGGGACGACTTCTCCTGTGTCACAGCAAGTCACATGACATCACCACAGCAGTGGTTACGTGAACCACATTAAAATATGTAAATAAAAAGTAAATAAAAATTCATATAATATTAGAGCACTGTAACTTGTTAGAGTTACTCATAAATTCTGTATATTATACTTGTGTTGCATTTTGCAGAAGACCCATAGCTCTGTCAGTCTTACATATATGGCCAAATATGGGGCTGTGTTATAGGCGATCTTGCAGGCCCAATGGGCTGGTTCATAGATTTAGATGCTTTTTTAAAATTCAACCAGGGTAGTGGGAATCTTGTGGGGGTCATAATTTCAAAATAGTTTTGGTGCAATCATCATTGGGGTCACTGCGGCTGATTACACCAGTACCAGCTCTTCTCTACCCCTGGCACATCCCTTTCACTAACTCCTCTTTTAACGTCAGCCAATACAAATTGGCCACGAGGAGTGTGGTTGACTCTGGTCATGTGGTATAATATTTAGTGTGATTTCAGCCACACGCTGCTCATGTTACATGCAATGTTTAAGAATGGGTCATTATATTGGGATTCCATCTTTAAATTAGGGGCGAATATTTTTATGCTTTTCCGAAGACACAAAACCACAAAACAACAACTGAGATGTAGCAATTCAAACTCACACGAAGCATAGTGGACCATTTTTTGACCAGTTTCATTGTCACTGACACCCGCGGCTCTTTCTTTGTCTTCTTCTTAACCTTCTTCTCCTCTTCCTCCTCCTCCACCTCCTCCTCAGTTTCACTCTCATCACTCGCCACCTGTCAATCAAAGGAAACCCTATCATTCACTTGACACCTGTCAATCAAAAGAAACCTAACAGGTGTCGACATTGAATTCCAGAAACCACTTGTCTAAAAGAACAAGCATCAATTCAAGTTGACTTATCCCAAAAAAAATCTACCCACCTCCTCCCCCAAATTGTGTTACATATAATATATCAATATTACAACCGCTGATATCAATAGGCTATGAGCAACTCATCAAAGTCACAACAGTGTTCTGGTCATGGTGTTTTATATGGACAAAGTTTATTTCGATTTTCTGCATTTCATGAAATGCTCAAATTTTAAAACAAAATGACAACATAGGTCAGAGATGGATTGGTGAAATGTATTCTTGATGAGGAACAACAAAGTGTTTAACATGACATTGTTGCATCGTGACAGGCTCCACCTGTTGACTATGTCGAAAAAAGTATCATGGTGAAAAACAAAATTCATGACACCATACCGCAAGTTTTGCAGGAAGTTTATGCATTCCATCATCATCACTGTCACCATCATCATCACTGCCATCATCTGAGGCGTCAAAGTCCAGCAACTCTTTGTCTTCCTTCCTCAGGAACTCGTAGAACTCAGGGTCCTGCTGCTGCAGGCGACTCATGGAAGACTTCATCGTGGTCACGGCCGTCACCTTCTCCTTGCCCCTGGACAGAACAAGTCCGTTCTCAAACCACTAAATCTAATGATGTTTGAATGATAAGCCGTCCAATCTCCATTAGCACTTGTAAAATGCAACAAGATGTTTAAAATGGGACAATTTATAAAAATGTCCTATATTATTAATAGAAAAATGTCCAATATTATGAATTTAAAGTCATACAACAAGTTAAATTCAATGAGATTTTTCAAATTCCTAAAGCTGCCACTATGTCACATGACTCACATCCACCAGTGAAAGCACCTCTGTGGTGTCCTAATTTGGACAATCAATACACAAGATCACTATAAGGAACAAAA
This sequence comes from Oasisia sp. SBJ-2009, assembly GCA_964017155.1. Lineage (NCBI taxonomy): Eukaryota > Metazoa > Annelida > Polychaeta > Sabellida > Siboglinidae > Oasisia > Oasisia sp. SBJ-2009. The sequence continues at coordinate 10,326,296 of OZ024862.1, forward strand.
TTGATCATACAGAGAAAAAGCAGGTTCATTATGATTTATTATGAGCTCTTATGTGTTGCAGACAGGATGTAGTTCACATATATTTCAAATGTGCTAGTCCACAGATGCTGCTTTGATGTACAGTTTTGTAAAAGCAGATTTAACATATAAATAAATCAGATAAATTAATGAGTATAATAAAATAGTATGATTAAAATCTCTGTGTGATAAAAACACATACAAATAACTGTTAAAAGGTCAGAAGAAACTGTTCTAAAATGTATTAAATATGTAAATAAATAGTTTAAAAGGTCAAATCTATGGATTTTATATTCTTTCTTATTGTGCGATAGTGTCCTAATTCTCGCTGTTGTTTCCAGCTGAGTGTGCGCAGAATCGACGTGGCAATATAGCGTACAACATATGCATTGCAGGTTTACACTCAGCACCACTGCCAGAGATGTCCATGGTTGGCCCTTGTATACCATGCCCCATGTCGATTGTTATCTATCGCACGCCAACCAAGTAAATATTTTGTGAAACATTCCCTTTGGACAATTTCATTCAACTAATTTAATTTGTGTAACAGATGAGATAAAACAATGTACATAATATATTTAATACAAATGTTGTTAGCTATAATCTATAAGAATTCCCTGGTAAAAATGTGTGTACTTTTTCTTTGTCTTTGCTGTGACTTCTTTTGTGGAAGTTCCACCATTGGTGCTGGGCCCTTCTTCATCACTGCTGCTGTCAAGGCCACCGGCCATGAACTCTGTCGCTGACATTGACCCCAACGATTTCCTACAGCATCAATGATAAACACAACAAATAAAATATGAGTCAACAATAAAAATCCTCCTCCGTCACCCGCCAAAAATAATGTCATCTGGTACTCTCTGTTTGTTTCCTTCAGATTAATTATAAAATACAATTAATAAATATATAAATTATAGTATCCACTGTGACTTTTGCAAGGTGCTTAATATAATGATAAAATACGTTCTTCCAATGAAATTATTGAAGAATAATCCTGTTATTTTATTGACTGCACTGTCATAGGCACATTACTTTAGATATTATTCACAAAACTAAAAAAATCAAATATTCGTTGACTATCCTTGCAGTCAAAGTTGCTGGCTCTCTTAAATATAATGATAAATAATATGATTAAATAATTTCTGTGTAACCGTGAACACCAAAACTGTTTAATTTATTACAGTTATTACAATCAGAGCTGTAATTATTTACAGTTAGAAGATTTATTCTAGATACAAATCATTAAAAATATGTAATAATGCAATTGTACACATTTTGAAGTAATATCATATATAACATTTGATTTACTTTTTCTTTGACTTCTTGGCGACGTGTTTGGCAGAAGTTGCCTTTGGTCCAGTCTCCCCCTCACTGCTACTTTCAAGGCCATCAGCCAGAAATTCTGTAGCATTCTTCGACGCCTGCGACTTTCTAGAGTGACATACAAAACAATACACTTATAGATCTAGAATATGAACATCGTTTGTAAAGGTGTTTTGTTAAAACAATTTTCCTATTGTGTGCGGCAGAATTGGGGATCACCAGAGACCAGACTGAATTTGTGGGTTCCAAGTAAATACAACCGACTCAGTCACAGATATGAACTGTGTCTGAAGTAATGACTAGTGACTTAGTAGTGTCATTTAAAACAATAACAGTCTTAAAATGATAACAGGGTATCCTAATTTTTAGGGCATTTTCAAAACGGTTTCTACCACCTTTTTTGATGTGTATGTGTTCGGAATGTCATTCTAAATCACTTCTGGTACAAAGAAGTCAGATATTATTTGTTTAAATTGTGTTTTATATCAATTTAATGCTGTCAAGTCAATGTAAACAAACTGATGTCATAGGACATGAGCAGTTAGCGCATCAGGACCACAAAAGCGATATCTTGCGATTAGCATATGTGTCCCAAAACCTAAGGCTACATTGTTAATATATATTCTGTATAATGTGGATTTATTTATTTTAAGTTTATATAAAATATTGCTAACTGCTTTTTATTTCGACTTCGCAGTGCACATGCAAGACATCACCTTTGCAGTCGTGCTGCGCCTGTGACATTGGCTTGTTTACATTGACTCGATGGCATTAAATTGATATAAAACACAATTTAAAAAATATATCTGACTTCTTTGTACAGGACGTGATGTAGAATGGTCCTGAATAAATCGGCCAAAAAAAGATTTGGCCCACCGCAACGGACGATTCGGCCCAGGATGATTCGCTCCACTCCGACCTACTCAGACGGATGATTAGATCCACCTCATTAAAACTCAGGGGTGCAGTGATGGATGATTCGGCCCACTGCGAGCAGCGGAAATCCAAGGTTGGACGATTCAGCATTTTGTTGTACAGGAAACCACCGCACATACACAGAGCGCTCAAAACATGGTTGTTTGTAGGCTTCTTGTTTAATGTGTAATGTTGTAACAAATTAATGTAATAAATATAGTATGAAGAGCTATGTGATTTACCTGATGATGGGCATTACCACGTTTGTGTGTGTATATATACAGTGTATAATATATATATATGTAATGTATGTATATATATATATATATATATATATATACATATATATATATATAGTGTATATGTATAATATACACTGATATATATAATTATATATATATATATATATCAGTGTATATTAATTAAATTATAACAGGCGCAAATTTAATACATGTATATATTTGTAATATATTTATATATATATACATGCATATGTATATAATTCCCTGAATTTTCCAAATAATAGTAAAATAATAATATTAATTTATATAATACGCAATGGAATGACACCCAACGCAAATAATACGCACGTTTAATAAGGTCGCAAAATTTCCTGAATATTAATCCAGAAATAATACAAAAATTCCCTGAATTTCCCAAATAATTGTCAAATAATAATATTAACATATATTATCTACAATACGCAATGAAATGACACGCAAAGTGTTCCGAATATTAATCAAATAATACCAAAATTAAATAATAAGCAACGCCCGAATAATAACCAAAGGGTCGGCAAGGAATACGCAAGAAAGTTGAAGCAGGTCACAAAATTTCCCGAATAATGATGCAGAAATAATACCAAAATTATACATAATCGCAAGTCGAAGCACAGGCCGCAGGGTCATCGACAACTCAACGATATTTCCAAACATCAAGATGGACGACATTGCAGGTATTGATGATTCGGCTCACGTGAGCATACAATATCTTGGACATAAGTGACTTGGGTCTTGGGACATTTAATAAACGACTTTGGATATAACAGTCAATGTCTATAACTCCACAACTGGCACAAGCAGGCCGAACTTTAACGATTGCAGAAACGGACGATTCGGCCCAATGGTAAAAACTGCTTTGAAAAAGCCCTAATAATTTAGGCCAGTTAACTCTGAAATTATTCTATGTTCATATGATCGGGCGACAGATAGCTAGCGAGATGATGGGTATGTCAAACGCCTGTCATGCACGATTATCGTTATGGAACCCATCGTTAGCACGATCACTGTACTCAATTATCGCTCACATCAACACGTGTTAACATTAAGCTGTGTTGATAGATGGTTACAGCTATACGACAGTGAACGGTACCTGTGCGATAACAATCAACTGATAAAGTCAAAACATTCACAAATGGCAACGGTAACACCACATTTCTGTTATGATACGCATACCTCTTTTTCCCAGCCATAATGTGATACGCAACGCACTATAGCGACATCTGTCGTAATGTAAAGAAGACAGTGGTTGGTCCATAGAGGGCGCCACTTTGCTAGATGGGCATTTATGTGTCAAAATTATGCACAAACATAAAGATGGTTTCACCCCTAATACAATGAAGTAAGAGTAGAATAACATAATGGTAGATATGTGGAATTAACATGTCTTTGACTTGGCTTCGTTGCTATTATGGTTCGGCCCATTAATTTATTATCTGTTTTCTTACTGTTGTACGTTCTTAGGCTAAATACACTTTTCAGTCTCTTCCTAATGCCAGCCTAGGCTTAGATATTCCAGTCGTTTTCTTTATAACATGATCCGCTCTTGTTGCTCGTAAAATTCTTTATTACAACTAGTAACTACCACAACACAGAGTAGAAGCGTGGAGCACCAAGGCAACTCGGAAAAGGGGGACCGGGTTTAAAATGAAAAACAGTTGTCCTATCCATCACTTCTGTCTTCTCCGTGCATATCCTCAGCTTATAGACTCTAGCCTGACCTGAACATTTTCCGCCACCCACCAAGAGATTGTTTGTGTTTTCCGTTACCAAGACCATAATGCATGTTTTCCTGCATCAATCATCATTGTCCAAAGAACATTTCTCTGCTGATGTTTCCTAAATTAATCCATCACGGCTGTGAAGAGTAATGGATTATATGTTCTTTTTTTTATGGTAAACCGATGTTCACTTGAACTTCGTCCGACTTTACTCTTCTAACGTTCACCATCATCATGGCGTCGTCAACACAATCGATTAAATTAGGGTGTTTTTGGCGGACAGGCTATATACCGGAAGGGGTCGGCTGCGCAACTATTTTCCAGTTTCACGGACATCGTTAATTAACTGGCGGCAGAACGTGAAGGTGATAATGGCATGACGCCCACACACATACACATAAATGAACACACATATGTACGCACACACACGCGCGCGCGCACGCACGCACACAGGCACGCACACTCGAAATCACTCATACACACAGAGATCAGTAAAACACCAACATACGCCACACACACGCACACGCACGCACGACGTCGCACGCATGCACACACATACACACACGCACGCACATTAAAATCACTCATACATACAGAGGTCAGTAAAACACCAACATACGCCACACACACACCCACCCACCCACACACACACACACCCACTCTCTCTCTCTCTCACACACACACACACACACACACACACACACACACACACACACACACACACACACACACACACACATACACACACACACACACACACACACACACACACACACACACACTAACTCCCACACATACACTAACTCCCACCCACACGCACGCACGCACGCAGGCACGCACACACGCACGCGCACACGCACACGCACACGCACACTAACACGCGCACGCGCACGCGCACGCGCACGCGCACGCGAACGCGCACGCACACGCGCGCACACTAACACACACACTTACGCTTGCACTCTGGCGCGCGCGTAAGCTCACACATGCAAACATACACCCGCTGTCTGTCTGTCTGTCTGTCTGCCTGCCTGCCTGCCTGCCCGCCCGCCTGCCCGCCCGCCCGCCTGCCCGCCCGCCCGCCCGCCCGCCCGCCAGCCCGCCCGCCCGCCCGCCCGCCCGCCCGCCCGCCCGCCCGCCCGCCCGCCCGCCCGCCCGCCCGCCTGTCCTGTCAGTCAGTATATCAGTCTGTTAGTCTGTCAGTCAGTCAGTCTGTCTGTCTGTCTGTCTGTCTGTCTGTCTGTCTGTCTGTCTGTCTGTCTGTCTCTCTCTCTCTCTCTCTCTCTCTCTCTCTCTCTCTCTCTCTCTCTCTCTCTCTCTCTCTCTCTGTCTCTCTCTCTCTCTCATTCCCTCATCCCCCCACACATAAGATGTCTTCCCAGGCGCCTATAGATACAGACACGGACATTTATCACACGTTCAATGGTGTCCGAGATCTTTCTTTGGGATATATTTAAAAACGCAACGATTATTTTAATATCGGAGGCGATATTTTCATCCGTTAATGAATCGTCTTAGCATTCGATGTATACTTTGCATAAGACCGATACCGTGCCTAGCTACCACAGCTCTTTCTTGTATCAATTACTCAATCTAATGACGACTGGACTTGTTTATTGACTCTGAGGTCCATCAACCCTTTTGTATTGATGCACCTCTGAGTTTGGTTTTCAAGGATTTAGGCGCAATAGAAATTACCTAATATTAATCATAATAATTATTATTATTATACATTGATCAATATTTATGTATTCTCTCCTCTTCTTAAGTTAGTTTTAAGGGCAAAACAGAAGCAGTCACGATATCGAACTCAAACTCGACGCGCTCTTCTGGTCGCGCGCTTCCTATGGTAGGAAGGAGCTCGCGACCGGAAATGAGTCGTTGCATGGAGAATGCATCAAATGCGGCAACGCATAACGTCATTGTGCTTACACAAATAACTGTGACGTCATTGTGCATACACAAATAACCGTGACGTCATTGTGACGTTCTTTAATACATTCTGCAATAATAAATGAATGTCCTCACTCAAGAAAACGGTCGTCAATGTGGAGTAACAATTTATACTTATTAATTTCTTGGTTGTTGTATGCGATATATTCGTTTGATACGTGAACCAGTCAAACGGCGCGGGACTCTCATCACGTGACGTGCATTGTTTCGGCATGACAACCAGTTGTACGTACCATTTACGTCAATGGTACGTACGACGTGGAGGTGCACGAACGTGTGCCTCTGCGCCATTCGAATGCAGACTACATTTCCACCCGACTGTACGACGATCTGCGGAACAAGTATTGGGCTCCTGGGTCACACGAGGACACATGGAAGACCGACGCTTGGCCGACGTTATCCGAGGAACTACCGCCGACTTTGATATAAGGCAATCTACAGGAAGGATTGTTCTCGAACATTGACGGAAACATAGTTCACGCTGACGTTCACATTGACGAAGCTGCAACTATATTATATATACATGTCAACATACTATGACATTAGTAATACATATTAGACGTTAATAGTTTAATTAATGTGTAGAAAAGTATGACTTATGTATTTTAGTTAAGGTAACCAGAAATAAAACTGAATGGAGTGGATTGTGTTGTTTGTTTCACTCATGTAACAGTTTGTTTTAACCGCGCGGTCTAGGGAGAGATAGGACGTATGCGTAAGGAATGAGCGACGTAAAGATGCTACTAGTGGTCGCGTCTACAGAACAGAAAAATCCCGAAATGTTCCATGTTTGCCGATAATATGTATGGATAACTCGGCGGAAATTGGGTGCGAGAGAGAGAGAGGGAGGGAGAGAGAGGATAGAGACAGGGAGAGATAAACAGACAGACACACATATAGCCATAGACACACATACACACACACACACACACACACACACACACACACACACACACACGCACACGCACACGCACGCGCACGCACACGCACACGCACACGCACACACACAGAGAGAGAGAGAGAGAGAGAGAGAGAGAGAGAGAGAGAGAGAGAGGGGAGAGAAACAGACAAACACACATATAGCCATATATAGCCATAGACAGAGAGAGAGAGAGACAGAGAGAGAGAGAGAGAGAGAGAGAGAGAGAGAGAGAGAGAGAGAGAAGAGAGAGAGAGAGAGAGAGAGAGAGAGAGAGAGAGAGAGAGAGAGAGAGATAAATAGACCACCATAACGCAGGCAGAGTGCGACTAATTTCCAACGGCTTGGGGGGGGGCACATGCACCCTCATACTAACCTATCCTGACATCCAATAAAAATATATACATGTCTAATATTAAAATATATTTAGCCGGATAAGGTCAGAAATCGGCTGCCTGTTTAGGTGGTACACTGGTCACGGTGAATCAGGGATACGAGTTAGATGGTATAACCACCGATGTTTCTGGATATGTTGATATACGTTACCCCAATGTATTCACTTTAAGGAACTGCGGTGTCATTTGTTATGGCCATTCGTATTTCCAATTGATGTTACTTCTTGTTTAGTATCTAAGCATTGTCGATTTATTGGTGTGCGTGCGTGCATGTGTGTGTGTGTGTGTGTGTGTGTGTGTGTGTGTGTGTGTGTGTGTGTGTGTGTGTGTCCGTGCGGTGGTGTGTGAGAGTGTGTGTGCGCGCGCGCGTGTGTGTGCGCGCGTATGAATGAGGGTGCGTGTGACTGTGTGTGCCTGCGTGTATGCGTTCGTGTGTGCATGTATGCCTGTACATACAAATACATACACACGTCAACGTTGATAACCTCAGCTTATTGTTTTATCTGAAACTTTATCGAAAATTCTTCCCTGCTGATGTCTGTCAGTGATTGGTTCTGGATGTAACTTGTTTTGTCCTCCGACTGGACAACTGCGTGTGTATGCGACCTCGTTGACACGTTTGTCCCAACACAACAGCCAGTCCCTTAACACATGTCACCGTGTCACTCCACGTGTCGCCACCTAGTCGTGATTTATCTCGTCGATGTCTCGGTATGTCTCGCGGGACCGTCCACACGACAGATTTAGACCAACATTTCCAACGTAGTAAGCCCACTGTTGATGTAGCGTGCTGGTTTAAGCGCCACAGAAGTCTGTGAGATTACTTAGATCTGTTACATTCTCCTGTGGTGTACCTTTTGTCACAGCAACTATGTGATTAGGGAACATCAAATATGACTATATAAATTGTAAATGTTTATTATCAATACAAGTGTTTGCCTACCGCAAATCATTTCCACACTCCAGTAACGTATGGGTTGTGTGTAACCATGCGTACGTGTGTATGTGCGAGCGTGCACGCGTGCTTATTTGCTCGCAATCATACGCACCGGCTTACGTGAATATGTGTGACTATGAACAGAGGATTATTGCCGGATTCACTTGCAATATCAAATGCATGACTAATAATCATGGTATGTATATAATTGTTTTATGATCGTGTAATATTATTCAATCAATTGCAACATCTCTGAAAGCTTCCCGTATAAACCGAATTGGTCGTATGATATAATACAAGTCGAGTTGGCTTGCGGTCACCCGAAAAATTCCACTCACAAAAATGCTTTAACGTTTTCAGCGAATTACTTCATATTTTGTGCACAATAACTTTTGTTGTGCACGATCATTCCACAAAGTTTCCAGTTTGTAGGTCTAATGGTCTTTCCAAAATGTTTTGTGTAAAATGTGTTCCAAATGACCCCCTGGACGTTGCAGACACACTTGCAAGCGGCGCGTAGAATTGTCAATGACACGAACGCGTTCTTCTATGGTGATTGCTCTGATCCTGGCTGTAACTGGTGTCTTCAAGTCACCGATTGTGTGAAGGTTGTTTTCGTACATTCGGTCCTTCAGATAACATCAAAGGTGAGCACCTGGAGGTTTAAATCGGGTGAGTGTGGCGCCCACTCAATGTCACGCTTCCTACTGATGAATCGATCCCCGAATCGCTGCCTTAGCCACAACAGAGTGTTATTGGGAGTGTGCTGGGTGGCCCCATCTTGCTGAAACCATTATTAATCTATAATGATGCCCCTGCGTCGGCCCAACGAACGGAAAACTTCCTAATCACCACTAGGTAACGCTCAGTGATGACCATGACAGACTGTTCGTTTGCACTGTCGAACCAGAATGGACCAATGATGCCATGTTCCGAAATGTCCAACCGTGCTGTGCATTTTGTTGAATATAATGGCCGCTGTAGAACGTCTTCTAGCGGAGCTGTACCCCAAATGTTTTTATTATTACTGTTTACGTTGCCTGAGAGAAGAACGTGCCCTTCATCCGAGAATTTGGAACACATTTTGGATAAAACATAAAAGTCGGACCATTTGACCTACTAACTGGAAACATTGTAGGATGACCATGCACAAACTGAAATTAATGTTCACCAAATATTTAATAATTCGCTAAACACATGTAGAAGTTATTAGCATTTTTGTGAGTGGCATTATGTTTGTGTCACCATGTATTATACACCATTAGGTAACCCAATTAAGCGGGACACGACGACAGTTCTGAACCTGACTGCAAAAAATATTTAATTAAATTGAATACATTACGTCCCAGCTGTTGTGGTCTAAGCAAAGGTCAAATCAAGATTTGCGGTTCCACTTGACGAGAAATGGATATTCGGCTTGTGCGCAAACAAAACATTATTTTGTAGGTAACTAGGTACTGTAATAGAAAAGTGATTATGCAGCGTAACAGATCGACGTCTTAGGAATATAAACGCTTACTTGGTGTATTACTGTTGACGATTTACGACAGAATTGACTCTAGATAAAAAAAGACACCTTTTGACTTTTCGGGACATTAAGAACGCCGACAACTCCGCATCTGTTTAAATGTGCCAACCACTGAGGCAGTGCAAAGTCGTACTCTTCCTGTTTGGTCCGATTAGCACCACTAATATATTACTACTACCTCCAATCTATATTTAACTCGTACTTCCGTCGAACCAGGTGATATCGGCTTCTGTTGTACGTAAATTGTGGGTATGTTTTATTGGTGATACATTTTATTGTGTTTAGAGGTCACCGTACCCTGATTCATCATATCAAGTTAATTAAGTTCTGCGCGTGTGGGACATCCTAGTAAATTGTCTACGTTTTATTAGCTTGAAGCATCTGTGAATCGAGTACTGAAAGATAGAGATCGACCTTTGGGCCTTCTAGTCACGAGGTGAGAGCAGCACCATTAAGTTACCATGCCAATGAATGGGCAGTTGAATTCACTGATTAAATCATGTCCGTACAATGAGATGATACGCTCTAAGTCTCGGTAAACTCTGGGTGCTATTTGGGTCACCCGAGGCTACAAAATAACCACCGAATGACCGCCGAATTATCGTAGCGATGGCTGAGTAACTGAGATATGTGATGAGCTCCTATAATTCGACAATCGACCTGACGATGTGACGAGTTGTCTAGTAAAAAGTCGGGCAAACCTTAAAAAATGTTTGCCCAATACGTGATGTGTTCGGGCATTATGCAGCACATGTTATTGACATTTTGGCGAATGGAAGAAAACACAAATAGTGGTAGGAAAACATACTTATTACACATTTGCTTCCTCAATGGGCGCCATCCTCTGTCAAAGCTATGGTGAATGATCTGCAGTAATGTTATACATGTCTTGTGCAACACCTATTTTCGGCGATCAGTTGTCTTGTACGAGCTGTTTTTTCGTTGACCGCCATTTAAATGTCAGTTCACCTGTATTCGTCCCCACGATGTTAATAACGGTTAGTGGATTCATATAAATATAATAACTATTTCACAGACTGTTACGTCAATTGTCAATTGAACGTGGAAAGGAACAACTGGTCATCGGCGCCCCGAAAGAGATGCAGTCACAGTGATCCAAAGTTAGCACATCAATATTATGAATATATTATTATAGAGATGATGGATGAAAGGTGACAGGTGGTTCATATTTACTCAACCTGCTGCTTAATTATATGGTGGAAGATGACGTGCTAGAAAAGATTAACTTGTAAACGGAGACTCCACAGAATACAAACAGCGGCTAACATGAGTGACTGATTTGTAAATGTTCAACTTACGTCAATGTCAAAGCTTTGTTGGGTGACACTGGACATGACCCAGGTGATTCGACAAAGTGGCCTAATTTAATCCACTTCAATTGAATACCGCACTATGTATAGCGTGCTGTGTCGTTCACATACGTATATTATTATATTAGGAGCATCGGCGAAATCAGAAGAAGTGTGGATCGCTGTTTCAATTGGATTCGCGTGGATGCCACACTAGCTGCCGTCATTCAAACGCAAGCATACGTGTTTACTATATTATGGAAACATCGTTCTATAGTCAGCGGAGTGGTGACGGATGGATGTCTTCGAGTGAGACTGACTAGACCAACGTTCCGCAATACCTGGCCCGCGTGCCAAATGTTCATTTATCCACCATTGCGCAACCGAAGTATCCCGTGGTTCAGAGAGCTAATAATTAGAACCTGTCAACAATTGATACTGGTGATGTTCTGGCATACAGCAATATTCGTCGAGTGAGCCGTGGAACAGTTCTGATGTACAGATTGGAGCCTGCTGTTGTTTTCAATGGAAGTGGTGGTGCCGACATTTAGTTGGATAACACAGAATTTCGAGTTCAACTTGTGGTGATCGGACACTGATTTCTGGACCTCTGAAAATGTTGCATATATGTTGCTTCAGGGAAGACAACAGCGATTAATTATCAGCCAGTTCGAAGACGTTGCAACATAAAGCTGACGTTCATCGCAATTTATTATGCCGAAAACGACAACTTTCTCCATTTCAAGTTCGCCAGCGCGTATCGTAGATATATGCCAACACAGTGTCTGTCGGAGTGCTATATCTGAACCAATCACATATAACATGTTTGGCTGTGCGGCTAGGTGAAGAAATATAATGTAAAAGAAGAACTAAGAAAAAGAGACAATTCCTAGTAGTCGTTTATTTCTGGAAAAACTAATAAAGTATGGAGATTTCGTCTGGGTGACTGAATACGTTTGTTTATTCGTGGACCAAAACGGAATGATCGATACATTGTTGAGTGTAAGCCTAGTTTTGATTATTGTCAGCCTAAAAATGTAATCAGTGTCAAATGGCCACTTGTTGTCACTGTGCCGAATCTGAATAAGGTTAACCTTTGTGAAACGCGGTTAATACTGTAAACCAACACTGCCTGTCAGTGGGTCGACTCGGCAGATCAAGACATACTATTAGTTTACGTCCGTCAAAACATTTTCACAGAACTACTGATTGATCCAGTTAGAGACGGCGCCGTTGTTTACCGTCTGACGCCGAATTTATTGAATTTATAGATACAGACCGTCCGAGAACGTTTATGCAATTTGGCTTTTGTTCTGCTGCAGTGAACGCGCGAGGTCTCTTAGTTAATCACATCGTGCGACTGTAAAGTGCTTCATTTAACAGGATTTAACAAGTTTCCCTGCCAAAGCAACTTGTTCCTGGTGTCAAGTAGACAATGCTTCCATTGCCATATCGATATATCTATGACTAGCCAGTCTTGGTTGGATATATGAATTAAATGACCATCTACACGAGCTGGCGGAGAACTAATGGACAAATCAATGGCATAAAATTATAAGTATATATGATTCCGCTATGAAATCTTGCAGGTTTCTTAGGAGTTTCTTCAACCTTTATTACGTTGACTTTGACTTTGTAACTTAAATATTATAGTTCCAGTTCTAGCATTACATGACTAGTCTGTGTATATTGTGGGTATAGTGTTATGAGGTCTCATTGAACAATTCAGCCTTTTTCATAACATTTTCGCCTTTATTATTAATGATAACGAGGATCGATTTATTTTCAATTCCTAGTACGGCCACTCTTTGGCTGTGTCTCGCTGCCGATCAGTAGTGGAGGCTAGATGCGGTATGTATCGGGAATATTTTTAATTCTTTACATTCTTGGTCATGATTTGATCAAAACGATGTCTATGTATTATAATATATTTGATTTGGTTTGGTTGGAATGGTTCGTAAATTCAGGAAGGGTTGGGGTTCTTACAGATCCGTCGCAGTTTCAGCTCGCATGATGTCGTGGACGTTCTGTTGATTCATCACCTCCAGCAAATTGACCAAGCAACTATAATGCGCTTGTTGAACAATACAGTTGTGCTTGTTCAGCGCAGGTTACTACCTTTGAATCTCCCGAAAGACAGCTGTAAACGATTTGTCGGCTATCTGTTCTTTTGGCCGAAAATAGTGCTGCTGTAGCTGCCAAGGTACTCTTTGGATGCAAATAAGCATTGCTTATTGGAATATCTCGGCAGCATGGTTCGTATAAACGCCAGTGTTCTGTTCCGTCGGAGACGACAGTGTGAGCTAAATGTGGTTAAAGGCAAAAAAAAGTTAACTGTTTCGTGGCATACACCTAATAGAGTTAATATAAAGTAACAATTTCCACATATACTCAATTTTTTAACGTCAGCGGTTTACTCAGAATGTGACTTTAAAGTCTAAAATTCTAACGAAATCCACGATGGTCTAGACGCCGCCATTAAGTGAAGGGTTAAATTGACTTGGCCATTCAGCGCGCTGCATTCTATGTCTGACCCTTAACCTGCGACGTTGTTAAGGGTCAACAACTTTGAGTCTTCGACAGTTCGTTCAGTTGGCGTGACATCTAGCAGCTGCTTATAGACGTTTATCTAAATCTGTGGTTAAATCTATGGTAAACTTTAGTAATTATGCCTTACTGTTCGGCATACGGTTGCAATAATAGTTGAAACAACCGGTAGTATTGCAGAAATTGATTCACATTTGCGGGCGTACTGTTTGGAATCCCTCCAGTCCAAGTACAGTTCACTTTGCTCGGTCCATTTTTAGGAGAAATGCTTTGAAGTAGACATGTAGTCATGTATCATCAGTTGATGGGATGATTTCAGCGATAACAATAATAGACAACTTTATATTTACCGTCATCAGCATGTTACGCGCGTTGCCGAGTTGCAGCCATTTCATGACAACAGCCAAACCCCATGCAGTGAATCTGCGTGGAGAGCGCCTCGATCACCGTCGTGACGTCATTCTTCGTCTAAGATGGAGTAGCGCGTAGTATTTGGATGGCTGGGTGTTAAAAAATATCTTTCTGGTAAACCGCTGGCGTAAAAAAATTGAGTATATGTGGAAATTGTTACTTTATATTAACTCTATTAGGTGTATGCCACGAAACAGTTAACTTTGTTTTGCCTTTAAGTAGCGTTATGTGGGACTCAAATGGCCCGCATCCGTTGTTAAGATTAAGTTTCGAAAACACAGCAACACTACTAATGTTGTTCACGAAAACACCCGTTGTAGAAATAGCATTTGTCGCCTATTGCTTTGCCTGGCGAAAGGCATGGCGACATATATTTATTTATAGCTCGGCGGGGGAGTTTTGTTTTGGGGAAACAAAGCTGCATGTCACCATGATGGTGTTGGTTTACGAACTGGTTCGTTAAAATCACGGTTTCTTGGCATGATAACATCGTTTTACACGTTGCCTCTTTTTCGTTGAATGAACGTCTGCTGTGATGCTGTGCAATTAGCTTCACTCCAAAGTCAACGTGACTAGAAAGTTCGTCTTGGTGTCAATCAATCCAGTAAGATCTTGTGACAAATCTGGATAATTTTATGTGACGCGGGCTAACCACTTTGTCGCTGAAGTTGGATTAATTAAGTTCAAGACACGTGTCGTATCCTAGAAGACAATCGTGCCATCCTTAAATGATGTTGACATAGAAAATATATATAGTAATCAGGTTCTTTCCTAACACGACGCTCTCTGGGACACGCGTGACTCTTCCATGTAACTGCTTCTGTGATGAGGTTGGCACTACGCGGTCAACTGTGAACTCGTTGAGTTGTTGACACCAGATCCAGAATCAAAGAGCTGGTTGACACACTGCCCAGTAACAGTGATGACGGTATAGGTACTGTGTGTGGGAGTCACTGGTTAATACGTACGTTGCCAATGACGTGCCGTCGCAGCAGCTGAACGAGACAGTGTCCACAGAGAGCGTGAACTTGCACGTTGATTGACTGCTGGTCTGGCTTTTGGAATAATGCGATTCTGCATTGTACAAGCATTTCGTTTATCTGTAGCCTGTATTTAAAAGTTACTTTGCTTTCTCTGTGATCAGCAGCATTATGAGGAGCGCAGGCGTCCTGGATCACAATTCACAATGAAAAAAGGTGTTTCACATTTTACAAGGAAAATATTTGGGTTTCCACATTACACACTGGACAATATACCATTTTAAAATACACGTGACTCTGTGACCAACGGTGATGACGCAGGAGACGGGGCGCGGAACAACGAAGATGAGAAAATACTATTGAGCGGGCATTTCAGATTAACTCAGATTAAATTAATAATTTTCTGTTGAGATCTGGTGATATAGATATAGTTTGTGAGCAGAAATTAGCGAAGAGATCGACATATTTAGTAATGTAACGTAAATTTCACGAATAAAGTTATACCTCAATTACGATTCACAAGTGCTGCTGCACCTGATTATGAACCAGCAGGATAAAAGCGAGCTTCAGGGTGCCCCACTCTTCACGTGTCCTTGTATGATTGTTACGGGAACTGAATATGAAAGTTCCCCACGGTATATGCGGACATTATGAGTAGAATCTGATCACGTACGTTTGTCTTTTACGAAACCGTGGTTACAAGTATGCTAGTTGGCCATACATATAATTAATTATATATATATATATATATATATATATATATATATATATATATATATATATATATATATATATATATATATATATATATATATATATATATATATATATATATATATATATATATATTATATATATATAATATATATATATATATATATATATATAATTTTATATCAATCATGGCATTACAACACATCAACAATCCAACACATTTCTTGTGGCACGTCTCCACCTCTGAAATGACTATCAACTAATCATTATTGTTATTTTTCAAACACATCGCAAATCGATCGATCAGAGGTGAATGGTCCAATGCTACAAAAGAGCATACAACGATGGCTTGAACTTTGGCCCCGGGGAGAAGATATACTTAGAACGCTCTAATGTTAGCGTATTAATATACACGTAATAAAACTAGTTTGACGTCAAGGCATGTGTGCTTGTGACCTTCATTACGGCTGTCACATCTTCATGGTGTGGTTAAGATAACATAAAGCGTGATATTGTACTTGACAGCACATCTTCAATCAACCGTACGTGTGTGATTGTATCATGACATGTGTTCCGATCGTGGACATACTTGTGGAAATTGAACTTTACTACCATCACAGATATTTGTAGAAATAGTCGCATGTCTCACACTGAATAGCACCATTACCTTTCGTCAGTTTCTGTTTCCCTGCGGATTCCTCATCAGTTCTGCATTGATTTATTGCTGGGTCTCCATATATCATGCTATTTCAGTGATTACTATGTGACGGGTGACAAAGGTAAGAGTTCACGTTCAAAGTTCAACTTTTGCCGTAATTAATTAATGGCTAATGTCACTGTCGCATGTCAAATATACATAAACAACACATTATATTTATATATGTCAAGAATACGTAACCCTGTAAGTGGATTATGATTTATTTATTTATTTAGTTTACCTGGTAAGCATTATATACATAACAATTAAACATAGTTGAGATGCAAAAACAAATAAAAGAAAAACACACACACACACATCTATATATATATACCTCTCTCTCTCTCTCTCTCTCTCTCTATATATATATATATATATATATATATATATATATAATATTACCGAAGATAAACACATTAAAGCACATCAACGTACATTTATTTTTAATGTGGTCCTCATACAAATATTAATATTTTTGAAAATAAAAATAAAGGCTTAGATAAGTAATTAATTAATACATAAATAGATACATAAATACAAATACATAAATACAGACAAATCAAATACAGATATATAAATATTTTTAAATACGGGTAAATGAATGTTATTTGCAAGACAATATGCTAATATAAAAAGTGCTCTACTAAAATATAATAATATATGATAATACACTGTAAGATAAGTTAATAAAAATATATTAAAATCTCTCAGGTTGTAATTCATGACCCAACAATCTATTTTTTTCTAAAACTGGTTTTAGATTTACATTATTTTAATTCGATAGGCGAGTTGTTACAGTGGTTCTGGCTACGCTGTATTCGGCACTTCATGTTTTCGACAATCCATTATACCATGACGAACACGTGTAATCAAAATTACATTGAGTCAAAATTAGTAATGGTTTTGTTTTTATAATAAACCTTCTGGCGTTCCTATACAAAAACGTTAGTTTGTTTGACGTTTTAGGAAGGACATCAGAGGCTATAGCATCACCAGAAAGAAACTAATGTCAAGTTACGCCTAAATAAGTGACGGTTGACTTTGATTCAATCATATTTCCATTATACACAATATTAATAGTGTTACATTTGAATAATTTGCGTAATTAGGTACAATACCTCTCTCACATACACGCGCGAACACACGCACCCACGCACACACGCACACACGCACAGACGCACAGACGCACAGACGCACACACGCATACACACATACACACACACACACACACACACACACACACACACACACACACATATATCTATATATATATATATATATATATATATATATATATATATATATATATATATATATATATATATACACATTTTCTGATTCAGTCACTCACAAACATACGAAAAATTAATGCTGTTTAATAATATTACTGTCTAACTCACTGGATATCTTTTAATAAAAATATGATCTCCCAGAAACCACCAGTCTGTATATACACCCACACACTCTACTAGAATAGATACATTATTATTATCATTGAGCACTTTATTTTAATTTTGTTTTATATCGTCGAAGCCAGAACGGTTTGGTGTTTGGTGCACGTATGACATAAACAGTAATATAAACAGTAATTCCCGATTGTCACTGTAACATCAAAGAGTACAACGCCATTATACTTTGTGCTATGTAAAACACAATTCATAACACTAAGTCACTGAAGCAGTATTGTCACACATTGTCTTGTAAATATAAATATAAAACATATGTTATCTCAGTTACGTATTATCGGAAGTTGTAGCTTTAAATGGTTAAATATGGGATTCTGCGGTTGTATAGATCACGTAAAACAAATTAATGTATATGACTGTTGACTACGGATCGAGGAACCAGTCAAAGCCAGAGTGGTAGGTTTCAACCAGCTGAAGGAATCAACTAATACCAGAGGAGTATAGTGTTATTGTGTGCGTGTGCGTGTGCGTGTGCGTGTGCGTGTGCGTGTGCGTGTGCGTGTGCGTGTGCGTGTGCGTGTGCGTGTGCGTGTGCGTGTGCGTGCCCGTGCGCGTGCGCGTGCGCGTGTGTGGTTGCGCGTGTGGTAGTATGTGTTACGAATACTATGTTAAGCGCTTTCCAAGCGTGGTTGCCAGAGTAGCTACTATTTGTATAGTTTATCAAGTTTTTATAACGTCAACAAAAAGATCGAAGAAAGTTAACTTATGGTAGGAAAATTATATACCTACATGTGAATGTCAGTGATCTCTGTTCCCCACGTGTGTCTATCTCCACCGGAGCTCCTCACGGATGTGTGCTGTCTCCATTCTTGTATACCATGTACACTAATTCCTACAGACGTGCTTACTCAAACAGTCACTGCTTCAAATACGGAGACGACACTGGTTTTGTTGGCCTGCTATCCAACGACGAAACAGACTATAGACGTGACGTAGATCATATTGTTTCATGGTGTGTGGCCATCTGTCTTGAGTTGAATGTTATTAAAACCAAGGAAATTGTAACATACTTCCGATCAGGTGTACATCATCCCAACTCTCTCAACATCAATGGGCAAAATATAGTATGCGTTCTTATACATGTCTGGGTACAACAAGCGATGACAACAAGCGATGATAAAAAAATTACTTTTTTTTAACAAGAAAGGCCGCAAATATTGTATTTCCTGAGAAAACTCAATGCCATGCACATAGACAAAAACATTCGATTTGTATTCCTTGATTCATTTGTCAAAAGTGTTATGACTTTCAGTCGTATTTGTTAGGAAACAGATACATTTACCTGGATGTACACAATTTCTTGCAAGATCGCTGGATGCTGTACACCCGATACCAGTCTGGAGCAATTATACAAGTCTTTTTTTAAGACTGACCTCACCCACTTACACGATCAATACGAGATATTCTCCCTCTAGAACTTAGCGTGCTCGTAAATCAGTCATTCCATCCTCCATCAAGTCTCTGAACCATTCTCAGAAAATAACTAGTTGTCCGACTGATCACAGTCCCTACCGCTGCCACACACACACACACACACACACACACACACACACACACACACACACACACACACACACACATATATATATATATATATATATATATATATATATATATATATATATATATATATATATATATATATGGGTGAGGTCTTAGAAAAACGTACAATTAACCATTTTCACAGTTTTTCAGCTTTACATGGGTATAGAGTAAAAACCTCTACACCAATCTAATTCTTCTTAGTACCATTCAATAGAGAATTGTTTGGGCTTTCAGAAAAATGTAAATTTGTATAAGTCCGACGAGAAATGTGTGTGTTATTGGCCTATAAATTAAAAAAAAAACGGGAAAAATGCATTTATGAACATTTCTTCATTTTCTAAATGTATCTATTTTCAAGTAATGTCAAGTTAGAATATCCCAAACTTATTATTTGTCTAGTAAGTGGACACAGTTTACATTTCCAGGACATTTTAACATGATTTGGGCCGGCACAATTTTTTCAATTCTCATTCAAATGAGAAATTTTATTTAAACAAACGTCCGTGAATTATATTTCAATAGCCCAATTTGGATGTTAAGAAAGTGGGCACGATATTATTTTTACCACCTATGGACAAGAGTACGTTGTTGCATTGTTGTTGTTGGAAAAAGTTTTAGCCACACCCACTTCTCTTGGCTAGGGTGGCACACGAACAGAATTATACTGATAAAAATCACGGACGTTTGTTCAACATTTTTACCTGCATATAATTATAATTTTGTAACTATTTCCTATAGCATTTCTCGTTTCTTGTACCACATTCTTCAATCGTGAACAAAAGTGTACATGTAGAAGATGTTTTGAGATGATATGAAGATGCTTAGTACTCATACAAGTGTCTTAAGTAAATGATACCAGTAGCAAACGTCCGAGAATTTTATGTATATATGGTAAGCAGGCATACTGTTCACCTGCAAGTGTCAGAAAGGTCTTTATTACTGTTAAACCTAATAATAAACATGTTGGCCTTGTACATTAAGGCTATAGAAGAGGTTCTGTTGTATTTGAGAGTACTTGTAACCTGGTGAAAGTTTAAAAACAAATGTTAAAATTGTCAGTCATGACACACACAGTGAATGGTCAAAATGGTCGAAATATATATACTTGTATAGCTATAGCCAAAGATCAACCTCTTTTGTACATGTAGAAGACGTTTTGAGATGATATGAAGATGTTTAGTACTCATACAAGTGTCTTAAGTAAATGATACCAGTAACAAACGTCCGTGATTTCTACGCAATTTTATATGACATTTTATATGTCGGCTATGAGACAACGGTGCTGTTTGTGAGTGCTCTGGACCACATATTTTGTAAAGTAGATATGTCGTAGATTGTGTAGAGTGACTTCCATGTGTAAGAGAGCATTTTTGAGTATGCAAGGGTAAAGCAAAAAGTGTTTTCCAAAGATTTGCGCTATTTTCAGTCATCGGTGAAAGTTGATTAGCATATCATTTTAAAGATTCTTTAATGTGCTTATTCATTTTCTGTACTTTCAAACATACATACATACATACATGGCTAGTTATAAAAAAAATTGCAGTTAATCTGAGATATTAAAGGGTCTTTTATTGTTGTTCAATTTATTTCGATCACGGACGTTTGCCGATCACATTACGTTTTCTTTGTCAATCTCTAAAAACTGAACCGCTAGGATTAAGTCAGTATAATTTGGTGCTAAATGAAGGGAATAAGTTGTTCTTCAAGTATAATAACGTTTTTAAAAGTAATTGTGAGTTTAATTATTTTTTGCCTGTCCAGCCCCAATTGTACGTTTTTCTATGACCTGACCCATATATATATATATATATATATATATATATATATATATATATATATATATATATATATATATATATATATATATATTATTATATATATATATATATATATATATATATATATATATATATATATTTCAACATGTTACATATGCGTAATTATTGTACGCATACTTACGGAACAAAATCAAATCAAAAAGAGCTATATGCTTCAGCGACGGTTCGCCGTGCCTACCGCATATTTAACCTCTGAACTTAGCAGTTCATTCATGTGTGTCGATTTGAGACTATACACCCGGGGACAGATATTTAAGAAGTTCTGCGACATAGTTTCTTTTTAAATATGTCAACCAACCCAACAAAACAACAACAAATTGTTGTGGCCACATACTTGAACTATGTCCTGTAGAATATGGCTTGGGCCCTCTGGTGCATCTCCAGCCATGCTGTCTAAGTACGACACTCAAGTCATTCTTGAAGAGCTTCTCGTCCACTTCGTGCTAGAGGACGAGGTCAGAGTTGTAACCTATTGAAAGAAATCTACAGCCTCATGTCAAATTGGGTTCATTATAAACAATACTTAAATTAGATTTCCCTGGTGACAGTCACATGGTCCTAACAGGTGAAGTAGAGAAATCTTACTGTAAAGATAATTCTGGTATAAAACAATCAAGTTGTCTGTATATATGTGTGAATTAAAAACCTTTGAATTAAATATACGTTCATTTTTGCAATTTCTTGGTTTGTTAGGTTTGTTAATTATACATATGTACATACACTATAGATATATGTATGTTCGTATGTTCACAGATATGAGTAATCATGAGATAAGACCCACTCATACATATATCATATATATATATATATATATATATATATATATATATATATATATATATATATATATATATATATATATATATATATCTCTTCTTATTTATCTTATAATATTGTCATATTATTTTTGCATTTTTATTCCAATATTTGCGCATTAATGTTTTATTTCTTTGCTGCTGTAATGGCGGTCCACAATTCTGTTTTATTTATATACATTTGCATATTTTATTTTATTGTGAACATACAATATTGTACGTGAATTAAATATACTGTTTTTATGCACCCTCCTTAGTGCAAAGTGTTTATCCATTCTATGGATGGACAATACATTATTAGTAAATGCATTATTATTATTACTATTATGTTAACATAAACTAAGCAGCGTTACTAGAATGCAACACAATGTTGAGCAACATAGAAAAAGAGGCCTTTAGTAGAGAACATTATGAAAACTCAAAGGAAAACAACAACCAAATCAATGTATTAAATACTCTGTGATATCGGACCTTTATAGTCTTGAAAGGTACAGTGCTAATGTATCGTGTGTGCATATATAGTAGGCTGTCATGGCATTAATTAAGGCATAATGAAGATATTAGTTGAACTCTGGCGAGTAACTTTGCTTCATTTTATCAATGACAAATCGTGACAAATGATCACCAGGTAAATAAATATAGTCCTAATGAGGATTCTCCCGAGGCCAAACGGACGACTCTCCAAAGTGGAGGAGTAATGTATCCGCGTGGGATAACAACTGTACATCTGGCACATAAACAATTCCTAGTATGCAGGGTTTGGACTTAAGAAATTGTGGATTGTGAATTGTTTGTAATGAAAACACATTTTGGAATTTAACAATTCTTACTATTTTGATTTATAATTATGAGGGGTAGAGAGGAGCGGGGTTAGATAGACTGTAATTTGTAAAATAGTACAACAATAGACATATTAGCGACTAGAAGGGATACGAGAAAGGGCATAGGAAATGTAGCTGTTCCAAACGTTTGAATACATTCTCAATTAAGGCTACAGTTAGTGTATACTAATAATAATATACAATAATGTTCGTCACGTGTGTCTATCTCCACCGGAACTCTTCAGAGGTTCTTATACACTATTTTTTGCAGACGTGCTTACTCAAACTGTCACTGCTTGAAATGTGGAGACAACACTGCTCTTGTCTTGCTATCTAACAATGAAAGACTATAGAAGTGACGTAGATCATTTTGTGTCATGGTGTGGCCATCTGTCTTGAGTTGACTGCTATCAAAACCTAGGAAATTGTAATAGACTTCCGATCAGGTGTACATCATCCCAACCTGGCCAACATCATAGGGTAAAATATGTAAACTCTGAGTTCTTATAAATATCTGGATACAACAAGCGATGGGATGATAACAAAAAAAGAATTTATATAAGAAAGGCCACCAAATACTGCATTTCCTGAGAAAACTCAACGCCGTGCACATAGACAAAAACATTTTGTTTGTATTTCTTGATTCATTTTTGTATTTTGTTCTGTATTTGTAGGAAAACAGCATATTTATTCCAACATTTGATTATTAATTTATTTTATATTTTGCTGCTGTAATGGCCGTCTACTTCTGTTTTATTTATATACATTTACATACTTGATTTTATTGTGTACATATAGTACTGAACTTCACTACGTGAATTAAATATAATGGACAATAAAGTGATTATTATTATATTAACACAAACTAAGCAGCGTTACTTGAATGCAACACAATGTTCTAAAACAACCAACTCAATGTATTAAATACTCTGTGATATCGGGCCTTTGAATTCTTGTAAGGTACAATGCTAAGTATCGTGTGTGCATGTCTAGTAAGCTGTCATGGCATTGATCAGGGCATAATGAAGAAATTATTTGAACTCTAAGCTTGAACTCTTGCTGAGTAATCATGCTTCTTATTATCAATGACAAATCATGATAAATGGTGATCACCTGTAAATAAACACAGACGTCCTAATGAGGTTTCTACCGAGGCCAAACGACTGTCCAAAGTGGACGAGTAATATGTCCGCGTGGGATAACAGCTGTACATCTGGCACACAAACAATTCCTAGTATGCGGGGTTTAGAAGTATATATACAGTCTGTATATGTATGTATGTATATACGTATATATATATATATATATATATATATATATATATATATATATATATATATATATATATATATATATACTATAACAATACTCGGGTTGTAGTTAAGAAAGTGTGGATTGTGAATTGTCTGTAATGAAAACACATTTTGGAATATAACAATTATTACTATTTTGATAGTAAAAAGACAGACAGTAATTGCTAAGTACATTGATGAATAGTACAACAATAGGTATATTAACGACTAAAATGGATGCGAGAAAGAGCCTAGGAAATGTAGCTACATACATTTGGATATACTCTCAATTGAGGCTTCAGTTGGTATATTTGGCAGCATGCATGATAGACAGAAACATCGGTCTATGTAAACTCTTCCACGTGTGTGGTTCCTGAACGCCTACACATGTACACGGCGCGACCACTAATTTGTAAGCTGCACTAGGACACATTGCTCTATAGATAAAAAGAGCCAACGAAAACCACAACCAAATCAGCCATACACGTCCACATAAATGGCTTCCCGTACACGCAGGAACAAAGCCCACGAAGCCTGCGAGGTGTTGCCAGGTTTGCAAGTCCACACTAATGAGCCCCGTGTGAATTGAGACATGCGACGTAATTATGTAGAAGTGCTAGATATGACTCGTAGATGTCTCCGTCTCAAGAACGTACTGGTGATGTCTGCAACCTGACCTAGCCCACATTT
>OZ024862.1:10353908-10356408 GCA_964017155.1 Oasisia sp. SBJ-2009
CAGTAGCAGTATATATATTTGTAAATATATACTATATGTAAAAGTGAGTATCAAACAAATATTGACTAGACTGAACAACAAAGATTTAGCTGGTCCCTGCTCTTACATTCCACATAACGTACAATCATGCACAGATGCACATAGAAGCATGCATACCCGAACACACTCGTACGCACACGCACACGAACATGTACACACAAACACACCTACACACTAGATTATAAAATTATTTAGCTTCCTAGTATGTTTTACGTGGCCACTTTCCTGTTTCAGCTCAGTGTCATTTCGTAAAACACAAGGTTGTCGCGACATGGTGCGAGGCGTTTTAGCTGTCTATCAATGATCGATGTCGACACATTCGATTAATTGACCCTATATATGATCAACCACAAACACACAGCTGCGACCAATTAACCCTGTCTACTGAGTTATTGCACTTTGACGATGTTTGTTAGATATAATTGCGTGGTTCGGTTTAGTACACGTTTCCTGATGAACTGCCACGCGCAGATCTCAGCAGACTCGGACTTTGCTAGATGACGGACCCACCGGTGTGAATGTGTAATTTAAAGAGACATATTGATCCACGACGGCCATTATATCTCTAGGTAATTGTTTACTTGTGTAGATTTATTTCAGGTGTCTGTAATATAAACCTATTTCCATTGTTGTTGTTATTGTTTTTATATTATATTTAAACATATAAAAACAAACATCCCGACTTGTACGTTATGGACATCAAAAGCAACAATACATGTAATTAAATATGGTATGACGACTACAAATTATTTAGAACAACATTAAACCAACAGATAACAGTGTATAGAAAATAATATTACCTACAGTTTGCTCACCTAAGTAGGATGCAGAATTACATTAATATTGTTAGTATCACTGAATATACACAACTTATTATAATCGCAGGCGGCAACAATATTATAACTACAGTTAGTAATAGTAGTAATATGTTATTCATAACAATAACATAACAGGAGCACAAGAAAGACATTGTACATGTACAATTATCTTATCTTCCATAGTGGACCTGTACACAATATAAATAACACCTAATATAAATAATAAATACAAGCAAATCACATGAACATGTGAAACATAATTGTCTTTATGTGACATATATTATAATCATAATAATATAAACTACATTGCATTATATCAATTAACGGTATGGAATAAAGCCATATCTGCTATTAGTACATGTATGTTGTCATCTATTGTAAAAATAAGCTTGTCTAAGTAGACGCTTCCTGCAGGTAGCTAAAACAGCGTGCCTCATTTACATAATGATTGTCTAGACGAGAACTGCAAAGCGGCTATATTTAAAGCATAATTAATACACAGACGCTATCACGTGTGAACTATTGCTAATCAAACGACTTCCTCATCCGGATGACATTTCCAGTTTCTTATGCCAAATGACAACCTCGCTCAATCTTACTAAACGCAATCAATGTATGCGTGGGCAGGAAGTGACGTGCATGTCGGCTGATTGCAGACAAGGATGTATTTGTTTTCACAGATACATAATCGCGTAGATGCTCTGTAAAGAAAATTATATGGGACAAGGTCATGCCATATATAGTTTGCGGGATGTTAAATTATCGATAACACGTTCGCTTCCTGGTCCGCTGTTCACTTCCGGTTGCGTCTTTGGACTTTGTGAAAGATGAGCACTGGTGGCGGAACCAACATTTCGGAGGAAGGTGGCATGATATATGTTTAGCCCCAATATTCCGATAATGGGCACAGTTAAGTTTTATGAGCCCCAAGAGGGTGCATTTGGAGGGTTTTAGCGACCCTCACTCATAATGTTCCGTACGTTCTAACGCTTATGATGAAGACGGAGTATAATAATTAAAACCACCATCGTTACGTCCACGTCAATATATTTGCTGGAAGAGTTTTCGTCCTGCAGCTATACGGAAACGTGTTTCTGTTGCAGCCTGTACATGTTGCGACCACGAATGAGGCGACAATAGCTGCCACAGTCATTGGGCTGAACAAACCCCAGACAAAAATCGAACTCCCGTCATAAAATCAGGACCCGATTCACCCGGCAAATCGAGTTACGAACCACCTTGATCTCTACTTGGCGTTTTTAGCCAAACCAAATCTCGTGCAATGACGATGTCGGCGTGTTCTGTGTTGATCGCATACTTAGATTGCTCGCACTAAATGCCGACACGATTGTCCACGAGTGTGGCTGCGGTAGGTTTTATTGTTCATAAACGATACAGACGACTTTGGTGAATGGAAGCAATCATCGTTGTCAATGTCAGCAGTGCAACAGGACGCAAGGCTTAAATGTTAGAGGTGATGTTAAAGGAAGGAATCGGGATCGCAATTTGTTGAGTGCAGTGGTACGGTGATACGGTGGTACATGGACACAGTAATAGGGTGGAACGGGGGTACGGTGGTAAAGTGGAATGGTTATGCGGTGGTACGGTGATGCAGTGGTGCAGTGGTACGGTGGTATGATGGT
>OZ024862.1:10361343-10386343 GCA_964017155.1 Oasisia sp. SBJ-2009
AGAATGTTGGACAGTTAGAAAGAAGGAGGAACAGATTCTCGAGAAAACAGAAATGAGGATGTTGAGAAGAATAAAAGGAGTAACATTGAGAGACAGAGTAACGAGTGTGGACATCAGAAAGGAGCTAGGTGTGAGTAGCATACAAGAGAAAGTAAGAGAAATGAGACTACGCTGGTAGGGACACATGCAGAGAATGGAAGAAAACGAAGTGAGAGCAGTTAGTGACATGAGAGTGCCAGGAAAAAGGCCAAGAGGGAGACCTAGAAGTAGATGGATGGATGGCGTCCGAAGGGATATGCAGACACTGCGGATCACCCCGGAAGATGCGCAGGACAGAACATTCTGGAAATCAAGAATTCGGGCCGCTGACCCCACCTAGTGGGAAAAGGCGAAGAAGAAGAAGAAGAAGATATATATATGTCTGTATATATGTATATATGTCTGTATATATGTAACGTATATATGTATAATTATATGTATGTTTGTA
Source organism: Oasisia sp. SBJ-2009 (assembly GCA_964017155.1). Taxonomy (NCBI): domain Eukaryota; kingdom Metazoa; phylum Annelida; class Polychaeta; order Sabellida; family Siboglinidae; genus Oasisia; species Oasisia sp. SBJ-2009. The sequence goes on from OZ024862.1 coordinate 10,361,831, forward strand.
TGTATATGTATATATGTATGTATGTGTGCACGTATAAATGTGTATATGTATGTATGTATATATATATATATATATATATATATATATATATATGTATCCACACACACAGACATATATATATATATATACATATACATACATATATATATATACATATGTATATATATATATATATAAGTATATATATATACATATACATATATATATATATATATATATATATATATATATATATATATATATATATACATATATATACATATATATATATATATATATATATATATATATATATATAAGTATATATATATATATATATATATATATATATATATATAATTATGTATATATATATATATGTAATGTCTATGTCCATGTCTATAAACGTTGACATTTCAACTTCAGCCTCTGTCGCTGCCTGGTTTCGCCGAGCGGCAAGCAGTCTGGGTGATGATTCGATTGAGTAAGCACCGTCAGTCTGTGTGTACATTATCCTAACCCAAGACTATTACCCTAACCTTCCAGCAACCGTAAAGCCCAGGTTAATCTGATGAGTGCCACAGTGCTGCAACGGCCCCAGAGGTGTGACGACATCTGCCTGTCCAAGCCATGGACTGGACGTTGAAGCCATCGGCACAAGGACGGCGATTACAACAAAGAGCGAAGAGTCCCACCGGCGCAATGACTTCACCTAGATATCTCATCAGTCAACACCTGCTCACGGTGGCCGGCGCAATAGTGGGGCGAACGGCGTAGTAGAAAGAAATTAAAGTCTCTCTCGACAGATTCTGGGTTGGAATGATCCTGGTGCTGGGTCGAACCTTTGGAAAGTTCGTTCACTTTGCATTGCTGCAGTTCACGCAATTTGTGGGAATGGATATCTGGCTATAGACAGTGGTGTATTTTCTTCTTCTCCTTATTGTACCCTTGTGGAGCGTCGTTCGACAGCTTCTTATGCATTGCTCCACACATCCATACGTATACACACATATATATATATATATACATACATATATATATATATATATATATATATATATATATATATATATATATATATATATATATACATATATATTACATATATATATACATATATATATATATATATACATATATATATATATATATATATACATATATATACATATATATATGTATATATATATATATATTGCTCTCTCGCTTTCTCGCCCTTTCGCTATCTCTCTCTCTCTCTCTCTCTCTCTCTCTCTCTCTTTCATTGTCATGTATAGGATTGATTATGTTAAAACTTACCTTATACTCATTTATATTTACCCGCGTGCGAAGAACATCGTACATGTTACAACATACAACGTTCGTTCGCCTGTGCCTGCATGTCACTACGTGCGTGTATGTACGTACGTACGTACGTACGTGCATGCGTGTGTGTGTGTGTGTGTGTGTGTGTGTGTGTGTGTGTGTGTGTGTGCGTGCGTGTGTGTGTGTGTGTGTGTGTGTGTGTGTGTGCATGCGTGAGTGCGTGTAAGTAATTGTCGTATTTCGTTAAAGTGATGGTTGCTCTGATAGTAAGTAAAAGCAGATATTGTCACTCGCCTTTATTAGTACTCACCGTGACGTCGACATTTGTCACTATACAAACGCTAACTGCTCGTCGTACAATTGAGTCACTCACCTGAATTGCATACAACAAAAGAAAAACACTTTGGTCAGGAAGCTGAAGATGACCACGGGCAAATGTAATATAATAAATAATGCACATGCGCCGCTCGTTGGTAATGAAATAGACGGTCCAGCAGGCTGTCCACCTGCTAAGTTGTCCAGACATGCGTCAGCAATCTTGTTATATTCTGCAAAACATTACCATGAATCGCAATCCCATCAGACGCCGAGATCTTTGGGTCATGTCCCTTTGGCAATTTTCTTTTTTTCCTGCATGTTTTTATATACGAACTAAATGTGCGACGACATTTTAGATTGGGAAAATAATGCGCAACAAGACATGACCACACCTATCCTATTTTTCAGTCTACCGAAGCGAACCTTCTTAATAACATATTTTTGTAAATTTATAATAACTGTTACAATTATTATTAGTATTATTATTAAATACTTACTCGTTTTGCAGTGTGCTAGACATATATCGTAATCGTTTAGACAGACACGAAACTGTAGTGTGGGGTGAAAATAAATAACTTATTATGCAGAAACGGGTGTGCTGTAACAAATGATTTGGGATTGCATTTTGTACTACGGCGGTTTTTGTGACTGGCAAATGTATTTCTATTCCTTTAGTTAACATTCATTGACGTTTTCTCGGAAATATCTTGTGTACGTCTATGGTTGTTTAAGTTGCTAAACGATGCAAACCAGCAGGGTAATCGCGCAGGCTACGAATAGTAAAACAGCGGAATGAAATGATGTGACAACACCCACATAAAACGTCCAGTCGTGCTTGAAGGTTCTACTTTTAAAGAAGAGTTTATTAGTCTTCCACTTATCCGGCTAGACAACACTCTTTGTTCGGTTTTGTTTCCGTCTAACCATCAAAGTTGCACCATGCACAAATACCGTGCCTTCTGTCGCGGGCGTAAATTGCATTATGTGTTTACGCTAATAACATTGTGTTCCGAGAAGCACCCGTCTGTTGCCTGATAACATCGCTGCACCGTCCACAGGCCATCGCTACAGAGGAAACCCGCGAACAGCCCAGCCCGCAAACCGGCTAATCTGCAGATCTAATCATCCGACGAGCAATCAGTGTCATTAACTTTTGCTGCGAACGAGGGATCATTCAAACGGTGCTTGTGCAATGGGCGTGCTGCATGTCGTCGATTGCACGTTGTGCATCGGTGACATTATGCTAATGCGGTGGACATCGGGCATAGGGACGAGTATGTATTGAGGCGCCGGCAGTCGTATAGTGGCATCTCGTGTGTGAACAGCGCAGTCTTCGTGGATGCAATACAGCTCTCGCCGGCAGCAAAGCAGCAACAGACATCGACCCGTGGACGACGCACACAACGGGTCCAAGCCAGTATAACTCGGTAACAAAGAACTGCTCAGACACCGACACATCACAAAGAACAATGAAGGTAGGTTTCGTCTGAACAAATGAAAAAAAAGAACAAAAATAAAAACAGTTGTGTTCGCAACATTTTGTAGAAATCGTTGTGACATCTTCGCTATGTGTAACACGGTCAGCCACATGATGTGTAATACGATCTGTCGCATGATGTTGACTCTTCAAACTGAACAAAATACGCTTAAAATGTTGCATGCCGCAGAGAAAAACACAACCAGTTATTCGTTTTTTATCAACGATGTCCGTGTTTAGTAAAGGTTTACCCGATTTGACGACGATAGTTTTATACTGTTTCGCACCGTCGCATAATTTCAACATAGACCACGGAACATAGATTTTGGTCATTATATTTACGACAGGAATTTGAAACTATTTCAGGTTAACATATGAAAGTAGGATTTATCATACGTTAATTCTTGTTCTTGCTCTTCTGGCTGTCCTCGTGGACCGAAGCCGGCGCACAGAGAAACTGATTCCACCGGGATCATATCAGATCATTCAGCACGCTGTGTGGAAGTCACATTACCTTGTCCGTTCCGAAATATGTAGTGTAGTTCTATACTTTCTCTTGATTTTCTGCAATCGTGTTCCTTTCTCTGTTATCTTCTTTCCAGTTATTTCATCATGTGCTCTTTCGGATACTGTTTCTTCATTTCCTCTTTTGTATTGGCTACACAAGTGTTTTATCCATCTCATTCTGGTCCCAAATAATGTAATTTCGAAGTGCTTCTTAATACCGAACTCTTGTAGCAATTTGTTCTTTCAACAAGTGGAATATATTATGGAAGCCAACGATATTCAGTTCCGGGTGTGAACTTACCAAAGGTTTACATGCATATCAAGGTAGATGGCAAGTCATAAGTTAGTATGATAAACAAATGCATTGACGTGATTGATAGTTGCGACAAAGAAACGGATTCTGTAAGTAAAGTACATAGGTTTGGTCTATTTGTGTGCGTAGATATTGGTCAATACAGGTCATGATCCTTGGATCTTGCCTGTCTATACCAACGGCTGCAACCCAAACGTTAGTCGTGGACCATCCGTCCAGACATTAAAAAAACAGACACGCGCCAACTTCTCGAGGCGCAGGTAATGCAATTTACGTCTGCAAAAGAAGAAACGGAATTTCTGCACGGTGCAACTTTGATGGTTAGTTGGAAACGAAAGGGGACAAATAATGTTTTTAACCAGATAAATAGAAGACTAAATAAAGTATCATTTTAAAGTGCTAAATCGACGTTTGTTTTGCATGCGTGTTTTCACAACGTCGCCTTCCTGTGTTTTGCTACTGGATTATCCCTTTCGTCTCCTTCATTTAACATCGTAGATTACAACGTACAAAGTTGATTTTTGAGAAAACATTAACGACTGCGTTTGTATCTTGTTTACGTAGAAAGAGGACGTGCCTTGCAAATCAAAGTAAATATAGAAGACGGAGTCTGAAAGTTAGCATGATTTCATTCGTGCGTGGACATGCCGATTAAAACGATCGAATTATGAACATGTATCTTTTAGGCTTCGATAGGGACATAGTCAGACATAATTTCGGGCACATCTAAGAATCTGGTTTCGCCTGCCAGATGCGTACGAGACCAATATGTATCGGAAATGTCGCATGAGTTTAAAATATTAGTGTATGTTGTCCTGATATATTTCAAACTCATGCAAGATTTGGCGTAACTATATTAATCACGCATGCATCTGGGACGAGAAAGTGGGATAATTGAAGACCGTTCAGAGAGTCACTCGTGACACTCGACAACACAGTCAAACTGGCATGTTGACCCAACCCAGGTGGTCACTGCACTACAAACAGACCATGAAACGACGGTCTGTCTGACACAAGCTGAGGTCTCTAAATAATAACCAACCTCAAGTACGTGGTATCACGAATGTTCAGCCGACTGGTGCAGTGAATCTACAACGTTATGTGCAGTCAAACTGGTTCCTCCTTCAGGATGCTGACGTTAGCATGGTCATCGCAAACTGTGGCATAGGCCTACGTACATGATGCCATGAGAACCAGCAGGCTGAACGGCAATGCCTTGCCACTAGTCATTCACAGGACAGCACATTGATGTTTTATTTTAGTCATCATTTATTAATAATTTTAATAATTTGATCACCAAAGTTTCATTTAGTCAACTGCTAGACAGCGTGTTGGCATCAATCTATTTGCTGACGTCATTTCCGGCTCAGCGATGAGGAAGTACCTCGCGTATGGCTTCCGTGTCACGTATGGTGCAAGCAGGATGGGTCTAGACACGCTCGGTGAGAGAGGGATGACTTACGCGAACACAAAGTAATTACTTCCGTTTGGCAAAATGGTCGAACGCCACCGTGACCTATTTATGAAACATTCAGTCAAGCTGTAATTAATGCGCGAAATAATGATTACATAAACAAAACACCCACCACTGTACATATCCAAATGACGGCCTTAAAAGCAAGGTACGCATTTGATACGTATTTATTTGTAACAGCCGTCATATATACAGAAAGAGCAGTTTTCGCTTACAAGCCAGTTAATCATGTTTGTCACTTTGTCAAAATATACATACTATATATTTAAAAAATAGCTGTGCGTGAAGAACGTCGTATACTTTACAACAAATCGTGTTCGTTCATCCGTGTTCACGTACGTGCGTGCTCGTGTACGTGCGTGCAGGCATACGTGGTGTTAGAAGATAATGGTTTCTCTGATGATTAAAGCCGTCACCGAAACTCGTCCTTGTAATACCTGCTATGATAACGACATTAGTCGCAGTGGAAACACCCACTAAGTACTCGTCGTACAATTGAGTCACACACCTGAACTGAACCCAGCAAAAGAAAAACACTTTGGACCGGAAGCTGAAGCTGAGCACGGGAAATGTAATAGAATAACTAATGCAAGTGTGCAGCTCGTTGGTAATGAAATACACAGTCCAGCGTGACGTCCACCTGCTAAGTTGTCCATATATCTCCCACGAACGTTTTTCCCTTCGGCGGCAAAATATTACCATGAATAGCAATCCCATCAGCAGCTGTGTGTGCCGTCGTACCACTGTCGTAACAAAACAGTCCGAGGGATGTAAACAAGATCACCGATCACCGCTCATGCTAGCAAAACAAATAATCACGAACTTATTCTTTATTCTGATAGTCCAGCGGATATGTGAAAAGAGTATGCACGTTTTGATTAAAGCAAGATTCTTAGCCCATCAATGTTACATAGCTTGAGGACCATATTAAGCATTGCAAGTAATCTACATTTTTAAGACTTCAAAATGGCCGCCATTTCGACGAATGGCGGCAATCAAAAAGTGCACAATTCCGTCATTTTTCAGCACATATCCGCTGAATACTACAAATTCGAAGTGCTTTTTCGATAGGCAGTCACTGTCGTAGTTTTACAGAAAGCAAAGAATGCTATAAGTGTTTTAGTATTGTACGAACAAACATTCAGGTACTTGATTAATTTATGCATATCAATACATTATCTTATTGGCTTTGTAGATTAACAAATCCCATTAGTCCAAAATAAAATTTTATGTGGGTGGGTAGCTGGGTGAATGGTCCATTTTGAATATAAATATTGTTGCACAAATTAGCTTAGTAGTCCTCTGTGGATATCACGTATGGACAAATTCTGCTCTTTTTATACCCACATTTTTGCTGAGCCTGTAAACATGTGGTGATTCTTTGATGTAATAAGCCAGTTGCAATTTACTGATATATAATTTATGTTCTAACCATTATTATCAGTATATCCCATGTAATTATTGTATCAACTGCTTCACTTGGTGACATAGACACATGTCAATGTACCATTGAAGTTGATTGGCCTTTCCAATTCATATTTGGACGACGGAAGTGTGGCAGCGATTCTTTCGATATTTTGTTTGGGTTATTGAATTTTTACACTTACAAAGCTACTTATTTTGTGTGTGATTACATTGGCAGGTCAGACGTGGTTTTAATAGTTAGCTGCGTATATGCTAGGGAATTCGTAGCTAATCTGGGTGATGTCCATTGGCTAAGAACATTCTTAATTTTGATCGTCACAGAATAATATAATAATCATCACAACAACAACAACAACAACAACAACAACAACAACAATAATAAGCGTTATTTAAACACTGGTCTCCAGTGTAAGACTCTGTTCAGTAGTGTAGTGGTGTTTACATTTTCTTCTCTAGAACAATATAATTTATATATGCACAAATAAATAAAACAAATTGTGATATAACTGTGACTATGAAATCTTGCATACAAATTATTTGTCATTCAATTATATTATAAATAAATGAAATGAGACTAAGATAAAAACAAATTGTAAACCAAATAAATTTAATTTAATGTGAAATGTAAACGAATTAATAACTATAATAATATGTTATTAAATAAATAATTATTAAAATAATATAGTAGTATAATAGTAAACCCCCAAATAACTAGACATAATAATAGTATGCGGTGGGTGACGGTGTGTGTTCTTGATTACTGTCCGCCGGACAGTGGCGAATCACTTGTGTGTGTACTTAGAGTTATGGTTGACACTCCATAGCTGCGGTAACAACAGGACGTGTCTGCGAGGTGACAGTAAATATAGTCCTGTGTGCCACATCTCATCCGATATGCAGCCGATAGAGAGCGTCGTAATGTAGTAATGTAGACCGACAAGGCGAAACATGCGGATAGTTGCATAATTAATTTCTTTCTCTTTTCTCCTTCTCTCCATGCCAACGTCTCTGTCTCTCTGTCTCTCTGTCTCTCTGTCTCTCTGTCTCTCTGTCTCTCTGTCTCTCTGTCTCTCTGTCTCTCTGTCTCTCTGTCTCTCTGTCTCTCTGTCTCTCTGTCTCTCTGTCTCTCTGTCTCTCTGTCTCTCTGTCTCTCTGTCTCTCTGTCTCTCTGTCTCTCTGTCTCTCTGTCTCTCTGTCTCTCTGTCTCTCTGTCTCTATGTCTCTCTGTCTCTCTGTCTCTCTGTCTCTCTGTCTCTCTGTCTCTCTGTCTCTCTGTCTCTCTGTCTCTCGGTCTCTCTGTCTCTCTGTCTCTCTGTCTCTCTGTCTCTCTGTCTCTCTGTCTCTCTCTTTCTCTCTCTCTCTCTCTCTCTCTCTCTCTCTGTTGCTCTCTCTCTCTCTCTGTTGCTCTCTCTCTCTCTCTCTCACTCCACCCATCCTCTATCTGTCCATCCATGCCAACTCCTCTCTTTCTCTCTGCCTCCTTCTAGCAATAACATTCAAACCGCCATACAACTCAGTGCTCATTAATATTCATGAGCTCTGTTGGCAAAACGGTCATTATTTCCTACCAAACTCAAATAAACAAAGTTACGCGTACGTTCAGTCACTTCGAATGATGTCTGTCATGCGGCTACGACAAAGTGAATCTCTCGGTGTAGCGATTTGAAACGTATTCGCACAGGAATCGGTTAGGACATTCCCACAAATACCCACTACTGCCAGGTACTCATTTATATAGTTGAGTGAACTGGAGGAATGCAGGATGGACGAACTTGCCCGAAGTTTGACTCAGCAGCACAGAACTCGAACCTCGGTTCTCTACTAGCGAGTGCAAAGCTTTACCCACTGCGCTACTACAATGTCTGACCACCTCTAGGCATAGCCTCACCATCATGTAGGACATACAAGACTGTGTACCATTGTACACCATATATTACTCGACTTACCGTTTATCATCTATCGTCTATATTCTACGGTAAATCATACAAAGGTTGTATGAAAACCAAATATTGAAAATAAAACTGTTAAAATATGCATGTTGATATCGCATTAACCGACTTTGATACGATATCAACTTTCGAAGACACTGTCTTATGTCGAGTTATCCAGAAGACCGTGATAGTGGGCGATCACTTCACAGCCTTGCTTATGTCTCTTGCACCTGCGAATACACGACCCAGACTGCATCGCTGCAGGCGAACCATAAACCACGGAATGAACCTTGTGGACACAACACGTGCTTGGAGGAACCAGCACGGACGAGATAGTCAGCATGCGTATTTGCTGTAGCGTTACAAATGATGCAAGTGGGTTAATGTGTTAAGTACACGCTGCTTTCGGTGAGTTTTTTTACGAAGTTATTTTGTTTGTATATTACAGTGAGGTGAAACTCCGATAGAATAAAGACAGAACAAAACACACGAAGGTGGGGATCTACTATGAAATCAAACTAATGTCACTTTAAACTTTTAATTTGAAATCCACTTAATCCAAAAGCAAAACAACTGGGCGACTTACACAACTTTCTGATATATGATATTGTAAAAACAGCCACGCCAAATTTGCCAACTGTTGTGGCATATTCATAGTTGATTATTATATGATGTTTATTTGTTATACAAATATTTAACTTCCAAGGATTTACATAAATATGTTAATATTATATTCCGTCATCTTTCGTCAAATGTCATGCGTATTCGTTGCTGACATTTTCTGTACCATGCGCGCCTTAAGCTATATTAAAGATATATTTCATCCTTAAATGCCAGGGCTGTTTGCCATGCAAAAGTAGCCCTGGTGGATTCCCTAAACGAAGTGTGGACATTAGCTGAGTCGAACTAATCGTGGTATTAGTATGCAATATTTTATTACACATGATGTGCATAATTCTTATAAACTATTCACACGATATAATGTGGAAATAAACGAAACATAACCGCGATGGTCAAATGAGCCGCAATGTATTGATATTACTGTATCAACATACCTCCATTATCTCTGATATTGTGACGTGCCCAGTCAACGAAAAAATACACTGACAAAATCTGTATTCTACTCAAACGTACGCGGGCTTCGTAACTCAGCCTACGACTAGCGCTTTAAGGTAAGCACAAAGCAATTTGTCAACGTCAGTGGCGCGTCCGTAATACTGCGTTAGTCGTAATCGTAAAGCGCTTGTGTGATTGTGACGGCAGATCGTACGACTACAATCGAGTCATCATCTGCTCAGCTGCCAGTGATTTTTATTGCTCGACTAAGGCTGCGCACAAGACCTTGCGAATGCGTTGCGGGTATTTCCATGACGATAATCGCTCGTTTTCAATACGCACCAATCACAGTTCACAGAAATTGGCCGCGAGAAAACTTGGTCTGATGGCGCTATTGTGTGACACTGACGTGATATGGCCGCGTTTATAAGTGCCTAGTTTAATCAACGGCATTGACTTGGCGGCGTCCGCTGAAATGAGGTTAGGAGCGTCTAAATCGGAGGTTTAAAGACGATCCATCTGCCTTTGCAATCGACCTGCAAACTAGTTATTTCGTGCGGTTACGCGCAACAAAAGCAAATGATTAGACGTGCGTCTTCTCGTAATCCCAGGAGACGTTGGCAATTCGAACGGACGCCTTTCTGTCGTCAACATTTGATCGTATATGAACGTAAATTGGCAGCTGATTCGATGTGGGATGATAAAATGAGGTTACAGTCGGTCACGTTGGAGATATGTCATTTCATGTACATTGATCAGTTTCTCGATTGTAGGACAATACGTGGTGATGACGGCGATGGTTCCCAGAGAAGTTGAGATTGTGTTTGATTGAATAGGGCTGCCAAAGAGTAAAGGTTAAAGCGCTTTGAGCTTGATACTGCGCTGTATAGAACTTACCTTTGTACTTTACTTTTATGTATATGAATAATGACATTTTTCTTCGGCATTCTTTTGAGACAGTTTTTATTGTATAAGTTGATCAGCCATTACCTCGTGTTAACTACATATATTACTCGTACCTGTATACGCCTTGTGTCCTACCTAGTGTCCTACCTTGTCCTTATCAGTTCTCGCTCTCCCTCCTTTGTCCTTTCCTTATTCTCGCCTCTCCTTCATTTACCTCTCTCGCCCTCGCATCCTCTCTGTCGATATCTTCTTTGTATGTCTTATGTCCGTCTGTTTGCTTGCCCAGACACCCGTGGGCCAGGACGTTCACTCGTCTGCCCTTTCAACACCCCTCTTCCCTGTGCCCACCTGACACATGCATTTCCCGTCTCCCATCGTTTATGTCTTTGCCCACTGTCGACCCAAGTGTGCAGTTTGAACTTCTGGTAAATGGACCACTTTACCTCTAGATGCGTTGTGGGTTTTTGGGAGTCAGACACGAACAACATCACCGCGCCATCCATCGGACCCCGCGCGGACATACATTCGCAGATGAAACAAGCACCGTTCATTGTCTTCTCTAAGCGACGCCATGCAATTGCCCCCGGAATAAACCCGCGATATAAATAACCTTTTTAATTACGTAGCCCTATCAGTCGGTTGCGCTGGCGATGACATTAATTGCCAAAAGGTTGAAAAGACGGTCATGATGTCTGATGAACGCTGATGATAATCGAGGTCCGTGGCTACAACCAGCTGCCGGGTCACTTAACTTGGACGGAAGTCGACAGCCGTCATTGAATCGAAACTTTCACCTGGGCAATGTGTCGTCATCCATTGTGCCTTCTCTCCATCCATACCGGCGGACAAGTCGTCTAATTCCTAATTGTCGCTTTACTAGTCCATATTTGTCTCTTAAATAATAAATCGTCAATTGCTTCAGTCCTGTCTACGGCTACCTGCTATTTCCGCTGAAAGTCAAATAGAGTCTTCAAATATGGCGACGCTGCGTTGTACAATAACATCCTGTTAAAGAATGATGTACCGACGCTTAATGCGCATGTCCGGAAATAGAAATTCGTTGTGTACTGATATATTCTACTTTGAATTTGATTATACTTCGTTGAATTTAAGATTCGATCCTTATAGAGTTCACAGGTTTTATATGAATCTAACTGCGAATTTGTTTCTGCTAGTGTAAGGCCTAATATAATTGGGACACATAATTAACACAAGCTGTACAGATTTGTTGAAGTTTGTAATAAATAATTGGCAATTGCCATTATGCAACGTTACTGGGACTGTTTCACTTTATGAAGTAATCTAAATACAGTTTAATTACCACTATAGCAAAATCAGGTATTTTGGGAAATAGTTTAATATTAAAAATACAAAATACATGCATTATTCTTGTAATGTACCGTAGAAGACTTTATATACAATATATATATATATATATATATATATATATATATATATATATATATATATATATATATACGCATATATACACACACACACACACACACACACACACACACACACACACACACACACACACACACACACACACATACATACATACATACACAGACACACACATTGAATTCGTAAGGTCGACACAAAAGAACGCCGATGTTGTCTGTCCACTGCCGTCTTCTTTATTTACTTGGCTACAATCTGAGTGCGACTCATCTCCCGTCCATTCTCTCCTCCTGTCCCATGTTCTCGTCTGTCTCGAATCACCGCTGTCTCCCGGCTTCTCTTTCTGCCTTTCGTAGCCTCAAGTACAGCATTGCCACAATCAGCACATAATTGCTCCCCACATGGGCGTCGCATCTGGTTCTGACGTCCTGAAGTGATCGCCTCTCCTGACGAGTAATTATCACGTCATCGATCTAGCTGACAGTGTTGTTATCTGGAGGTCGTCGAGTGGTTTTGTAAATCGTTTCGTGCGATTGAAAAATCTGTCATCGATGACTACGTTATTTTCCACACATAGATCATAGATCACCTACCGTAGTTCCAAGCCTAGGGTGCCCATGACGATTGTTCTTCCTGTATTATCATTTCCAACTCTTGTGTTGAGGTCTCCCACTACCACGCATACACGATGCCGGGTACTGGTAACTCCTATTGCTCATATAATTCATCCTTCGTCTCCTCCTCTGTCACTTCTGTTGGTGCATAGCATGCAATCACTGTCAGAATTGCAAGTTTGGAATTAAATCTTGCCTTGATCGGACAGTCATTGATTGGCATTCAAGCAAAGATGTGTCGACCTTTTTCGTCACACGCATGTTAACTCCAGCTCTGTGCTGGTTACTTCATTGGGCTGAATAAAGTCCGGTATGTCTAGAGGACACGGACGTCCTTTACGAATCTATCCATCGTGCCTCACTCATACAGTAGGGAGATGTTGTAATTATCCATCTTCCGCAGTAGTTGTTCAATACTTGCAGTGTTCTCACATTGCAATTCCAGAAGCCCATTTGGTGTTCGTAGCTATACTCTAATGCTGTGCTTGCTGTCGTTGTTGTTGTCATCGTCGTCGTCGTCGTCGTTGTCGTTGTTGTTGTTGTTGTTGTTTTGTGCGTGTGCGTGTGCGTGTGCGTGTGCGTGTGCGTGTGTGTGTTTGCGCGTGCGCATGCGCGCTTTTGTGCGCGTGGTGTGCGTCTTATGCTACTCTCACACAGTGGCGAATATATGGCGAATGGGCTTACGAATGCAATTCGCCACCAATTCGCAATGATCACAATGTGATCGCCTGACATTCGTAGGTGTTCGTAAGCATTCGCGGTCGTTCCTGGCGTGTTGCGAATATTAGGAACATGCTCCTAATATTCGCCAGGAAAGCATATTCTAATTGTTTTCGCAACATTTTCGTAAGCAATCGCAAGACATTCTTATTAATGGCAAGACATTTATAGTAATCGTAAGACATTTGTAAGGATTTGCTAGCATTCATCCATACGAAGCTGTACTTCAACAGCCCAGCAGGATCAGTCCCATGGCAGGACAACATGGTGTAAGAAGTCTTCAACAAACTAAACACAATATATTTATTTTGGGCACCTACTATATTATGGGACTGAGACATTTTAGGACTGAAATATATTTTATGAATTTAATGTAATTAAAAAAAAAAAAAAATATATATATATATATATATATATATATATATATATATATATATATAATTTGTGGCTTATTATATGTTAGGACTTAATGTTTAATGTTGTAATATTTTTAATTTGTATTGCTTTTAGGGACTATGTATTTTAACAATTCTATAATAAAACAAACAAGTAAAAGTTCAATTACGAACAAATAACAGTCATTATTTATTTTGTGCAAATAAAAGTTCCAAAACAAATAAGTAAAAGTTCAATTAAGAACAAATAACAGTCTGGAATCCAGATTGTGACTGTAAAACTGTCAAAATAAATATTATGAATAAAACAATCTTGACTATTCAAGATAGCCTGGCGAATAAAAGTGACACAGCGAAACATTGGCAAGGTGTTTCGCAGCGCATGCGTTGTGTATTCGTTTCATTCGTAAGGCGTTCGCAAGCATTCGTAAGCTTCGTAAGAAATTCGCAAGGATTCGTAAGAAATTCGCAAGCATTCGTAACCATTTGTAAGGCTTCACTTGTTTCAGTAATTATCCTGGCCAATCGTATCGTTTTTGGCGAATTTGCCGCAAATATCAAATCTTTACATTCGCAAGGATATTCGCCACTGTGTGAGAGTAGCATAATTAAGGCAACAATTAAAGCTTCATTTAACCGTACACATGTGTGGACTGATCTGTCAAAACATACGTCATGCAGCAGTGAAATTGACCCAGATTAGATCAGTTCTGGTGCCACAAATGGTCGAAATGTGCCATACACCTTGAGGTCGTGCAACAAGTTATCAATCCCAAGGGCGAACACAAATCGCTACAAGAAATCTTTAATTTTGTGTTGTTTGGAACATTGTCAGAATGGTTAATAATGGACAAGTATTATAACAGACAGTTTAAATTTACTATCCTTTTAATTTATTTTATAATTATTTTATGTTAAGTATATTTTAATGAGTATGCTTTAAAAGTATTACGTAACTTTTTTCAAAGAATATTTTAATAAGATGCTTACCGCTGTACAATATTGCGTGGAGCTGTTGATTTTAGTGTGAATGTACATGTAAAATCCAACTGTAAAATTGCCATATAATAAACTTATATATCTTAAGGTTAAATATTTCATTGCACAGATATATAAACGGAACGAAACGAACTTATGCAGGTAGTGTATTAAAAAAAGAAAACACAACAAAGGAGCCTACTCTTTGTAGTGCAATACACAAGTGACGGACAAAGCAGTAGGTTATTAAACTATGCGCTGCGCTTGCGCGCGCAGTATGCTAAGACCTACGGCAGCCATTGTGTGTGTTTCGATCCGTTGCACCTGAACACATTATTTGCACTACGTCCTATGTTCCTAAATGTACCCTGATCCACGTAAACTGTCAACCGACCAGTTGGCAACGTTTTACGTCATTTGCATTGCAAACAACTGCTCAAATGTACGTTGAAATAAACTTGACGTACGAATGTCGGACACCGTCTGCGCAGGGCCTATCTGTTAGTGCGTGTAGCACTGTCCGTATGATAGGCAGTTGTTCTCTGCGGTTCCTGTCACTGGCTCATCGTCCGTGGCGTAATTTGCATCCGCGGGTGCCTATTTACCCAACAGAAGACACTCGAGAGCCACATCGAAGGCATAAGACTCTTGTGGTAGTATATCAATGCATTATGTTAGGTCAATATGTCGCCCTTCGTGAACTATCTGCAGGCCAAGTTGCTGACCAGTTTCTTGACCTCCTCGTGGTGGTCATATCAGTGACGCTGCTAAAATATGACTAGATACCCCAGGGCTCGTCCAGACACAGAGATACGTGGCTTTTCTCGCCATCCAAGTCTAATGCGATTGCGATGACGTTACCAGTGTAACAACTGCTGAACGTGGTTCCCACGGGGAGATGCGTTGTCGTCAGAACTGCTACATGTCTGGAAGCAATTCTCTAGGCACCACGTGACCGCTAATTCACCAGTGGGCATCACACCTGGACGACATATTCTCAACTGACCATCTTGTCAATCTAGGCAAAGCCAACATGTTTAATACAGTGGAACCTTTATATTAAGGTCATTCACGCGACTGGGTATAAGTCATCCGGATGGCAAGGTGTCCGTATTAGCGAGATTAAATTCCTACATTTTATTGTTACAACAATATTAGAACTATGCTTGAGTGACCTTAATTCCGAAAAGGTCGTATAACCGAGGTGACCATACAATGAGGTTGTACATTATATATGTTTATTATATGAACCAAAATTATATATATATAAATATATATATATATATATATATATATATATATATATATATATATATATATATGTATATATATATATATATATATATATATATATATATATATATATATATGTATATATATATATATATATATATATATATATATATATATATATATATATATGTGTGTGTGTGTGTGTGTGTACACTGTGCAAGCAATTAAAATCAACCAAGGATAAACAAAGCGAGATTGTATTAACAGTGCCCACTGAACTGTCCGGTGATTGGTTCATTTTGTCTATACACGAAGTATCCTGGGTAAAGTTGCAAAATTAACTTTAGCCAAACAGCAACAGCAACAACGCTAAAAGTGAGTTTGACATAGTACAGGCAACACACAATTATTACTTTAAATACATCGACAGTCCAATAACAGTGCAAACAACAAAGCATAAATGTTACATGTTCCGCTGGTTGGAGTTGCATTTTGAAAGACACTTTTCACACAATGTCATATTCGCGTATTATGCAGTCGCAAAAATTGGCGATCTCCGAATAGGTGAATGCCAGTCATTGGCCTAAACAGGCAATGGTGTCACTTCGGTCAAATCTTAAGCTACTGATATGCCCTGCCAAGGTTCACTTCCGTCTCCTGTTGTTATATCTCATAGTCGGAAGTTTGTTTTTCTGTCTCGAAATTTGATGTTTCATTTTTTTAACGCTGCTAGTTTCTTCCCTACCCAGCTGGTTGCGGTCCATATTTATGCGCCGTATGTCATTGCCGGAATTACCCAAAGGTCGTTGCATGACGCTGTCACAATCGTCATATATCTTAGCGCTGCTTCCATCTCCCACGGTGCAAGCCCGGGTGCCTCTTTCATTTCGGTGTCAATTATGTGACACTATTCATTGCCGTATATCTCGTTGTAGAATTCCCCGATGCGTGCTGTTATCTTAATTTGGTCACGGATCTCTAAACTCCTTATCTAGAAATGTAATGTAATCAATCTGTATTTGCTGCTTCGGGTCTGCGTGTTCTCTATCTTGTTGTCAGTGTTTATACGATATTAGGCTAATTGAAATAATTTCTATATTACAAAATAATTCATTCATTCTCTGATTCGTGTTGCATATATCGGGATGACATTTTCTATGTGATCTAGCGGCCCCATTTAGATGCTTCGCAGACTTAGACGTTTTCAAAATTCATCCGATGGGTTGGAAAACTTGGGCGCTCAATATTTCAAAAAAGCCTTACTAGGGTTCCATTCGCAAGATTCCATGTTTTTCTATTATCATCGTAAAGATAATTACGACATCTACAGCTATGTCATTGGACATAGACAAAGTTGCACACTTTTTAAGTTAGTGGTGTTTTAAAATCAGAAAATGTAACCCAGCAACAATTCTATAAGGCACACGTTAGCATTTTATTGGGTCTATCGTATGAGCGCGCCACCTATTTATAGGACACGCTGCAACAATCTAACGCACTTTCCTAACGTCTTAGCACAGTTTAGTTGCCTTTCCCTACGCATTCCAGGGTAACTCGATGATACTGGGTTACTTGGTGATAAAGGCGATAGACACGAGTGATCGTATAATATATTTGCAAAAATTATAGAATTATCTGTCATGAATCCCGTTAAAGGCTTCGACAAGACGTGAAACAAAAACGAAACCGAAACCTGTCTTAGCCAGTGCGCGTATGGCGCATTCGTGACAGAACGAAACGTAATACCAGATGCGTGCGAAGGAACAATTTGAAATGCTGCGTGATATTACGATATTACGTTTCTGATCGCACTTTGTTTGAACAAACGGAATGAATTGGCGAATTGGAGAAATTTGCGAACTACTCACAGTTGCGTAGCGACACAGCGGTTATGAACCGGAGGGTTACGATAGCGTCGTATTGTTATCTACGACTTCTATTTAGTCGGACCAATCGACGTCAAATCACGTGTACACGTCGCTTTGTGATACGTCTGAGTGAAGGTCGACGCTGAGACACCGATATGTTGCGAGACAGCGTATTGACAATCAGCAGTGATGGATCTAGTTTCAAGAGAATGTCATCGTCGTAGAATTCAAATACACAAAAACTGACTTATTCTTCTTCTCGCTAGGCGCGGTTGGCAGTCGCAGTGCTAGGTAACGTGAGATAGGTTGATCGACCGCGGGTACCCTCAAACCACACACGAAAACCGCACCAAATTCTCTCACATCATTAAACTTCCGGAGACGAGAGTACGTTTACGGTGTTTGCATTGCAACACATTCTGAACGCACCATCTACATTGCAACATTTATCATAATTGACCACACGGCTGCATTGATTATTACAGCATATACATCATTACACACACATATAATACTCAGGACGCGGCATTGAAATCTCAGTGGACGCAATCTCCAAATCATCTTTCTCTTGCGCAAGTGCGTGTACTCCACGTTTAGTTGTTCAAGTTATCTCACCTGTGAGTATTGTATATAGTCACTGGTGGGCAGTCTTCGCGCGTAATTAATCTTATTTGCTTCTACTAGTTCTAGTTGTTTCCAGCACTCGGCAACGTTCTATTAACTGACTAGTCTGTATATGTTGTGGTTACAACGTATGATCTCATGAGGTCTCATTTAACTAGTCAGCCTTTTTCAGAACATCTACGCCAAGCCGACCTTTCTATGCTGCCACTGAGGGTTGTCACTGCCAGGGTGCTTGTCGTCCTCGGTGGTTCTTTTACGTCCCAAATTGAGACGTTCCTTCTTAACAGTCCTGAAGTCTGGCCACCGTGCTGTGTGACTTGCCGTTACTTACACGTCCTCTTTCTCGTTGCCAGGCCGTCGACAACATGTGTCGACTGCTGAGACTGTGTCTCCTGCTCGTCGTGGCCGTGTCTGTGCTCGCCCTCGACTCGCCGGTCAACGCCAACGTCGTGCTCCAGTCCAACCCGCTCGAACAGCCGCGACGACCAGCGCAGTTCCGGAACCTCGACGAGCTCAACTCCTACCTCAAGGAACTGCGGCAGTACTACACGATACTCGGCCGACCACGGTAGGAACCAACGGCTTAGCCAAGGGCTTAACACGTTTACCAGTCTTGAAGACGGGTAGATGACTGACCATGAG
Source organism: Oasisia sp. SBJ-2009 (assembly GCA_964017155.1). Taxonomy (NCBI): domain Eukaryota; kingdom Metazoa; phylum Annelida; class Polychaeta; order Sabellida; family Siboglinidae; genus Oasisia; species Oasisia sp. SBJ-2009. The sequence goes on from OZ024862.1 coordinate 10,381,000, forward strand.
GGTAATCGCAACTGATAAGACTACTCTTACAAAAAAGAACCAACGGTATACCATTGATTACCATCGAATACCATTCAGTACCAATGATGTTTCAGCAGGACTCAGTGGTACTCTGAACGGTAATTTTAAATACCATTGAACGGTACAAAGAATCCAAAATACCATTCAAAATATCATTCAAAGAACTATTCAGATACCATTCAAATACGCTTGGCCATAATACCCCCAAGGACATGTCAAGTACCATTCAAAAAACAATCAAACACCAATGGCATTAGAATGGTATTTGAATGCTATTTTTGTAAGGGTAGTGAGATATAGAGGGAGCTGTCTGTTCACTAGATTAACTATTGGTTCTAAGTCTAAGGGTTCTGATTGATGTCCGGCACTGGTACAACTGGTAGCAACATAAGTCAAATGAATCAGTTGTAATTAAGTAAATACCTCAAATCTAAACTAGTTTGTCATTGAAAAATTGCAACTAAACTGGCAAATGGTCGCTGTGGTTGACGTGAATGTCTTCTTCTTCTTAAGGAAATTAACTTAATTACGTAAGGGGTTTGACAATGATATTGACAGAAGCTTTTTGATACCATCAGCATAACATACAAACAACACAACAAATGCGTTGTCGTTTCGGTTTTATGGCAAACATCCACAGATAAATCACGAACTGGGATCACCGACCGATAATCTAAATTAAATAAGCGGCAAAACTAAGCTGCAGTAGCAGGGCATACGTCTTTTACGGTTCCTCTAAATGCACTAATAATTCGAAAAAACTTCAGGCAGTAATGATGGTAAATGCGTGCCATTAGTATGAAGAAGTGCAATGAAATTCTGAAATACATTATGGATATTTTATGTATTACTAGTTCGTTACAAATGGTATGATACAACGATTTGACGACAGAAATGTCGCTATTCTTGAAGACTGCTTGAGTCTGCTATGGGTCGAAAGCTTTCTCGACTAACACGTTGCAACACGGGATAATACAGTCTCGGCAGTTCTCCTTCAATTGGTTCATGACGTTGATGTGGTCGGTCGTAAAGTACCTGCTATGCTGCTTCTGAGTGGAAGTTGCTCTCGTGGTTGGTTTTTGTTGAGTGTCCTGTCTAGCCTTTTCGTCCATATTTTCTGTGAATTCTACAGACCCGACTTAATTTTTTTTTCTGCAACCCATATTCCGGTCGCTTTAACTTGCTTCGCGATCCATCCCCTACCGTGCGATGGTGATTAATATATCGGGAACAACCATAGTAACTAGAACAAAATTGTGTAAGGAAGCAGCAAGATCGTACTAGTTCGAGTATGTTCGGAAGCTATTACGTTGACTAATTATTTTCATACCAGAGAAAACAAGAAGGTGGCTAGACAATGTCGTCTGAATATAATTATACGCCGTATGATATTATTTCAAATTCATGCAATATTTGGCATCCAATCATTTATTATTCGTTTCACATGTATCTGGTACTTGAAATAAAGCAAACTTTCTGCCAGACAATCACTTGACCGTGGTAACTCTAGCCGACCCACTCAAAATGGTTTGGCGACCCAATTGGTGATGTTGAGAACTGCTGTCACGTGTTTTTGATAAAAGACATGTCGGTATATAGTTCCTGTTGGTCTGTAGTTCTTTCATATTTTTCCTCTTGACGATCAGCATCATATTAGCGTTTCCCATGCTGTGGCCATAAGTGTGTCTTATATCCATTTAATGTGCATCTTTGGTCGTGACTTCAAGATGGCGTCTTCTCCTGCTTTTAGTGTTTTGCCGTGTATAAGGTCGTTGACTGATGCTGTCCCATTCTTCATATCTCTTACTGCTGCTTACACCTCTCTTGGAATTACCTGGTGTTTCTCTTTCAGGTCGCTGTGGATTATGGAACTATTTTCATTGTCACATGACTCGGCATAGAACACCTGTATTCGTTCTGTGATTTTATTTTGATCATGAATATGTCTACACTGCACGTGCATGTGTAATCATCATGTCGTGGTCTCGGGTGTGCGTTCCATTCACTTTCCTTAGAAATTTAAATGTCATAATCGTTTCGCGTATCATCTCTTAAATGGTTGTACCTCCCGAAGCGCTTCATTGGTTTTTGTTGTGATGTCTTGCAAATTTCTGCGTAATCTGTTCGTTTTTACGGATGCCGTTTTATGCCATTTCTCATCGTTTCTTCGTTACGGCTCGCGTTGGTGACGATTTCCCTTACTTGTTGATAGACTTGACTACGTTTTTGGCACTTTATTGAATCTTATATGTGTGACTTTCGCTCATGTTGGTGATGCCATCTACTCCCTGTAGTGTCTCCAATCGATTTCACAGTTCGAGTTGGAATTCGATCGTCTTTTATTATCTTGGTGATCTCGTATTCATCAACTGCTCCCTTTTAGATATGTCGTCGAAAGTATATATATATATATATATATATATATATATATATATATATATATATATATATATATATATATATATATATCACTCACATGCCGACGACACACAAGTTTATATATCACTTTCACTACCAATGAATACACATACATCTATGTCAACTGTAAATGACTGCCTTACATCTTGCCGTGGATAGAATCAAATAAATTTAAGCTTAATGTCGATAAACTTATGTAATTATTTTTGGTAGAAAACAACAACGAAACAAGGTTATCTACTATTTTCCAGTTAAAATACTTGGTAACGATACATCACCATCAGATACCGTTCGGAATATAGGTTTTGTCTCTGACAGTCATTTAAGCTTTCATCAGTACATTTCATGTTTCTATCATATAGGGCCGTCATTTATCGTTATCGTCTCCTGAAACAATATCAGTTGAATAGCCCACTGAATTATTGTAACTCACTTATAAATAACATTGCCAAAAGGACACACACACATATATTATATATATATATATATATATATATATATATAATATATATACACCATTCGGTATATATATATATACTATTCACACACATATATATATATATATATATATATATATATATATATATATATATAAAATATAATAATATTATTTTATAATATATATATATATATATATATATATATATATATATAAACATATATATATATAAACATATATATATATATATATATATATATATATATATATATATATATATGTATGTAATATATACCATTCGGTGTATATATATATGTGTGTGTATTATATAACATAATATGTTTGATTTTTTGAGTATTTTACCTTTTGGATTCAACGGACACTTACTAAACTTTAAAACGTTACCTCATTTTAAATGCATCGATGGTAGTTTTTCATGTAATAATAAAAATGAAACAAACCTTTTTAAGTGATATTTTGATCAAATGGGTTTACTAACAGTCGTAAGCGATGTCGTCTGGGATATAGGATAATATGAAAGACTGGTAAAAAAATTGCTTAGAGCGGACATCAAACCTGTCTAGCGTAGTGTGGCATTAGTACAATTTCACTTTTTTCCGACGGTGGATCAGCCGGCGTCGAGCCAAATTCGTCAGTGCGACCATTCAGTCTCTTTGGTGGCAATTAATTGGTGCAATCTGGCATCAGGCGTAACCGCAGCGACACTTGGAGGCGACATTTGCGAAATTAATCCGCCTTATTCACATTCCAATTTGACAGATGGTGTGTGATGTGTCGCCGTTGATAGCGAGCGGGAATCACGTAAATATGTGTGCGTCGATTACGCACGAGCGTGCTACAACCAATCACGTATGTAAGGCCGTACAACAATACTGCGTCATCGGTCAGTAAAAAAGCAAAGGTATATTCTTATATATCCTCAGGATTAATCAAAGCGCTTTACACTTTACTGTCGGGCAGACATGTTCAATTGAACGTCATCTTGACTTCTCTGTGAAACATCCACCCACGCTATAATTGATCCGCCTGATTACTCGTACACAACTATCCATCTCTGTCTGTAGTTAGATACTCACGCGTATAGCTGACTGAAACGGAGCAAAATAGACTAAAGAAAATCTGCCCAAAGTTTGACACGGCAACATAACATTCGAACCCGGATTCTCGTAGTCGAGATTCCGTAAAATCTAGCCACTGCGCTACTAGATATCAGAAAAGAAAACAAGTGCAAGACAGACGGAACGCGTTGAAGATGAAATATGAATGACGATGTTACAACAGGTGCGCCTGTGTGACGTGCGCAAATGGCCCTAAATTTCGTGTACAAGAAACAAAATGGGGAATATAGTACCCTAATAACAAACGATTTAACAACACTTCTTGGGATTCGAAGGATAAGTAGGCCAAGTTCATCTACATCCAAACTACTCCTAACTTGTGTGGCACCAAACTACTATTATTTTCAAGATTTTCGCTTCAAACGTTGTCCACAGTGGGCGAAAAGTATACAGCTGTGGAAAATGGCGTAGTCGATTGTTATGAAGTTGTAACTACAAACAAAATGTTCTTCTTATTTTGCGCCAGATCCTATTTGACCCTTTTTGTATTTGTTTTTTCAATATATTAATATCGCCGTGCAAGGAAAGTGGTTATTTCACGGATTGTGGATATCTAACTATTGTGTAAAGTTGGTATGCATTAACTAGCAGTTTTTTTAGACATTGATGCAGGCCGACATCACATTAGCAAAGTGTCAATGCTGGCAACGGTGGTGTTAATGAATATGAAACTGTTTCGAACACTACATACATATAGCCTGCATAGGATACCTGGTAACCACGGTGACTAATACCACACATACCGAAATTTCATAAACGCATGGTTCGTGTCAGTCAACGCCGGAAATGAATGATCCACATTTGTAGATATGTCACTTACAGCGCTAGTTTGTGTATTCATAGAACCGCTAATTGATGTATCCATTACGTCGCTATTTGATTACGTCACAATCACGATTACGCGCGTGACATCCGTCAAACTCAGCATTTGCCGCTAATGCTGATAGCGGATATATATGTGGATTACATAAGTAGGCCAACTTCTGCGTGATATCTCATATATCATATATCATACAGTTGTCACACTAAGCACTTTTTCTTATGTTGTTGTCATAAAGAAATACGACGACACGAATAAACATACTACGTGATCGGCATCCATTTTATTATCGGTTGACGAAGGTGTTGCTAAGCAACATGTCACGTGGCGGATAAGTGTATTGTTTTTCCCGCAATACTCGCCTAAACAACACGTGGTAGAGTCGGGATATATCCCAAATATGCATAAAATTATTTGTTATCACAATACATTACTGCTTTACACATCACTAAGACATATTGTTGATTAAATGTGTCGAAATTACCGGATTATTTTACTATTATGTTA
>OZ024862.1:10391343-10413843 GCA_964017155.1 Oasisia sp. SBJ-2009
CGAGACGTCCGAGATTGATCGAGATCTGTGCACGTTTGGTTCCAAAGGGGGGAGTGCCCCAGGGCCCAGCTCCTACCTAATAGCTCTGCTTTGAAACATTCCACTGAATAGTTCTCTGTTGGACAAATGTCATTGCCAGTAAATGTTGATTGCGACCCGAAGCATTCTTGTGTAACACCTATCTAGATGTTTTACTGCCAGGATTTGTAATGCGCTTTAAACTGACTACCGAGAATAACACTAGCCCGACACTTTATGCACGAGATTCACGCACATTCTCGTCAACTTCCCGACTCTCGTCGATTTGCCGACTCTCATCGACTTGCTGAATTACGTTGACTTGCAGATATCCGCCGACTGTCGTAGAATTGTCGACAGTCGCCGTATTATCGACTGTCGCAGCGTTAGTCGGGAAGAAAGTGTTGCTGCTAAAGCATGATGTTAAAGTAATTATCACATGGGACAACTTCCTATCGATGACAGAATCTGTATTTACGCACTGTAATATACAACTAAAGATACACTGCAGACCTTTGGCTAGAGGCAATATAAATGTGTAAAGACGTAAAAGCTTGTGACAACGGTTACTATCATGTGGTTTGAACATGCGACCTAAATATTTGCAGTAAATTTCAATGCTATTGGAGAGAGAGAGAGAGGGGGGGGGGACCTGGAAAGAACTATAAAAAAAAAACAGGTGACATTGGCCTCACTCTGGAAGGGAGCAAGGGGCGGGGAGGGAGGCAAAATGTCGATAACGAAATTAAGTTACAAAATAGCATTATATTCATATCCTCACGATAAGAGAAAATAAAAAAAAATGGCTACGTTGCGATGCGGATATTGAAGAAGCAGGTGACCTGGCAGACAAATTAACAAACGGCAAGTGGTTAAGGTATGTTTATTTTCTTACCTGTTTTACTATAGATTAAATATTGAATAACTTCGTAAAAATAGTATTAACTGATAACAGTGAGTAGTCACATATTTCATTTTCTTAGTTGGCCTTGGACTGAATCATGACATACCCAATTGTATAAGCCGCGAATGGTTGGTACTGTTCGTCGAACAGCACCAATACAACCATTCGCAGCTTATACATAACACATGCAAATAGGCAGGTCAGCGTCTGTAGCAATAAACAAATACAACACAAGCCACTATTTTAGCTGCATATCTTTGGGGGGTCCTCGCAATAATCTGTAGGTTATTTTCAGGTGGCATTAGCGATCAGAATACAGCTGCATCAGTTTAGCCACCTGGTAGACAATGTACCACGTTTGGGCGTGTGTAGCCGACATGGCGAATCTTCGGGACCACAGGACGAATAACAAGGGCAATGACGTGGTTTTCCATATGCCTAATAAACGTATGCAACCTCTTACACTTAAAATAGATGATGTGTATATTGAAAGAGTAGATGAATTTAATTTTCTAGGATTGACTTTAGACACTAATCTAAATTGGAGAAAACACACGGAGAACATATCAAATAAGTGTTCAGAAACAATTGGCGTATTAAACCGATTAAAATATGTATTACCATTAGACATAAAAGTTTTATTATATAACACCTTAATATTATCACATATCAATTATTGTGTTATGATTTGGGGATATCAAAGAAATAGAATTACAAGCATCCAAAAAGGTCATGCGAATAATAACCTTAGATACATATAATTCACATACAGAACCACTTTTCAAAAATGTTAAACTACTAAAAATAGAAGATATGTTAAAGTTACAAGAATTATAATTTTATTTTAAATATATTCATAAACAATTACCTTCGTATTTACTAAACTGGCAAATTATACCAAGAATTAATATACACAATTATAATACTCGTGTAAAAGATAATATACATACTTTTAGAGCTAAGCATGAATTTGCAATGAAATGTCTCAGACACAGCCTCCCTCATACTATAAATGAGACTCCTGATGCAACTAAAAACAACATATACACTCACAGCTTGCATGGCTTTATAATGTATATAAAAACTTGTTTGCTAAACAACTATAATGATATATGTACTCTATCAAATTGTTATGTATGTCAACCAAATTAAAAAAACAATATATGTCAATGTTCACTAGCCAATCTCTACACCACATCACACTTTCTTACTTAAAGCTAACACTTCCAAATAAACATTTGAGTTAAACATCTTGTATACTAAAGACCATACTACTTTATACCATGAAATTATGGTGGCTCCTATGACAGCGACATTATTGTCTTAATAGGAGCTACCGACCCCAGTTTGTAAATGTTATATGATTGTGGGTTTTATTTCTAATTTTTGTACAACAAGAATCACTGTAAGTGCACACATTTGTATGTATTGTAGGCCTACCATGTAGACTTATATTAGTATGTGAACATGATATAATATGTGTGTATGTATGCTTGTATAAATGTGCTGTACGAAATTGATGTACTTTCAACATATGCTATACCTACTTGGGGTTAATAAATGTCATGGTCATGGTCATGGTCATGGTCATGGTCATGGTCATGGTCATGGTCATGGTCATGGTCATGGTCATGGTCATGGTCATGGTCATGGTCATGGTCATGGTCATGGTCATGGTCATGGTCATGGTCATGGTCATGGTCATGGTCATGGTCATGGTCATGGTCATGGTCATGGTCATGGTCATGGTCATGGTCATGGTCATGGTCATGGTCATGGTCATGGTCATGGTCATGGTCATGGTCATGGTCATGGTCATGGTCATGGTCATGGTCATGGTCATGGTCATGGTCATGGTCATGGTCATGGTCATGGTCATGGTCATGGTCATGGTCATGGTCATGGTCATGGTCATGGTCATGGTCATGGTCATGGTCATGGTCATGGTCATGGTCATGGTCATGGTCATGGTCATGGTCATGGTCATGGTCATGGTCATGGTCATGGTCATGGTCATGGTCATGGTCATGGTCATGGTCATGGTCATGGTCATGGTCATGGTCATGGTCATGGTCATGGTCATGGTCATGGTCATGGTCATGGTCATGGTCATGGTCATGGTCATGGTCATGGTCATGGTCATGGTCATGGTCATGGTCATGGTCATGGTCATGGTCATGGTCATGGTCATGGTCATGGTCATGGTCATGGTCATGGTCATGGTCATGGTCATGGTCATGGTCATGGTCATGGTCATGGTCATGGTCATGGTCATGGTCATGGTCATGGTCATGGTCATGGTCATGGTCATGGTCATGGTCATGGTCATGGTCATGGTCATGGTCATGGTCATGGTCATGGTCATGGTCATGGTCATGGTCATGGTCATGGTCATGGTCATGGTTAGCCTCGACTACCTAGGGTCCGTGAGATGGAAGCACTTTTATTCCACTCACATCCATCCCAGCTCCTTACGCTCTGTGTTGTCTTTCATGCCGAATTTAAAATATTATACATTAAATAAGGATACCGTTTAACAGATAATACTATACTGTAAACACTATTCAAATATAAACTAAAACTAAAACATGTCACACACACAAAATAAACATAAATTATACTTTTCCATTGTTATTGTTTTCATATCGTTTTTTTCTTATGTGTGCAGATATTCTAAAACTTTGTTTCGATATAAAAAAGCATACGTTCTATAAAAACAGTAATTGTTAATTCTACACCTAAACCTGTGAATTCGTAGAAAACAGTGATGCCGTCTGGTGGCTTCGAGCAGTAACATTATACATAGTCAGGTCGCCAGACAGGTATAGCCTGCACCGACTGATACCGTTTTTCTTGCTGGATTCAACATCCTTAGGACCTCAATAGTGGAGATCAAGCAGGTATCAAGCAGGTATCAAGCGGATATCCTTTGCAATTCGAGATATCCAAGATGGACGCCGGCGCCAATAGAAAATAATTAATAATGAACCAGTGGACTTAGAATCGCAACTGATACCACTTTTGTGCTGCACTTGTTATAAGCAACCCAATTTATGGGGTTATTTTTGCAATTTAAGGTCAGTTAGGTCATCTATCGTGTTCATGGTCATATCACAGAGACTATTGTTCAAGACTGAAATTAAATCAGTTCTCGATGTTACAGTTCAAATACATGTTAGATAAACCATGCAACGGTCAAAACCAATCCCATCTGAACAAGTGCCAAGACGATTATTGTACTAGGATTAGGGCAAATACATATATATTGAAATAACTAATTATTATTGGTTAGCAGTTATATGCACAATCATTCAGGATTCCCGCTGGCAGTTCAGTTAGATGGCCTATTTGTTGTTGCAAATCAATCTGAGGCAGAGTTGGAGGGAGTGACGTCTTTCTATATACTGTAATAGATTATCTCATCTTCCTCATCGAAACAAATGGCTCTGCTGGAGGTTTCAAATGTGTCTCGAAGGTCGCCATGTCGTGAGTGAATACCAACACACTTGGGCTGCTGAGCTCGGCATGAAAATTGCCGACCATGACTTGAACAAGTCCTTCCACTGTGACGGATCGTCTTCGGTCACGGTATTTCGCCACTGCAGAGGATCGCTTGAAACGCAGCAACTCATCAAATGAACAGCAGACAAGATAGTCGTGCATATACTTGACAGTTTGGTGTAGTATACCCCAAGGGCGATTTGGAGAGGGGTAGAGTGTTTCTTATTGGCGCTGGTGTCTCCAATGAGGAGAGAAGGAAGAGACTGCTCACCAATGAACAGTTTCCTTGGTAACTCCTGCAACGGTATCCGATGCAGATTCTTCTGCGATCTCTTTGGAGATTTTCGTTGGTGTGTGTCCGAAGCTTGCAGTCCTTCTTGATATATGTTGCCACCGCGTCCAACGCAACCTCCAGATTGTCATCATCATCGTCACTCTTGATCATTTCAGGGTGTCACAGACGAAGGAAGCTGATAGCACAACCACATCATCCATATTCTAGGAAAAAACATCAAGTTCAGTAATGTGGGTCGCCTCATCTGCCTTCCACAGAGCTCCACATACCGCTCCATCAGACTGACAGAGTCCCACCTCTGATATTGCTGACGTTGCAACTCTTTCATAGGCGCCTCGACTACGAGATATGTCGTTTGATGTTTCTTTCTTGGTTTCACCTTGGAGAGATAATCCGCTAAAGAACCGTGCATAGCAATATTTGTGATATCACGCGGCGTGAAGATCAGTTGCTCTGGCTGTGAGATACGCTAATCGCTCAAGTAAATCATCAGGCCACTCGTCTGTCCACTCGTTGCATTTATCCTTGATTCTTTTCTCTACAGCGTCTGTCGTCTCGGTTCCATCTTCATTGTTATGCGCCATTTCAGTTTCCCTCAGGAGATTGTCACACAAGAATTATGATATTTGCTTTTTTACGTAGGAACACTTTCTAATGTTCTGAAGGTCTGAATGTAAGTCATCAACTTGTATTTCACTGACTTTCATATTATTGTGCAGTCTATAACAGTTCTTGCTACACTGAAGCAGTGGTATAACCAGGGAGGCCAGGGGAGCCATGCCCCCCCCCCCCCCCAATCCCGGTAAAGCATCCATAGGGTGATGGGGAACGGAGGACCAATAAGTGGCCGCCTGATTTATAGAATCACATAGTACAGAGGATATAAGGATTCCTGTGTAAGACTTACCATCCCAATACTACAATTTCGCGAAGAAATTTGTCATGTTCAAACATGATTCATGCAGCTCCACTTCTATCGCTGGTTGCAGTCCAAGAGGTGACAAAGCAACGCAAATGTCTTCATTCTCAACGTGCGTGATGGCTAATATATTTAGGATTCAAAATAATAGTTGCCCGGGTACTAGACTAGGGTAAAATTGCATTTAGTTGTTGTTTTCTTGGCATCTCTATAGTCAGAGATGAGTTGGCCATGATTTCCGTTTCATTGTCTTTTTTCGTCATCTCACTTTTCTCTCTCTCTCTCTCTCTCTCTCTCTCTCTCTCTCTCTCTGTTCTCTATCAGCAGTCTCCAATTCCTTCTATCTGATGCACCTATTCCTCCATTCTTCTCTTTCAAGGTCTCCTTTAAGCAATCCCTCATTGCAATTTCGGTCCTCTTTCCCCTCTTTTCCCCTATACTTTCTGAGCATGTGCTCTCGTTGCCAGTTTTTCATCTCCCATTCCTTCTATATGACCAGCCCATGTCAAACTATGTCTAGCAAATTTCGTCTTAAAATGTCCTTTACTCCAACCTCCTCTCTCGGTTCATTCGTCCTGTTCTTATTAACTCTCTTACCTCCAACGATTCTTCGAACCAGGTTGGTTTCGCAAACCTATAGTTTCTGCTCTTGTTTCTCTGTTAGTGCCATCGCGCCATTCGTGTATGCCGGGGTAACACACGAGCTAATTACATCTCCTTTATGTTTACGTGAGTTGTGTCTGTCTCCCATCACCTCTTCGACTTTGCTCCAAGCGTTAAATTTTCCCTGCTGTAAGCCTCATTATAACCAAAGCAAATTATCTAGTCGATTTTGCCCTAATTGAGTAATTGAAATTTCCTTATGTTAATTTATTTATTTTAATATGCTGCAATGTTTCATGTTATGAAGTTACTGGTTGAACGCCAACGCCTCATAAGTTATGTTAAATTAGGAATGTTTAATTATTATTTCATCACAGTAAGTAACTACATGTTAGTATTTGTCATAATTTTTGTCAGTAGATATATCTTGAGTAATGTGGTGGCCGGCTATAAATGGATATTATGTAGGGGCTATGGTTTCGCTATGGGTTTGCTATGGGTTCGCTCTTATTTTCTAACTTTGGCGCTTTCTGTGAATGGTTTTGCTGAACTGCCAGCTACAAATCAGTGAACTTGGTTGTCATGTCGGTATTAATTTTAAGTGAGTAGGGTTTGAATTATATATATATATATATATATATATATATATATATATATATATATATATATATATATATATATATATATATATATATATATATATACAAACACACACACACACACACACACACACACACACACACACACACACACACACACACACACACACACACACACACACACATGCAAATCCTGGCTACGCCACTGACCTGGAGTTTTTCAACTGTAGCAAAACTTGAAGAGAAAAAAATGTCATCCATTGCATAGATTAACTAGCCAATCCACCGCAAATATTAATAGCTACGCTGCGCTTTATTGTTAGTTTATTATCGCACCATCACCACACTAAATTATCAATATCGTTTCACAACATGTTCTGTATATCTGAAAAATGAAATCAATTAATTTACATTTGAATATATCATTTGAATAGATGGCATGCATCTTGGTTTACAAAATAGTATATTTTTGATATGCCGATTTGAGATAAACACCATGGCGTCTGAGTGAGGTAAGAATTATTGACAAGTTTGTCGATTTATTGCAAATATCAGATATTGACTTCTGTTCGGCACGCACAATCTCATTGACAAGCTTACGTTGATCACTATGATATACTATGATACGTAGTTAGTCATAATAATTAGAAGAACACTAGTCAAGTGGTACTTTATAATGACATATACACTGTACATTAGTTACTTCAAACATGGCGTAAATAGCCGCGACGCAAGACACATAACCGCGCACACGTACTGTTGGACTGCTTAAATACCGTTTTATCCATAGGTAGGATTTTACTTATCTATATCTATATATTTTGAACATATCATTATGTATAAAATTGAGTCATATTTATTGATATATTTGCGTGATAATTTGCATCAGAATTAAATTTATGAATGTATATGTCAGCAATTAATAGTAGGCAACAATGGCAGGAACGCCGACAGTTAACGTAACAACCTAATCTACTTGCATACGCCGTCGTTTGCTTGACATGTTGACAGCCGCGCACGCTTATCTCTTTCTTATCTGCCCTGCCCTATTTATGAAGGCCCCTCCCCACATTCTTTAAGTTGGCTGGTGATTTTATTTATCCTGCTTTTAAGGTGTAATATGTTCTGTAAACTACATACATAATGCACATTACATGCCCTCCACCATTGTATGGTCAGCCATACATGCATTTACACAACTCAGTTCAGAATAATTGCAAACCTCACCTTTGAACCTAATGTCTGTAATTTCTGCATTACGTTTAGCTAAAACGTGGTATCTCTTGCGATTGTATGGCCACTGGTTCAAAAGTTATTTTATTGTCGCATGCGGCCATCTTGGCGGTCATGTTGGATATATATATATATATAATTGCTCAATGATATTCGCGTGGTATTCGTTATAGAATTCCTAAGAATGTAGAAACCAGCGCAAGTAAATGATATCAGTCGGTGCAGGATTAGGCCAAAAAACAGCTTTGGCGACCTGACTAATAAGAGTTATGTAAGCAAAGCAAATGTTTCATCAGACAATCTTCTCGGTGACGTTACACAGCCGAATCGGTTAAGCGAGACCAAATCGAAATGAACTTACTCACTTCACTTACCCATACTAGGCAAGATTTCACACCGACTGAAAAGAGAGATCCGAGATAATGTTCACCCTTCTAAAGAGGTGAAAGCAGCGCTAATTACGAGATACGAAGAATAGGCGTCAGGTAACGACCATACATTTATATAAATATCGAAACAGTGGATATCATAACGCGCACGGCTGCTGCTACTACTACTGCTGCTGCTGCTGCTGCTGCTGCTGCTGCTGCTACTGCTGCTGCTACTGCTACTGCTACTGCTGCTACTACTACTACTGCTGCTGCTGCTGCTGCTGCTGCTGCTGCTGCTACTACTACTGCTGCTACTGCTACTGCTACTGCTACTGCTACGGCTACTGCTACTGCTACTGCTACTGCTACTGCTACTGCTACTGCTACTGCTACTGCTACTGCTACTACTACTACTACTACTACTACTACTACTACTACTACTACTACTACTACTACTACTACTACTACTACTACTACTACATGTATTACTACTACTACTACTACTACTACTACTACTACTACTACTACTACTACTACTACTACTACTACTACTACTACTACTACTACTACTACTACTACTACTACTACTACTACTACTACTACTACTACTACTACTACTACTACTACTACTACTACTACTACTACTACTACTACTACTACTACTACTACTACTACTACTACTACTACTACTACTACTACTACTACTACTACTACTACTACTACTACTACTACTACTACTACTACTACTACTACTACTACTACTACTACTACTGTGATGGTGAAATAGGCTTCAGTTGTACTAACTCAACGTATATCATTTAAATTCCATGATAAGCTTAAGAAACTTTATAAACATTGTACACACATTCTGATAAATACAATTACAAAAAGGTCGGTTAACTCAGAATGCAACTTGTATATGAAACAGGCAGAGACCTGACAACAACGTCCACTGTTATGCTCTTAGTTCTAGCCGATTCGCTAGATGGCGCCGCGTTACGGTCTTGGTTAGATATTTCATTCGACGGATGACGGCACAGTCGAGACATTCATCGACATAAACTGAGCGCGACAGGGTGGACGCAGACTTCAGTAGCCAAAGGCAGTTAGCCACGGACTTGTTTTTACAAATACTGGTTCCGCTACTTTGCAATTTAGCTATATCACGCTCAAATAACTGCTTAACGTTTGCGGAATGTTTCCTATGTCAGCGATGCTGATAAAGGGAATACATGTATAGTGCATGGTTAGCATACTATCTACTAGACTAAACATTATTGAGCACTGCTGTCGCTTTACAATTATTTTTGCCGTAAAGATCAACATTTGGGGTGTGAATGTCAACAAAAAGACGACTTAGCACGTAATGAATAGGTCACTTCGGTTATTTTGAAATTCTAAAAAGACGCCATAATACAACTGTGCCTGTTCCAGGGAGCGCCACCTCTTTGAGGCCTCTAAGTGCTTCCCTTTGAAGCCAACAAAACCCTCCACGTGCACAAATATAAACGATGAAATGTCTGTCAAATATAGAATACCGGTGTTTCCCCTCTTTTGTTGTACAGCTTATTGGCATGATTTAGCAGGATTTTATTCTTTTATTAATAAATTGTTGTAAACAACAGTCTTGTTGCAAACAATTATCTGTGTTGACTTGAATAATAAGTCCTGAGGATCTCGCGTACATTGGTCACCGTTCTCTGGGCACAGGTTATATTTCACATCTTGTTAAACAACATTAATATAGGTTGAACGTATATACGGACATGTTCACGTGCAAACTTGTTTCAATCGAGAGTTCTGTTATGAGTTTGTGTGTGCGTGTGCGTGTGCGTGTGCGTGTGCGTGTGCGTGTGCGTGTGCGTGTGCGTGTGCGTGTGCGTGTGCGTGTGCGTGTGCGTGTGCGTGTGCGTGTGCGTGTGCGTGTGCGTGTGCGTGTGCGTGTGCGTGTGCGTGTGCGTGTGCGTGTGCGTGTGCGTGTGCGTGTGCGTGTGCGTGTGCGTGTGCGTGTGCGTGTGCGTGTGCGTGTGCGTGTGCGTGTGCGTGTGCGTGTGCGTGTGCGTGTGCGTGTGCCTGTGCCTGTGCCTGTGCCTGTGCCTGTGCCTGTGCCTGTGCCTGTGCCTGTGCCTGTGCCTGTGCCTGTGCCTGTGCCTGTGCCTGTGCCTGTGCCTGTGCCTGTGCCTGTGCCTGTGCCTGTGCCTGTGCCTGTGCCTGTGCCTGTGCCTGTGCCTGTGCCTGTGCCTGTGCCTGTGCCTGTGCCTGTGCCTGTGCCTGTGCCTGTGCCTGTGCCTGTGCCTGTGCCTGTGCCTGTGCCTGTGCCTGTGCCTGTGCCTGTGCCTGTGCCTGTGCCTGTGCCTGTGCCTGTGCCTGTGCCTGTGCCTGTGCCTGTGCCTGTGCCTGTGCCTGTGCCTGTGCCTGTGCCTGTGCGTATGGCGTATGAATTGTGACTGTATTTACAATTCGACAGTCTATAAAGGGTCACAAGGATATTCAAAGAATATAATTTTTTTTATTACTTTTAATCTTGCTAATGCAAAATCAGTCTTTGGCGAACATTCCTTCTGCACACTCCTCAAAAGGTCGCCTCCCTCCGATAGCTGGTATATAATCAGAATTGGGGAACATCAGCGCATTATGTCCTTCTCTCTTAGACGTATCGTATATTATCGCACTTTGCCGCTGTCCAGTCGCTTACTTACTGTAACAATCAATCGATTGCTCTCCTTAACAGCATGGTCGTTGGTCGCCTTTGGCAAAGGGTCGTGTACTGTAGATGCATTGTCGCTATTGCTAGAACAACTCCCTGTCTGTGTTTGTGGTCGCATACTTTGGGTGGTCACCAAACAAAAGGTTACGAAGCAAAGTAACTGTAGTGACCTTTTTGACGAAGTGAAAAGCGAGAGAGGTGTCATATGTCTTGCTGTTACGGAACTAGTCTAGTTTGGGTGTTTCCTAAAGTGACCTTAATTGCGATGTGTGTGTATTAAAACGGTTACGGTAAAACGATGTTACACTATATCGGCTAATGCCTTCGTTGTATCGTGTTACATTTATGACGGGTTAAATAAAACAAGCACTGTTCACATTGATAATGAAGTTGTCATCACGCTCACTTATATATGTCACCGTCCATGTAGGCAATAAGAGGCTATATATATATATATATATATATATATATATATATATATATATATATATATATATATATATATATATATATATATATATATATATATATATATATGTATATATATATGTATATATAATATTGATTTATATATATATATATATGTATAATATAATATACATTACATATATTATATATTTATATATGTATGTATATATGATATATGTATAATTATATATATATATATATATATATATATATATATATATATATATATATATATATATATATGCCCTACAAAACTGCATGCTTCGTGCGCATGTCGCCACCGCCATCGCATCCGTAACGACAGAGAAGCTGTGTAGTATTCGCATCTTCCATCCTCTCGTCAATGAGGGGCTGTGACGTAGGCAGTTCAGTCGTGTCGTCACATCCGACGGTGACGAGGCACTCTGACGCAATCGGGTCGGCGACGCGCATGGTCCCCCCGCCGTTGCGTCTGCTTCCTTCGTACGCCACGAGACGGATGCTGCGACTGCCGCGGGGCTTCTCTGTAACATCAGAACCGTCGCGATATTGAGACAAAGCTGGCGATATACGACACGTGAATAGAAGCTGGTCAAGATGACCCACGGCGCAAATGGTGAATACATTGATCATAATGTGTCGACACATTGCTTGCACCCACGTGGAAACGTGTCCTGTTGTTCCAAAGATCGCATACAAAGAAGCATTTATCATGTCAATTATATGTAGATTCTATATAGTTTTTTGTAACAAATATCACAGTGTGTTCTTTGTGCAATATTTAGTCGTGCTATGCGACTGTATTGCTTGCACATAAATACACTCAGGGAGTTTGTTGATGTATAATTAATCATTGTTTAATAAAAATATTATTCTACCACACGCTAAATCGGATATTGCAAACATTTACCGGTATCACCAAGGATATTATATCTTCAAGATCCTTGGTATCACCATGAACGTCTTTGTGGAAATAATTGGTAACGCATTAATGCTGCTGACGTCGTTTCCATGATACCTTGCACTACTCTTTATTATCGATTATAAACATTAAATTCCTCGTGTAACAATTCCGAATATTCCTCTCCCCATTGTAAGTATTCCGATTGGCGAACGACCAGTTTTGGTATTGCAACCAATGAACTATAAGTCACAAATACTCCAAACAACGTATTCCTAAGTGTAAGTACTCCCGCCATTGTATTCCCAAGTGTAGGTACTCCCGCCATTGTATTCCCAAGTGTAAGTACTCCCACCATTGTATTCCCAAGTGTAAGTACTCCCGCCATTGTATTCCCAAGTGTAAGTACTCCCACCATTGTAGTCCCAAGTGTAAGTACTCCCGCCATTGTATTTCCAAGAGTAAGTACTCCCGCCATTGTATTCCCAAGTGTAAGTATTCCCACCATTGTATTCCCAAGTGTAAGTACTCCCGCCATTGTATTCCCAAGTGTAAGTACTCCCGCCATTGTATTCCAAAGTGTAAGTACTCCCGCCATTGTATTTCCAAGTGTATGTACTCCCATCATTATATTCCCAAGTGTAAGTACTCCCGTCATTGTATTCCCAAGTGTAAGTACTCCCGCCATTGTATTTCCAAGTGTAAGTGACCCAACCATTGTATTCCCAAGTGTAAGTACTCCCGCCTTTATATTCCCGAGTGAAAGTACTCCCGTCATTGTAATCCCAAGTGTAAGTACTCCCACCATTGTATTCCCAACTGTAGGTACTCCCGCCATTCTATTCCCAACTGTAGGTACTCCCGCCATTGTATTCCCAATTGTAGGTACTCCCGCCATTGTATTCCCAAGGGTAAGTACTCCCGCCATTGTATTCGCAAGTGTAGGTACTCCCGCCATTGTATTCCCAAGTGTAAGTACTCCCACCATTGTATTCCCAAGTGTAAGTACTCCCGCCATTGTATTTCCAAGTGTAAGTACTCCCGCCATTGTATTCCCAAGTGAAAGTACTACCGTCATTGTAATCCCAAGTGTAAGTACTCCCACCATTGTATTCCCAACTGTAGGTACTCCCGCCATTGTATTCCCAACTGTAGGTACTCCCGCCATTGTATTCCCAACTGTAGGTACTCCCGCCATTGTATTCCCCAGTGTAAGTACTCCCGTCATTGTATTCCCAAGGGTAAGTACTCCCGCCATTGTATTCCCAAGTGTAGGTACTCCCGCCATTGTATTCCCAAGTGTAAGTACTCCCATCATTGTATTCCCAAGTGTAAGTACTCCCGCCATTGTATTCCCAAGTGTAAGTACTCCCACCATTGTAGTCCCAAGTGTAAGTACTCCCGCCATTGTATTTCCAAGTGTAAGTACTCCCGCCATTGTATTCCCAAGTGTAAGTACTCCCACCATTGTATTCCCAAGTGTAAGTACTCCCGCCATTGTATTCCCAAGTGTAAGTACTCCCACCATTGTATTCCAAAGTGTAAGTACTCCCGCCATTGTATTTCCAAGTGTATGTATTCCCATCATTGTATTCCCAAGTGTAAGTACTCCCGCCATTGTATTTCCAAGTGTAAGTGACCCAACCATTGTATTCCCAAGTGTAAGTACTCCCGCCTTTGTAATCCCAAGTGTAAGTACTCCCACCATTGTATTCCCAACTGTAGGTACTCCCGCCATTGTATTCCCAACTGTAGGTACTCCCGACATTGTATTCCCAATTGTAGGTACCCCGCCATTGTATTCCCAAGTGTAAGTACTCCCGTCATTGTATTCCCAAGGGTAAGTACTCCCGCCATTGTATTTCCAAGTGTAAGTGACCCAACCATTGTATTCCCAAGTGTAAGTACTCCCGCCATTGTATTTCCAAGTGTAAGTACTCCCGCCATTGTATTCCCAAGTGAAAGTACTACCGTCATTGTAATCCCAAGTGTAAGTACTCCCACCATTGTATTCCCAACTGTAGGTACTCCCGCCATTGTATTCCCAACTGTAGGTACTCCAGCCATTGTATTCCCAACTGTAGGTACTCCCGCCATTGTATTCCCCAGTGTAAGTACTCCCGTCATTGTATTTCCAAGTGTAAGTACTCCCGCCATTGTATTCCCAAGTGAAAGTACTACCGTCATTGTAATCCCAAGTGTAAGTACTCCCACCATTGTATTCCCAACTGTAGGTACTCCCGCCATTGTATTCCCAACTGTAGGTACTCCCGCCATTGTATTCCCAACTGTAGGTACTCCCGCCATTGTATTCCCCAGTGTAAGTACTCCCGTCATTGTATTCCCAAGGGTAAGTACTCCCGCCATTGTATTCCCAAGTGTAGGTACTCCCGCCATTGTATTCCCAAGTGTAAGTACTCCCATCATTGTATTCCCAAGTGTAAGTACTCCCGCCATTGTATTCCCAAGTGTAAGTACTCCCACCATTGTAGTCCCAAGTGTAAGTACTCCCGCCATTGTATTTCCAAGTGTAAGTACTCCCGCCATTGTATTCCCAAGTGTAAGTACTCCCACCATTGTATTCCCAAGTGTAAGTACTCCCGCCATTGTATTCCCAAGTGTAAGTACTCCCACCATTGTATTCCAAAGTGTAAGTACTCCCGCCATTGTATTTCCAAGTGTATGTATTCCCATCATTGTATTCCCAAGTGTAAGTACTCCCGCCATTGTATTTCCAAGTGTAAGTGACCCAACCATTGTATTCCCAAGTGTAAGTACTCCCGCCTTTGTAATCCCAAGTGTAAGTACTCCCACCATTGTATTCCCAACTGTAGGTACTCCCGCCATTGTATTCCCAACTGTAGGTACTCCCGACATTGTATTCCCAATTGTAGGTACCCCGCCATTGTATTCCCAAGTGTAAGTACTCCCGTCATTGTATTCCCAAGGGTAAGTACTCCCGCCATTGTATTTCCAAGTGTAAGTGACCCAACCATTGTATTCCCAAGTGTAAGTACTCCCGCCATTGTATTTCCAAGTGTAAGTACTCCCGCCATTGTATTCCCAAGTGAAAGTACTACCGTCATTGTAATCCCAAGTGTAAGTACTCCCACCATTGTATTCCCAACTGTAGGTACTCCCGCCATTGTATTCCCAACTGTAGGTACTCCAGCCATTGTATTCCCAACTGTAGGTACTCCCGCCATTGTATTCCCCAGTGTAAGTACTCCCGTCATTGTATTCCCAAGGGTAAGTACTCCCGCCATTGTATTCCCAAGTGTAGGTACTCCCGCCATTGTATTCCCAAGTGTAAGTACTCCCATCATTGTATTCCCAAGTGTAAGTACTCCCGCCATTGTATTCCCAAGTGTAAGTACTCCCACCATTGTAGTCACAAGTGTAAGTACTCCCGCCATTGTATTTCCAAGTGTAAGTACTCCCGCCATTGTATTCCCAAGTGTAAGTACTCCCACCATTGTATTCCCAAGTGTAAGTACTCCCGCCATTGTATTCCCAAGTGTAAGTACTCCCACCATTGTATTCCAAAGTGTAAGTACTCCCGCCATTGTATTTCCAAGTGTATGTACTCCCATCATTATATTCCCAAGTGTAAGTACTCCTGTCATTGTATTCCCAAGTGTAAGTACTCCCGCCATTGTATTTCCAAGTGTAAGTGACCCAACCATTGTATTCCCAAGTGTAAGTACTCCCGCCTTTGTAATCCCAAGTGTAAGTACTCCCACCATTGTATTCCCAACTGTAGGTACTCCCGCCACTGTATTCCCAACTGTAGGTACTCCCGCCATTGTATTCCCAATTGTAGGTACCCCGCCATTGTATTCCCAAGTGTAAGTACTCCCGTCATTGTATTCCCAAGGGTAAGTACTCCCGCCATTGTATTTCCAAGTGTAAGTGACCCAACCATTGTATTCCCAAATGTAAGTACTCCCGCCTTTGTATTCCCAAGTGAAAGTACTCCCGTCATTGTAATCCCAAGTGTAAGTACTCCCACCATTGTATTCCCAACTGCAGGTACTCCCGCCATTGTATTCCCAATTGTAGGTACTCCCGCCATTGTTTTCCCAAGTGTAAGTACTCCCGCCATTGTATTCCCAAGTGTAAGTACTCCCACCATTGTAGTCCCAAGTGTAAGTATTCCCACCATTGTATTTCCAAGTGTAAGTACTCCCGCCATTGTATTCCCAAGTGTAGGTACTCCCGCCATTGTATTCCCAAATGAAAGTACTCCCGCCATTATATTCCTACGTGAATGTGTCCCAGCATTGTATTCCTACGTGAACGTGTCCCAGCCATTGTATTCCCAAGTGTAAGTACTCCCACCATTGTATTCCCAAGTGTAAGTACTCCCGCCATTGTATTCCCAAGTGTAAGTACTCCCACCATTGTATTCCAAAGTGTAAGTACTCCCGCCATTGTATTTCCAAGTGTATGTACTCCCATCATTATATTCCCAAGTGTAAGTACTCCCGTCATTGTATTCCCAAGTGTAAGTACTCCCGCCTTTGTATTCCCAAGTGAAAGTACTCCCGCCATTGTATTCCCAACTGTAGGTACTCCCGCCATTGTATTCCCAATTGTAGGTACTCCCGCCATTGTATTCCCAAGTGTAAGTACTCCCGCCAATGTATTCCCAAGTGTAAGTACTCCCACCATTGTAGTCCCAAGTGTAAGTACTCCCGCCATTGTATTTCCAAGTGTAAGTACTCCCGCCATTGTATTCCCAAGTGAAAGTACTCCCGTCATTGTAATCCCAAGTGTAAGTACTCCCGCCATTGTATTCCCAAGTGTAAGTACTCCCACCATTGTAGTCCCAAGTGTAAGTACTCCCGCCATTGTATTTCCAAGTGTAAGTACTCCCGCCATTGTATTCCCAAGTGTAAGTACTCCCACCATTGTAGTCCCAAGGGTAAGTACTCCCGCCATTGTATTCCCAAGTGTAGGTACTCCCGCCATTGTATTCCCAAGTGTAAGTACTCCCACCATTGTATTCCCAAGTGTAAGTACTCCCGCCATTGTATTCCCAAGTGTAAGTACTCCCACCATTGTAGTCCCAAGTGTAAATACTCCCGCCATTGTATTTCCAAGTGTAAGTACTCCCGCCATTGTATTCCCAAGTGAAAGTACTCCCGTCATTGTAGTCCCAAGTGTAAGTACTCCCACCATTGTATTTCCAAGTGTAAGTACTCCCGCCATTGTATTCCCAAGTGAAAGTACTCCCGTCGTTGTAATCCCAAGTGTAAGTACTCCCACCATTGTATTCCTAACTGTAGATACTCCCGCCATTGTATTCCCAACTGTAGGTACTCCCGCCATTGTATTCTCAATTGTAGGTACTCCCGCGATTGTATTCCCAAGTGTAAGTACTCCCGTCATTGTATTCCCAAGGGTAAGTACTCCCGCCATTGTATTTCCAAGTGTAAGTGACCCAACCATTGTATTCCCAAGTGTAAGTACTCCCGCCTTTGTATTCCCAAGTGAAAGTACTCCCGTCATTGTAATCCCAAGTGTAAGTACTCCCACCATTGTATTCCCAACTGTAGGTACTCCCGCCATTGTATTCCCAATTGTAGGTACTCCCGCCATTGTATTCCCAAGTGTAAGTACTCCCGCCATTGTATTCCCAAGTGCAAGTACTCCCACCATTGTAGTCCCAAGTGTAAGTACTCCCACCATTGTATTTCCAAGTGTAAGTACTCCCACCATTGTATTCCCAAGTGTAAGTACTCCCACCATTGTACTCCCAAGTGTAAGTACTCCCGCCATTGTATTCCCAAGTGTAAGTACTCCCACAATTGTAGTCCCAAGTGTAAGTACTCCCGCCATTGTATTTCCAAGTGTAAGTACTCCCACCATTGTCTTCCAAAGTGTAAGTACTCCCGCCATTGTATTTCCAAGTGTATGTACTCCCACCATTATATTCCCAAGTATAAGTACTCCCGTCATTGTATTCCCAAGGGTAAGTACTCCCGCCATTGTATTTCCAAGTGTAAGTGACCCAACCATTGTATTCCCAAGTGTAAGTACTCCCGCCTTTGTATTCCCAAGTGAAAGTACTCCCGTCATTGTAATCCCAAGTGTAAGTACTCCCACCATTGTATTCCCAACTGTAGGTACTCCCGCCATTGTATTCCCAACTGTAGGTACTCCCGCCATTGTATTCCCAATTGTAGGTACTCCCGCCATTGTATTCCCAAATGAAAGTATTCCCGCCATTATATTCCTACGTGAATGTGTCCCAGCATTGTATTCCTACGTGAACGTGTCCCAGCCATTGTATTCCCAAGTGTAAGTATTTCACCATTGTACACCCAGTCGCAACTACTCCTACACATTTCCTACCAATATCAATCGCGAAAACTGACAACTGAACTCGTCTCGCAACCACCCAGACTATTGAACTCGTCGTTTCAAACATTCCGATCATTGAACTCGTTAGTTGGATTTACACCGACTTTTTTAAGCGGGAGCACATTCTCCAACCGATGAACTGCCGATCGGAAACACTCCGAACATTGAAACGCTGCACGCAACTAATCCGACCATTGCACTATAAATCGGTACTCCGGGCAATGAACTTATAGCTATAACTCTTCAGATCATTGACTTCCTGCAGTTATTAATAATACGTCGACCACGAACACGTCTACGAAATTAAAACGACGAGTGACCCTTATTGGTTTTTCATTCATGCATTCATTCCTATCTGTTGTGAAGCATTTGCGACCTATTTTGTGGTCAAAGCCTCACTGAAGACACCGTTCACTAGTTGAAGGCGCAGGTCATGAATAATTAACATCCTGACCTTATGCCGCGTGTGCGCTGGTCCCCGCTCGCTACCCTGGGGATCTCAAAGTGACGACGATCGGCAATCAGCGTTGGATACAAAACCACAAGGTAACACAACATCAATAGGAGTCGTTATAGCTCGTTTACCCGCGACAGTAATGTCTAACGTTGGTGTGTTCTTTCACACGTGCACACCTTAGTTGTAGGCACTCATATACTGCTAATAACTGCTTTAATTTATGGGTGTTTGTTTCCATGTGGTGACGCATCATTGAACGGTTTGGAATGTAGCCAAATTTGACTCATCGTTCATGTAGATTTCTTTTGAACAATGTCAAAATCAACGGTGCATGCGTCGCGCAGCACTAATTAAATATACGTTCGGCCTGCTCAAACGGTTGCAACTGAAGAGATATATCGATCTCCCATTCCAGTGACGATTTACGCGGTTCCTGTCGAGTTTTTAATAACAAATATTTCGTTGGAATCCTCACATAATTCACAACAAACTGCAGCGACTTGAATTATTCGTTGCAAATGCTCGTTGTTCTCCACCAAATCGAGTTAAGTGTAATTGAAGACTCGCGCACAATTCGCTAGGTGGAGATAAGTGTCGGTGATTGAAAGGAACACTCTCAGTGTGACTGGCGTATTTAAAGTTGCTTTTAAGATGTCCTGGGTGATAACAATGGATGGACACATTTGTTCTAATTTGACTTTCTTTCCGAGCTCCCAATTACTGTATTTCGCATAGATTTCATGTTGGTGTGACAATACCGATGTGTCGCATGACAACCAGCCGCTTCAACAATAGACGACACTAATCTGCAGACATAGACCTGATTGCATTAGCTATACACCAGTTAACGCTTAGTCCTAGCATCATTAAGAAATGCATTCCCTCAATTCCCCCAGATGACGTTTTCTAAAATACGCAGACAGACATGCTAACCTTATTAGTATCGTAGATCTTGTTGAATATGAAGACATCCAGCCCCCGCGTGGAATGGGACCTGGAATTCGAGTACCTGCCGTATATTCACGACGAAACGCTTCATTGTTCGCGCATAATAGGAAAAGGGCATTAATGGTAAGGTTATGCCAAGCAACGATCGATGGGCCGTTCTGTATCCTAGTTCATAGGTTTCCAATGCACAGTGCACTGCCGACGCCTTGGGCTGTACACGTTACACCAATGTCTGACATAGCCACTACACCCGGCAGATCTTAAGCGTCGGGCGTGAAAGCTCACACGGGCAATTTTTGACGTTGCATCAATTAGACGCGTTGACATGTTGACCTTCACCGTGCGGGCTTCTTGGTGACTGTGTGTCAAGCCGTACGCCCATCTAACTGGTGGCTGTGGCAGAGTCGCCAGTGTGTCGCCTACGTCAGTTTCGTTGTTTTCTCCTCCTGATTTCCTGTCGTTCGGGATGACGCTGTCCTTAGCTCCTTTCTTTCATTTCAGTTTGATGTTTCTTCATCTTCCTTTTCCTCACTTAACTTGCACTATTGTCTTTACCAACTCTCTTCATTTATCTCCACCTTTTGCTCGTGTTCTCCATCCTCCTCGCCCTCTCCCCAAATCTATGTTCACTCAATCCTCCCGGCGCACTCTCTCTGAGAAATCTCTGGAAATCTGTTTCCTTTCCTAGCAGGTCTCCTCTAATTCGTTTCCTGGCATTCTTTTGCTCCAACCTCAGCCTTCAATTCCTCCATTCCACGCTTATCAGTTCTCTTATCACGATATGCGGCTATCTCCAATCGTACTTTCAAAAAGCTGTTATCCTTCTACGAATCTCGTAATTACAAGTAAAAACGTAAGTATCAAATTGACAAATAGGAATAGTCAAACGAAGCGATGGATCTGTGTAAGATAACACAACATTGTTCTACTAATTGTCCAAGTGTATCAATTACGAACGCGTGAATTTAGTGTGGCAAATATGAACTTCAGCGCATACTTCAAGGGAGCAACATTCAACCAGATCAGCATCGTGTGATCTTTTCGGTTTAATTCCCAAGGTAATAATTACTTAACTTTTTTTGAATGCACGTAGTGTACACAATGTGTTTGTAGCGACAACACTCTTCACTATAAGTGCGCTGATTCGGACGTATATTAACCCAAAAATCAGTCATGTCGTTAATATGTTGCTACTGACTTTATTTGGAAGGAGTTTTAAGCAGCTCTTTTTAATATATATATATATATATATATATATATATATATATATATATATATATATATATATATATCATTGTGAGTATTTCCTCAATTTAATATCTCCGTCTCTGCCTCTCTCTCTTTCTCTCTCCCTATCTCTCTCTTCCCCTCCATCTCTCTCTCTCCTATCTCTATCTTCCCTTCCCCGTTACTTTCCCTCCTCTCTCTATATATAATGTGTGTGTGTATGTATATATATATATATATATATATATATATATAAGACATACAGGAATTTCATGTTTCCAGTACACATACGTTTCGTTATGCAGACATATACTTAAATAAATAAGTTAGTGTGTGTGAGCTTCTTATGTTTAGTTTATTTAAGCATATGTCTGCTTAACATAAAATACGTGTCACGGAAACACTAAATCCTGTGTGCCTTTCATACGAATTAAGACTTCCATAAATATGTCGATTTCGTTTACGGTGGCTAGCCATCTCTGAGCTTCCTGTTGTCAAAACGTGATCTCGTGATGAGATATAGTATGACGTAATTCAGTTGCTGTTGGTACCTAATTGACAATATGTCAGGATGTATGAAACGTTTCTTCTGATGGCTGAGGCGTAACGAGATTGTTACGTAAAAAGATGAGCGTCGAGGGACAGGAAGTCACTGTCTTATCCAGTTTCCGAGAATGGTTATTTTCTGAGTAGCAATTAATATTTTTAGACAAGATAAAACAGCGAATGATTTTCCACTTTTTGTTGTTCTCCATGCTACTAGGTCCTTTGTCATTTTCAATTTATATTGTTGTCTTACGAGTGCTACTTGGTGTACTCTGGCCCTCTTTAAGTGGACTAATAGAGGTTATGATATGCTGATGCATGTCCCCATGCATGCATACATGAGTTCTTATGTATATAGTCATTCATACATGTATACTCATACATATTTAAATACATGCATACATACTTACATACTTACATACACACGTACGTGCATGCGTGCGTGTGTTCGTGCG
>OZ024862.1:10428843-10431343 GCA_964017155.1 Oasisia sp. SBJ-2009
TGGCAAAATCTCATCGATCGGACTAATATAGATGATATTGGTTTAACGGGAGTGACAAATGGGCGCTGGTGGACTTCATAGTAGATTTGTACCGGTCGTCGACAAATTACGACGTGTACAGTCGACTTCCAGGAAGACATAATCAGCGGCTGCTCACGACGGCAGAGAACACTTTACGATCGCATCTCGAAGTAGACATGGTCAGCGTTCATATCTGAGTCACGAGGTTCACTATCAATCTCAATTACACAGGCTCATCGCGTCGTTTGTATCGGTTAAGCCATGTAGCCAATGGCAAGTTTTTCACCCCGGCCCGACCAGGTTCGACCAGATCCACACAGACCCGACCAGATCCGACTGGATCAAACCATACCCAACTAGACCCGACTCACTCCGCGTGCATTGTGTATTTTCAAAAAGTACCGAAGATGTTTGGTGAAAGAAGAATGCCCTTTCCGGGGACCACCAGTAGACTGGCCGAATTGAGGAAGCTGTCATAACGTTATGGTTGGTTTTGGATGACACTCGTATATGGAAGTCTCCCCACAAACACGGCGTGCGTCATTGTACAAATGGGTGCGTGTCAAAACACACAAAATTTCATTTCAGCAAAACCAAAAAATAAAATGTGTTTGCCTTCTTCTTCCTCCGAATCAGGAGGATGCTAAAATATCCGGCGGAAATCGGATAGTCGGAGTCGACGTCAAGATCGGACGTGATCGTTTGCCTTAATTCGTCGTCTCTATTAGTTCGTCTAGACAGCACGGGTGTCTATCGGTTGGGGACGGAAGGGACGCGTCCCTTCACTTTTCAGCGTGGACGAACAACGTAAGGACTGTTCCACCACTGTGTTTGATACATGGACATGCGCGGAATGGCATTACTCTATTACATTCATTACAGATTCTCCATGCATACACCATTTGCATAGTCACAATAACTCAAATAAATATGGCCAACAATAAAACATCCACAGCAATATTCCCAACGCGGGTAAAGTGCAGCAGCGTCAAATGTTGAAACGTGCAGTGGATTCTGGGACTAAACACAGCCGTCTGCCAGTAGACGTTTAGAGCGTGTGTTATTCCCACGTGTCCCGCGCGCGAACATCACAGCGTGATGTTTGTTTTCGTTCAACTTAATGCGACGTACGCAATGAAGGCGTCTCGCGTTAAGCCGCTGATTACAAGCGTCTGTCCCTCCAAAGCCGTCATCACGCTTCTTCTGTCAATTGCGTGATGATGACACGGCCCTAATTAGCAGCTAAGACCCTCGTTAATAACAACTCACACGCCCTGAGCTCCCCGCTTTGCGAACGAACGAACGAACGAACGAACGGACGGACGGACGGACGGACGGACGGACGGACGGACGGACGGACGGACGGACGGACGGACGGACGGACGGACGGACGGACGGACGGACGGACGGACGGACGGACGGACGGACGGACGGACGGACGGACGGACGGACGGACGGACGGACGGACGGACGGACGGACGGACGGACGGACGGACGGACGGACGGACGGACGGACGGACGGACGGACGGACGGACGGACGGACGGACGGACGGACGGACGGACGGACGGACGGACGGACGGACGGACATGCACATACACGCATAAATGCGGACACGCGGACACGCGGACACGTGGACACGCAGACACACAGACATAATAATAATAATAATTTTTATTTATAAAGCGCCGTATATCCAGAAAACGTTTCTGCTCAGAGGCGCGTACATACAACATTTGTAATATATAAATGTCTAAAATATTATTAATCAATTAAAAAGTCAAGTTGTTTAAATGATAATATACATACAGACATACAGACCGACAGAGTCATCGTGAATGAATCATGCAACCAGTATATAATCGCAAGATACCAATATCTCCATCCAACATGATACGGCATGGTCTAAGATTATAATTTGAAACATACAACGTTTCGACCCATCATCTACAGGTCTTGGTCAGGTACTGGCGTCAACAAAAGTTAATTTCTTACAACATAACCATATCTTGGAGCCATGAAGAATATATTCCATGTGATGCGTTATGTTTTTTTGTTTTTTAATCACTAGGCGACGTCGGAAGTTTGCATGTCTAATTGAGGATGCTACAAGATATGCTAGTTCGTTCATGGACGAGATTACAAGATCACGCACGCGGCTGAAGTACTCGGATATTTAATAAAAGCAATATTATTTTGTGTTCGCTCTCCCTCGTCGTTGTTAGGCAACAGCACGTGCACAACAAAACTATGTTATTTATGTGCCATACACACGCGCGGATAATTGCCAAAATTACGTTTAATTCTAAAAACAGAATACTGTGTAGGAAAATATGGCTGACCCCAACCAGATTTTTAATAATGTTTACATCTACACATTTGAAATGTTGTCCTTTTTGGTCCAACTATCGCAGGACCATGTGCGCGCGGCAAATGGGGTCCACGTTATTAAAACGGACCCTGCATGATGGATATGAGAA
>OZ024862.1:10436343-10443843 GCA_964017155.1 Oasisia sp. SBJ-2009
AGGTGTAGTATATCGTCCAAATTCAGCTCCTCGTGCAGACATAGATATGTTTATGAGCAAAATAATAGAAATACAGGATAAAATATCAAATGAAAATAAAGTCGCTTATTTGATGGGTGATTACAACATTAATTTGTTAAACTTTGTTACCCACAAAAAAACAAATGACTTCATAGATAATGTAATATCCCAAGGGTTTATACCGTATATTACCAAACCAACACGAATAACGGCAAACTCTGCAACACTTATAGATCACATATATTCAAATCATTCTCACCCTAATCATGAATCGGGAATTCTAATCACTGATATAGCCGATCATTTTGCCATATTTCACATAATATATGGTACACCTCGTCCCCAAAAATCAGCATATAGGCAGGTGCGACAGTTGAACCCAAGGAACATTGCATCCTTTAGAAATCAATTACATATGGCCGATTTCTCAACTGTGTTATCCACAGCTAATGTGGATGAAGCTTATGATAATTTCATGATAATATACAAATCACTGTTCGAAATATCCTGCCCAGTTAAACATGTGAAGGTTAAGAAAAAATATATTAAACGAGAACCTTGGATTACTTCGGGTATATTAACTTCGTCCCTAAATAAAGCAAAGTTACTTCGAAAGAAACTAAGTAGAGCTAGCCCAGAAGCGATCAACAAATACAAAGAATATTGTAGAGTTTTTAATAAGGTCAAACGAGCAGCAAAAAGTGCGTATTATACAGAAATGCTAGAAGTACGCAAACATAGCATTAAAGAAACATGGGCTATACTACGTCAAGCAATGCATAAACAAAAAGAATTATTTCAGTTCCCTGAAACCTTCATAATAAATGGACATGAGGAAACACATATGAAACATATCACAGAAGAATTTAATAATTTTTTTGTTGGAATAAGTACAACAATAAGTGATTCAATAGATGTTCCTGTTAAGCAATTCGAAGAACACCTAAAGGGAAACTATCCCGTCAATTTTTTCGTGCATTCTACGCAAAAAAACCAGAAATAGAACATATTGTACGTAATTTAAAAACTAAATGCACAGAAGGTGTCGATGGTATATCCACTAAACTGTTACAAGCGACAATACATGAAATAAGCACTCCGCTTGAGCATATCCTAAATCAATCCATTGTCACGGGAACTGTTCCTGAAAACTTGAAAATTGCCAAAGTTGTGCCTGTTTACAAATCAGGTAACACCAAAATGTTTAACAATTATAGACCTATAAGTATCTTACCTGCGATTTCTAAAATAATGGAAAAAATGGTATGCAATAGACTGATGGTGTTTCTAGAAAACTATAACATTTTGTATAAACATCAGTATGGGTTTCGAGCAAAACACTCTACAATTCACCCAATATTGCATTTGCTAAAGGACATTTCAATTGCAAATGATAAAATAACAAAAGACCCTACATTGGCTGTGTTTCTGGACCTTTCAAAGGCATTTGATACAATAAACCATGACATTTTGCTGTATAAATTACATTTCTATGGAATTCGGGGATTAAGTAATAAATGGTTTGCCAGTTACTTATCCAATCGAAAACAGTACACTGAAATACACAAATGTAAGTCTTCTAAGAAAACTATAACAACTGGAGTGCCCCAAGGATCCGTACTTGGCCCAATCTTATTTCTGATTTATATCAATGATATAATTAATTCTACGTCTTTAAATTTATTGTCTTTTGCTGATGACACAACTGTATGCAAATCAGATCCTCATATTGATACTTTAATTAACAACATAAACCAAGAATTAAAACATTTGTGCGATTACTTGTGTGCTAATAAACTTGCATTGAATGGTAAAAAAACAAATTTTTGCATATTTAGCCCACCGAATAACAAATATCAGGTGAATAACTGTATCAAAATAAACAATGAAAATGTTAGTCATATTGGAAAGGATAAGAAAGACGAATCGGTCAAGTTTTTAGGAATACATATTGATAAACACTTAACATGGAAAAAACATATTAATATAATCAGTTCTAAGATATCTAGAGCAATTTTTGCAATTAACAGACTGAAACATTTCTTGCCACACAATGCTTTAAAAACTCTCTATTATACTTTAATTCAAAGTCATTTAACTTATGGTGTACAAGCTTGGGGAAATGGAAGCACAGTAATAAAGTTGCAAACCTTACAAAAACGTGCCTTACGAATAATTAACAACAAAAGATATAGAAGTCACACCGATCCTATTTTTAAATCTGAAAATATACTTAAAATCACTGATATACACAAGTTGCATGTCTCATTATTTATGTTTGACTATTACCATAAAACACTGCCTAAATCCTTCGAACATTATATACCAACATATAATCTAGCCACTAACACCAGAATTACCAGACAACATAACCAAATACGTACAGGAAAGCCCAGAACAATTTTTTCTTCTAAGTTACCTTTACATCATTTTACAAAACTATGGAATAACCTTGAATATACTATTCAAAACCTCAAATCCCGACATAAATTCAAATATGTGATATCTAAACAATATCTATCTAGCTACCTTAACCAAGTGCATTGCCTAAATCCCAGATGTGTAGAGTGTAACTAAAATCGTTTATTCAAAAAGACAAACTGTTTGGATTTACAAAGGTTTTTTTATTTTCCCAGTCCGTTGTCAAGTCAGTTGTAAAATAAATCATATCGTCAAATTAATTATATTGAGAACAACGATTTAATATTTTTTCTTGTATACGTATAAATGTGTCTGTATTTTATAAGTTTATGTTTTGGGGTCACAGGAAGACGGCACATTATGTGCCATGTGACCACCACGTAACAACACTTTTTGTTTTTGTTTTGATTGCTAATGTATATGTATCCTTGTTGTTACGAAATAAAATTTGATTGATTGATTGATTGATTGATTGATTGATTGATTGATTGATTGATTGATTGATTGATTGATTGATTGATTGATTGATTGATTGATTGATTGATTGATTGATTGATTGATTGATTGATTGATTGATTGATTGATTGATTGATTGATTGAGGTCGTTACATCCGGCTAACACATCCGTCTAGAGGCCCATGCTTGCAATCCTGGTTTTTGACACAACATACACGCACATACGCACGCATTCACGCACGCACGCAAGCATGCACGCACGCACGCACGCACGCACGCACGCCGCACACACACACTCTTTCTCTCTGTCTCTGTCTCTGCCTCCCGCCCCCTCTGTCTGTCTGTCTGTCTGTCTGCCTGCCTGCCTGCCTGCCTGCCTGCCTGCCTGCCTGCCTGCCTGCCTGCCTGCCTGCCTGCCTGCCTGCCTGCCTGCCTGCCTGCCTGCCTGCCTGCCTGCCTGCCTGCCTGCCTGCCTGCCTGCCTGCCTGCCTGCCTGCCTGCCTGCCTGCCTGCCTGCCTGCCTGCCTGCCTGCCTGCCTGCCTGCCTGTCTGCCTGTCTGCCTGTCTGCCTGCCTGCCTGTCTCTCTCTCTCTCTCTCTCTCTCTCTCTCTCTCTCTCTATATATTTGCGTGCATGTCTCTTTCTCTTTGTATCACTTTCTTTCGCTCTCTGTCTCTCTATTTTCCTGGCTCTTCCAAAAAGTCATCTATTAAACAGTTATGTGCCCTTCCGGTCATCCATAGCCGCCTCCCCCTGGGCACCAATGCCTCGACATGTTCATACATCGTCAGTCATTAATTATACTCGGGTTACTTTAACTATCATAACTGTCGTCTTCCGCGACAGGTAATATACGTAGAGTAAAACATTAGTAACCTGAGAACCCAAACGATGATTGCACCATACGTCAACGTTACAGTACTGATCTAATGCCCGTCAAAACCGAAGTCTCGCTTCTCGTTAATCCCAGCTGATGAAAATAAGGGAAAACGCGTTGATAACGGAAATTAAGTTGAGCTTGTTATTAACGATGCGCCCACTGCCTAATCGGATTTGACACTGTTGTGAAAGGCAGGTGGTGGGGAATGAATATCGTTAGTGTAGACGGGTGGACAGAAGATCGTTGTATCGTGCAATTATATTCACGAATACTGCATTTGTAAGAAATTATCCATGAAAATGAAACTTGATTCCGGTATTCGGTATTCCAACCAGTATAAATATAAATGTAAGCAAATAAACCTTTAAATTATAATTTAGCAATGGAGCTTCCTTAATAATGTTGATAATAGACACTCAAAATTCAAATACAATAAAGTTTTTTGAATTTGAATTTTGAGTGTCTATTATCAACATTATTGAGGAAGCTCCATTGTAAAATTATAATTTAAAGGTTTATTTGCTTATATTTATATTTATACTGAGTGTATTTCCCATGCGTGGGTGAATAATTATGTATGTATATGTATATGCGTGTGTGTGTGAGATTTGCAAAACTTATACATATTTTTTTTTAAATATGTCACAAGGTAAATATTTGTAAATTCATTTGTCTTATTTCTCGCCAAAATAACTATTGCATTATTTGTGCCAATAACCTTACCATCCAAAGACTTGTTTATGGCTAAATGTAATATTGTGGTAACCAAACACTGTCGTTCTACCAGTCATAAAACATGGGATGGGGCTTACACCGTTGCACGGTTCGGTGAGCCGTCTGTATGACGGATGTAACAGATATCAACACGTGATGTGAACACGGTCGACGACGTAGTTAATTCCAGTTGTCCTATAATTTAATCAACATTCAGCGGTTCTATTTGACGTTGTCCTTGACGCATCCACCTTGCTAATATGTGAGCCCTTTTACTCACATCGCGTAGCTATTGTTAAGGACGGCACCTGATAAATTATTTACAAAACGCAGCGCATCAACCAGCCATCTAATTAACTTTGTGGTGACGGAAAAGGTTAAGTATACGTTTGACTGGCTTTGTGGTGTGGCGAAATAACACCGTTGCTACTTGAAACGTAGAAAGAAATTATAGAAAGGTGTGAATCCCAAACGTGTGTGAACCATTATAAAAGCATTACCAAGGAGGCGTAACTAAACATAGTCTGATTTCACACTGATGCCCCAAACTTACAGCATTCATAATTCCTCACATCAGCTTTTATTGTATTAATTTAGATGTGTCTTTTGATGGTGCCGTCTAGTAAAATACTAACAACACTATAAACGTTAATGACACCGGAAATAGACAGCGTCCGTCGTTAACTTCACGTGTCCGTTTCAATGCAGAACTGTTCAATCAACATAAGGGACCAATTACATTATTCGTTGTTGATAATAGAACAAACTTAATTAGTCGTTCAGACATTCCAGAAAAAGACACAATTGTACTGATAACATATAATGGTGCAAGCAACCCATTTAAATCGAGTGCAATGTTTACCAATCACGTGCAACCGACGGGCATCTTGCTTCGCTGCGCTATCGGTGTAGGATTACCAAAGATAAACAAGCGAAAGAAGCTCTACAATTGGTACAATTCACGCTCTAGAACACTCAATTTAACAGTTGCTACAACACTTATGGCTCGTCCGATCGTAACGATTTTGGTACTGTTGGAAAGCTTACTCTCTCTCTCACTCTCTCTCTCTCTCACTCACTCTCTCTCTCTCTCTCAATCTCTCTCTCTCTCACTCACTCACTCACTCACTCACTCTCTCTCCCCCTCTCTCTCTTCTCTCTCTTCTCTCTCTCTCTTCTCTGTCTCTCTCTCTTCTCTCTCTCTCTCTCTTCTCTCTCTCTCTCTCTCTGCTAAACTGCTGCCAGATAACTATTATACTCATATCAGCCGTATTTGGGGTAGGACAAAATAGATTCGAGACACTGAAATCTCGTGTGCTAACGTTCTTGGCGTGTTTTGGAACATTGCGTGGTTTGGTATTTGCATATATATATTGTTGGTGTGTCATACGCGAACAATTGATACAGAATAGATGAAACCAAAGAATTATTTTCTTAGGTGTCTTCTACGAGATTGATTTCAATTTCGCTGGTATATTTTCATACGTACCTCAATAAAAACAACTTTTCTCATTATTTTACACGACTTTGGGAATATGTATTATAACGAGTCAGAACATCGCTTCATTACGAAGGACTTCTATCAGGTTTTGCTAAAACTGCAAAAAAGTGTTGAAGCCCGAATATTGCCCACGCCAGTACATTGAAATAAAATAAACGGAGTTACAATTGTGGCTTTTCCGGTGTTTTATACGCAGCGTAACGATCACGTTTCGTTGCCACATTTCACATATCGACCAAAAGAGAAGCCACTTTCTAAATTACTATCATGCAATAATAGTAAATATATTGTTCATGGCTCCAAGAATGGTTTATTGTAGTGTAATTAACTTACTTTGGAGCTTAATGTCGCTGACGGATCGAAACGTCGTACTCATCTTCGACATTAAGCTCCAAAGTAAGTTAATTACACTACAATATATCATGCAATAAGCTCCACTCGATGTAAAACGTCGGTGAAACTCAGAAAGCGAAACTGACGTTCTCCGTGTCGGCGTGACGTCACAATCACGTTTATCAGCCAACCAATCAGCTGAAAGGATATATGGAGTGTAGCCCCGTAAATAATTTTGACGTCACAACGTCAACGAGAACACTCAAGCGCGAAGTCAAGAACTTCTGAAGTGCGCGAGTCTGAATCCTACGCAAATGGGACGTTGTAGCAGTGATAGGACCAATTATGTGCTGGATACCCGCCATCAACATTGTTGGAACACCGAAAATTTTACCGTTCTACGACCTAGTATGTGTTTCATGAATTCTAGCCATGAAAGGTAAATATAATGCTGGAACAGCAGAAAGAACACGCTTTCAAATGTTGCCAAGATCGACGGGATTGGACATTTCGTAAGGATGCTAGCAACCTGTGAATTTAATCTTTTGGATATGTTTTGAGACGTAAATGTTTCGCTCGCTCATCTGTTTTTTTATATTAGGACGCCTACATACGAACCGCCGTATAAAATCAAATGTAAGTCTACATTGGCTATGCTTGGCATGACGCAGAAGAAATGTCACACATTACATCTAGATTTAGTAAATTATGCTATAAATAAATGGTGCATGACCACACAGCATTAATACTTTACATGCAATGTTGCTTTGTTCATGGAAAACACGTCACTGGAGACACTATGCGTGGTCAGGTATTGATTCGCTGCGAACAACTGACGGGACGGAGACGTATTGCTGCTGCCGTACATGTGCGAGGCTCCCACTAGGAGCCAGGTCACGCTCCTCCTGTCACCGAAAGACCCGAGAGAGCGGACTGACGTGGAGCTAGTGACGCTACACCGGCGCGACTAGAGCTACCGCGTGTGGAGGCAGCGACCACACACCGCAGGGTCAGTGGACGGCTGACTCGGACACCACTGGGTCTCTTATGAGTGTACACATATATATATATATATATATATATATATATATATATATATATATATATATATATATATATATATATATATATATATATATATATATACACACATACTGATATACATACGTATATA
>OZ024862.1:10448843-10451343 GCA_964017155.1 Oasisia sp. SBJ-2009
TAAAATATCAGTAGGAGCTAGAGCATGATAAATTGAGTTACACGTTTTATGATGTAGGAATGAATGTGTTACGTTCTCATAACATACAATACACAACACACCGGTCGTATGATTAATAACGGCAACTGTGAATGGAAGACACGTTGCTAGCATTCACTCATTCACTTATCGTGAAGGCACGTTGCTAGGTTTCACTCGTCGTGATACTTCACATCTAATGTACACATGTGGAATAACATAACATCGTTGCCGTACGCAGACAATTAATCACTGTGTCTACTTCCTCTCGAAGTAG
The DNA here is from genome assembly GCA_964017155.1 of Oasisia sp. SBJ-2009. Classification (NCBI taxonomy): domain Eukaryota; kingdom Metazoa; phylum Annelida; class Polychaeta; order Sabellida; family Siboglinidae; genus Oasisia; species Oasisia sp. SBJ-2009. The sequence continues at coordinate 10,449,139 of OZ024862.1, forward strand.
TCCGGTCTGAATAATAGCATTACGCTACATCACCGGCATGCCAAATGTTTCCCTATTTCCCTAGTCTGACTATTCCTAGGACAATCAAAAGCGATTCTTTGTTAATGGTTAAATCATAATTAAGGTGTTAGTCTGGAGAACAAGCCTCACTGCACCAAATATACCTTCCTGATTAAGGGGTATCATGCTCAACGAACAGTCTATAACTAGCTGGACTCGTTGTGGCCAGACGCACCGTTGAAACCACAAGTTTCTTCAGCGAAGTCCAGTAGTAACACATGCACGCGCACGCTCACACGCACACGCGCACGCGCATACGCACACGTGCACGCACACGCACATGCGCTCGAACACACACACGCGCACACGGCACACACACGCGCACACGCAGATGCACACACACATACACACGCACACACATACACACACATACACACACGCACACACGCACACACGCACACACGCACACACGCACACACGCACACACGTACACACGCACACACGCACACACGTACACACGCACACACGTACACACGCACACACGCTCACACGCACACACACGCACACACACACACGCACACAAGCACACACGCACACACTCACACACGCACACACGCACGTACGCACGCACGCACACACACACACACACACACACACACACACACACACACATTAATGAGACGTTTTTAAGTTTAACTGGTCATTACAAATACAAGATATGTCGAAGAACAACTATAGTTTATCGACACAGTGAAAACACTCGTAGTATTTACTGTAATTTATTATAACTTGTGCATAGGTCAACACAAGTGCAAATCACGTAGGCATGACTGGGTGAAGAGAAGTACACTTAATTCAATGGACAATTTAATGTTTAGCCGCCGCTACGTCTCAGGTAATAATTTAAACTTATGAATCACGCGTTGATATTAAAATGTTTAGTATCTCCGTCTAAATACCAGAACAATATCGATCGTGTTCGTGCAAATAGAGAAGACAGTGTCACCGATTACATACGTCTAGGTCATTGCGTCTAAGTATTAAATGTTTGCGATTTAACGACGTCGAATTATTAGACATTTATGTGACAGCTGCAGTTGATATAGACGGAAGACCTAATACGTATGTGGTAATAACTGCAGCACTGCGTGCAATTGTCATTAAATATGCATAAATTTAACGTCTCGGTACACTGTACACAGTCCGTTGTCACTGTAATACACAGTTAAGTTCTGTAATCGTTGACATTATTGAAGAACGTCTACGCTAATAAATATAAATGTCATGCAAGGTCGCATCAATACAAAGTGGAACGTTGTTTGTGTATTCAATGTTGCGTTAATTACCAGTGGAATGAGAACATTGTCCGACGAGTCTGTTGTAGTTGCCTAACTTAGTGTGTATAGCAACAACACCGAAATACTGACCAACTGAAGGTTTATAAATTATCTTACACAGATCATCGTCAAAGACTGTATCGATGTTATTAATTCTCAAGTATCTAGCTTTTACGATGTGTGTTTGAAAGCACATGTGTAAAGTACGCTCGAACGTAATACACAAAACACAACAATACTTTATAGTAAAGCAACATTCTGTGTTTGTTTAGCCATAATGTTGTTGCCACGGAGAACAGGTCACTGACGAACATGTCCACCCTGTTGTGTACCAATTAGTCAGACGTGCAAGGGTTTTCTATTTAAGTTAAAAACAAGCTTCTTGTCAGATTTGTATGAAGACATGTATCATGAACTGACGATCCGCTGTGAACATCCGTAATGAGTGTTTTGAATATAAGATAAACACGTAATTAGGATATTTGAGCTTCGTTTCAAAACACCACCTTCTGGGGATGCGTGAATTGAACCTAGGGCCTATACTACCGTGGTTCTCTGGTCAATGCCTTCGCGTGTCTACCCCAAGATGCCGTTCGCCGCAGGGTAAATGGATAGCGATACGTCGACGCCAGGTATTTCGTTCGTAATGAGTTGATGCCCGACTCGTGGTCAGTGGCGGTGTTTACTCTACATTTTCCGGTCGTCTCCTATCAGCGGTCGGCCGGCAGATCACCACACTGAAACCGTTAACTCAGAGCGGCGCGCTGTGTAACACACTCCACGTGGTGTTAACACGGTTGTGATTGCTAGCAGACGTTCAGCGCTTACTAGTGGCGGTGTACGTTACACACTCGCATACTTAGCCGCA
>OZ024862.1:10456343-10463843 GCA_964017155.1 Oasisia sp. SBJ-2009
CATGGTTTGTTTTCTAATGATATCGGAGGAACTGGTGCTCAGGTTACCCCCCAATAGGATTAGTCCCAGACAAATCGGATACAAGATGAACGTCGAATATTTACGGAAGGGTTGTGCTCTGCTGCCATTATTGTAGTAATACGAATTGAGTATAGGATTAGTCTCCAAATATACTGATGTTGAAATTAGAGATTTCTAGAGGGCATGAACTTGTTTTGGCAGGTCTCATGGGGGTGGTGCAAATCGAGGTTTTGTGGTAATCTTCGATGACGTCTACTCTTCTGCCTCCCATAATCCGACAGCGGAATGTGATACAAGAAGCTTCGGCTGGCTCACACGTCAATATAAAATTCGTCACAGCGCCGATGTATGCCATTTGGAAACCGTGCGTATATGTAGTACTTACGATGCTTTTGCGTGAATTCTAGATGAATGATTTAACTGATATAAGGTATCCGGCAAACATCACATGTTGTTGAATGTAAACGTATTTTTCATGTGTGTATCAACGCGGTGCGTTCTCGTGTTACAGTTTATCTGCGCCAATGAAGGCGTCCTTTAATCCACATCGACACTTGCGGTTTTTGCTTAACTTGGATTACCAGATCGCTAGTGTCCCTGTGACTATGTTGATGAAATATCATTGACAACAATATCAACGGAAGAGTTATAATACTAACAAAGGCAGTGAACGATTGAATCTGAAAACGATGGTGGTTGAGACGGCACAAGGCCGGCATAAAGCAATCGACGAGAATGAGACTGAACCGGTCCAGGCTCAAACCGTAGGCTCAGTTATTTATATAACATTTACAAGAAAATGTATAGTTTGGGTGGTCAAAGACCAAATGACACATTATATACGAGATACTAAAGGAAGATTGTCTGCTCTGCGTGGTTTTGAATACCTAAGATCACAATAAAGTTATCAAAAGTCACGACAGTTAAATTGCATTTCATAAGTGTTCGCAATTAGAACTTTCTTCCGCTATGTGTAAACAAAACGCTCAGATCATAAATAATTCAGCCAGCCCTAAGGGGCGTCGACTGACTTAAACGAGTTATGAGTCGCATAATTGTTATTCTCTTCAGCGCGGTCGTGATGACAGTCATGTTTGATCACGTGGCAGTTAAAACACAATGTTGGTGGGTATCAATGCAAATGAATAACTTGTTTGGTGTTTACGAATAATCGACACCAAGCCGTAATGTGATCACTGGAAAAAAGAGCAGGTATCCTAGCACTTCAATTCTTCAATTTTATACTGCATAAAAGTGATAATTCACTATCCTGCAGTGTTCACGGGCACATGCAATACATAGATAAGTCAATGCAATTAAACAAAAAGACAATGCAAATAAGTTATAAAATAAATAGATAGATTAATAATTAAGACTAAGACGTTATTATGGCTAAAACACTAAATTAATTAAGTTGTAAAAATCATTAAAAAAACACTAAACAAAAAATTGCAGTCCATGGTTAAACAAAACGCGCTATTGCGATGTCAATGATTGGATGACCTGGACAGCTGCTCTGTGGAAAGCTTCTGCGGTAAACGTCGTAATTGCTTCACGTGACACTGGGCAGCGCAAAGAGGAGACGGCAGAAAAAATAAACCGGAAGTTGGAAGAGAACTACGATGGCTTGACCACATCCGGCGTTAGACAAGAGGAGGACTCGAAGGGGCGAAAGAGATTGCGCTCAGACGCTCGTGGACATGCTGATACTCTACTAGGGCCACTGTGGACTATTCGTTCTCCTCCTCGTTAACACAATCAATGACGTATCCATCACGTGACCTGTCGCGTAGCAGCAGGGTCCGTGAAGCCTTCAAAATAGTGTTCCTGTAAGATATTCCGTCGCGTGTTCTGTTTAAATTCTGGCCACATGCCTGTACCCATAACAATATGCGGGAACGATCGATCTGACTGATTGACTGATATCTCGCCGCCAGGGTAATGTAATTTACATATGTAAACACAGTTAGCAAGACACACTTTTCCTGAAGATGCGCATGTTATTAAGACTCTGCTCCGACGCCTGAAGATAGGGACCCACTGGATCCATCAGTAAAATAACAAATGTTCTCGCCATGCTAACATGTGTGTCTATCAGAATCAGACAGTGAGTGCAACCATCCCCGAACTCTCGATCTCTTAAATACTAACCGCAATTTTTTATTACAATTGACTTGTTGAAATGTCGCGCGAAGTTTTTATGTTTAAATATAATCCAGCTTTACTTTTCGGTAAATTATTATTTAGTGCCAATACACTGGGAATATTAGTTGCATTTGACGTTCATTTACAAAATCACGCGATACAATATGCACTGGTAATTACACTATGCTGCTATACTGCAAATGAAATTTCCGATGGGCCGAATACGCAGATTCAATTAGCTTGATAAATGTCAATGAAACGACACTAAGTATATGCTAATGCGTTATGGAATAGTTTACACGTCATTGTATCCAATCCCTTGGGTCCATTGTTTGAAAGGCTAATTTGTAGCTGTCGTGTGTGGCCCGTGTGCTAAGTAGAAACGTTAGTCAATATTTGCGCGAGAACTATCACCAATGCGATGGCAGCATTTAACTGTCGCAATTTGAAAGTCTGGTGCACGAAATGTCACAGAAGTGTGGCATTTAGTGGCGCCAAACTTTGCGTTAGCTTATAGCCATACAAACCAAATATGTACATTGCTGCAATGAGCGTGATATGATAGACAATGATGAAGGTAATCGTGAACAAAATTGCAAATAAAATGATTAGTTTAGACCGTTGAAATGTAACACATCAAGGAGCGAGCGCTTAAACGGAAAATCGTTTTTGCTATGGTGCGCATTATGTGTTAGCGCATTATCGTCGCGTCTTTGTTCGTGAATCTATAAGTACATGCTGCATGTCAATTGAGTTCATGCGAGTCAACACAGAGGCATGTCATGCATTCCCTGTGCGTCCTGTAAGTGACCTTGAGTTATACGTGTATGGGCAAATACAGTTTTTTTTATACCGTCCTGCATCTGTGGTACGACACGTTCAGTGTGTATTGAATCTACGACGCTGTGCGTGTAACGTAACATCTCTATTTTATCAAATTACTCAAATATGTCTATATATTATGTCTCCCTCTTGATAGGCTAAATCCATTTTAGAAACGTAAAAAGTAGCAGGCGCATAAAGCGTATAACTTCATTTGACCACCGCAGGAACCTTGCGTACATGGCAGAGACAGTGAGGCAGAACACGACCCAGCGCCGTGAATTATGTTGCTTGGCAAAATTACGTAAACAATGATTCAATATATTATAGGCTTAATCTACCATCATGCCAGTAGCATAGCAACACGGTATACATGTACTGATTACTCCAGCATGTGTGTGCGCGCTTGTTTACGTTTTCCGTGCGTTGACACCACCGAAAATCTATGCGAGCGTAAAGCGTAAAACTTTCAAGTGCTACTGAAGATACAACTCAGTGTAGCACATCTATGTTTACCTACCCTAGCGTTTTTGTTAAAGCAACGATGTTGTGTTTTTTCTAACATTTGGTAAATATTTTGATCATGGCTGTCACATATGAACTATCTCGTTGGATAAACATGTCGACTGCTAGGAAACTAACAGATGAAACAAACATAAATAAAATATTTAAGGGCTTCGAAATAACCTATATCACTTACGCTTTTAAAATACATCCGGTGAAATGAAACGAAAGGAACAGACCATCCAGTGTCATTCGTGACTCCGAGCTATATACGACATTGCACTTGACGATCATGCTTTTGTTAAGAAAACGCAGCAATAGTTATTTGTCTACGAGATGTTTGCACGTTGTGCTTTTCAACTGGGTCTTTCTCCTGTTTGAGAGAATTGATCTATCTTCAAATGGCGCTACTGTAATCGTGACAAGTGATGGACTCGATGCGTGGTTCGTATCTTATAATTAATACATCACGCGGAAATTCCAGGTAGACCAAAACACTGGGGAGTGGCAGACAACGCCTTTGCGATAGCCCCAATTAATTTCTCGTCAGTGTTGTAGGAAGATGATTGTCCCGTGTTGTCTGTGTCCTCAAGTATGAGTCAGTATTAATTAACTTTGTGTTTCCATGTAAGCTATTTAATTTACTAAAAGCGTCAAGGCTGTTTCACGCAGCTACTCGCTAGTAACATCGCTTCAAAGTAGGATTAGATCGGTCGAGAGCGGGTGGGATCGCCGACGAACAGTTTACGCATCAACTGTCATCTGGCTGCCCCCACGGAGTCGCGTCCTTATTGCGAAAGAACTGCGCACAATTTACGCACTTACAATTGTTTCTTCGACACCAGTTTTGCGAGGTTGTCTGCTACGTTGCCTGATATCTGCCGAGATGGTGATTATTGCCCGGAAGTTCACAGAATTCGCTATGTAGAACGTGGGAACGTTGCGAGCACGAGGAACATAAAAATACTTTTTATATAAGCCACCCAACCTTTACGGTATTACCAATAAATAGTTTCATACCTTGAATATAGTTTTTACAACGTCGACATTTCGCGGTCGAAATAATCAAACTTAGGAATCATGTGTTGGGTATATTGTACGGTAATTACGACGAGCATTATAGTTCATAAATATGACACGACAAACAAACAGACTCGCTTCAAGGTGGAGCCACTCGAGGACAGTCTCCAGACAGAGGCTCTCTTCCGGTCGCGCGCTCCCCAATGGAGTTGGGACAAAGCTCGCGACCGGAAGCGAGTCGCTGCGGTTACTCTGCGAATGAAAGTTGAAGATCACTAGTTGGTGACGTCACGTACCTGCGCGCGCGAGTTGCGCCCCGACGACTTGGTGAGCGTGCGGTGCTGGCCGTGATCGGTCGACCCGACGCCGTTGACGCCGCGAGGGCAGGAGGAGGAGGCGATGTCGGTGCTGAAGAGCACGCGTGCGATGAGCGCGTACAGCACGCACGTGAGCAGCAGCGGCCCGACGTAGAAGATCATCAGGTCGGCCATGTAGTACGTGACGTAGTAGCGTCGCTCCACCTTGAACGTGCACGACTCGATGCGCGTGCCGTCGGCGAACACCTTCGGCCTCGTCGTCGTGAGCGCGAGCCAAGGTGTGCAGTAGAAGGCGCCGAAGGTCCACACGGCGGCGATGATGCGCTTCGCTCGCTGCACCGTGCACACGGCGTGCGCGCGCATCGGCCGGCAGATGGCGATGTACCGTTCGGCCGTGAAGGCCGTGATGGACATCGCCGACACGTTGACGCCGAGGTACTGCGTGAAGACCATCACGGAGCAGCCGACGGCGCCGAGCACGCACTCGTCGACGATCAGGAAGTTCTCGACGATCGTCGGCAGCGGCGCCGACACCAACAGCAGCACGTCGGCGACCGCCAGCGACACGAGGTAGCAGTTGGTCGGCGTGTGCATACTGCGCGTGCGCCACACGACGACGACGACCATGACGTTGCCGACGAAGCCGACGACGAAGATGAGGCTGATGAAGAGACATCCGATGACGCGGTAGGACAGGGAGTAGTAGGTGGGGTAGGGCAGGTCCGACGTGTTCCCGCCGACGACGGTCGAGTTAAACGCCACCTCCACGGCCGCCATCGCTGTCGCGACAACGTTACTTCCGGTCATGACGTCGGCACCGAACAGGTAGCAGTGTAACCAAAAGTCCGTCACTGGCGACTCAACAGCAAGTCCGTGCTCAAGGTAGCGGACCACTTCGGTGGGCCACTATCCGGAAGTCAATTAGGTGTTTTACGTTTCGAAGAAGTTCGCGTTTCCGGGTACCGTCACAGTCACCAAAAGCGATCAAGTTTCACTTCGCCAACATTTTAATATCCACGTCACGCAGTGAACACGCTATCGGGTGTGGTTATAATTGAGAAGACCGTGCAGCATTGCGCTCGACTGTGTTCTCTTGACTGCATACAAACCGTCGACCGACAACTGTTAACCGGCATAGTCCATGCCGCTCTCGGGCTCGGTTCCGGGCAAGTTATTCGGTGCAACGAACTGTGCCCATGGTGTACCATAAACGCGCCGCAGCCTTCTCTTATTTCCCGCCTGACTACGCCGTAAACGTTTACGACAACCGTCAACCAGCAGCCGATGGACGTCACTGAGCAACACGTTCGGTTCGCCCACGGTAAACCACACGCGCCGGGAACTAGGCGCTCACACCGAGTTAAATGCCAGCGAGTAAACGGCGACGGCGAGTCCCGAGAGAAGACACCGGTAGCGAGAGGAACTTCTTCCAGGTGGCCCCGCCCCTCGCGATGACGCGCGCGCACGTGCCGCACGCAGCAGCCAATCACGACGGCGCGTCTCGTGAACTAGCCCCGCCCACCGTGACATCGCTTGCTGTGAATGCAGCCGTCCGCGGCAACGTTCTCGGCTGAACGAAACCGTGGCTGGCGGTGCGAGTGAAGCTGCACCGCTGCGCCGTCTATCGACGAAGCTCTGGATGAATAGGGAACCAATTGCCGCTGCCTCGTTCCCCGGCAGATCGCCGTCTCAGCGCCGGATGTCGGACTGTAGGGACCCTGGACTCGGCCGCGGTGAATGACCTCGCCAAGGCTACTGGAAGTGCAGATCGGTCACTGTAGGCTATCAGGTCTTCCTATCTACGACAACGACAACGACAACGACAACGACAACGACAACGACAACGACAACGACAACGACAACGACAACGACAACGACAACGACAACGACAACGACAACGACAACGACAACGACAACGACAACGACAACGACAACGACAACGACAACGACAACGACAACGACAACGACAACGACAACGACAACGACAACGACAACGACAACGACAACGACAACGACAACGACAACGACAACGACAACGACAACGACAACGACAACGACAACGACAACGACAACGACAACGACAACGACAACGACAACGACAACGACAACCACAACCACAACCACAACCACAACCACAACCACAACCACAACCACAACCACAACCACAACCACAACGACAACGACAACGACAACGTCAACCACAACCACAACCACAACCACAACCACAATCACAATCACACAACCACAACAATTACTTCCCGGCTCTTCACTTACATTTTAGAACGTAGCTCTGCATCGTGTGAACAAATTTATTATAAAATGGCCACCCACCAGGTACGCCGAAAATAAGTGTTATCAATAATGTGACCATTGGATAAAATCCACGAGAGAGAGCGAGTATACAATTAAACCGAAGTGAGTGAAGAAATATGGGATGGACTGACCTAACCGCCTTCGGCATTCGACAGAATACGGACACAGAGTAGTGACAGAGACTGCGCGGCCGCCCACACAAACGCACTGATACTCTATGACTACTATTCGTCGTCGTCGTTGTCGTCATCATCATCATCATCATCACCATCACCATCACCATCATCATCATCGCCATCATCATCATCACCGATTTCACAATTATCATCAACTGACGTGTCCATCACGTGATCCATCA
>OZ024862.1:10471343-10476343 GCA_964017155.1 Oasisia sp. SBJ-2009
ATAAGCTCCCAAAGACGAGGCAGGATGTGGACGTGCCTACTTCCAACTTTCTCTGGTTCCGAGAAGACCAGCAGGACACCTTCAACTGTGGACCAGCAGACATCATCCCGATACTGTGACCAGAAAACACGGTCACACCCACGCTGTTCATGCATTTGACTTCAATGTCCACGTCAACGATGTCAGTGACAACGCCATGATAGACGTGTCCCTGCTATCTCGCAACGCTCCATTGTCCCTGAAGTTCATCAAGTTCTTCAAGTTATTCAAGTTCTTCAAGTTCATCAAGTTCTTCAAGTTCTTCAAGTTCTTCAAGTTCTTCAAGTTCATCAAGTTCATCAAGTTCTTCAAGTTCTTCCTGTTCATCAAGTTCTTCAAGTTCATCAAGTTCTTCCTGTTCTTCAAGTTCTTCAAGTTCTTCCTGTTCTTCAAGTTCTTCCTGTTCTTCAAGTTCATCAAGTTCATCAAGTTCATCAAGTTCTTCAAGTTCTTCAAGTTCTTCAAGTTCATCAAGTTCTTCAAGTTCTTCAAGTTCTTCAAGTTCTTCAAGTTCATCAAGTTCATCAAGTTCTTCAAGTTCTTCAAGTTCATCAAGTTCATCAAGTTCTTCAAGTTCATCAAGTTCTTCAAGTTCATCAAGTTCTTCAAGTTCATCAAGTTCTTCAAGTTCTTCAAGTTCTTCCTGTTCATCAAGTTCTTCAAGTTCTTCAAGTTCTTCAAGTTCTTCAAGTTCATCAAGTTCTTCCTGTTCTTCAAGTTCTTCAAGTTCTTCACGTTCTTCAAGTTCTTCCTGTTCTTCAAGTTCTTCCTGTTCATCAAGTTCATCAAGTTCTTCCTGTTCTTCCTGTTCTTCAAGTTCTTCAAGTTCTTCCTGTTCTTCCTGTTCTTCAAGTTCTTCAAGTTCTTCCTGTTCTTCCTGTTCTTCAAGTTCATCAAGTTCTTCCTGTTCTTCCTGTTCTTCAAGTTCTTCAAGTTCTTCCTGTTCTTCCTGTTCTTCAAGTTCTTCAAGTTCTTCCTGTTCTTCCTGTTCTTCAAGTTCTTCAAGTTCTTCAAGTTCTTCAAGTTCTTCCTGTTCTTCAAGTTCTTCAAGTTCTTCCTGTTCATCAAGTTCTTCAAGTTCTTCAAGTTCTTCCTGTTCATCAAGTTCATCAAGTTCTTCAAGTTCTTCCTGTTCATCAAGTTCTTCAAGTTCTTCCTGTTCTTCAAGTTCTTCCTGTTGTTCAAGTTCTTCCTGTTCTTCAAGTTCTTCAAGTTCTTCAAGTTCTTCAAGTTCTTCAAGTTCTTCCTGTTCATCAAGTTCTTCAAGTTCTTCCTGTTCATCAAGTTCTTCCTGTTCATCAAGTTCTTCAAGTTCTTCCTGTTCATCAAGTTCTTCAAGTTCTTCAAGTTCTTCCTGTTCATCAAGTTCTTCAAGTTCTTCCTGTTCTTCAAGTTCTTCAAGTTCTTCAAGTTCTTCCTGTTCATCAAGTTCTTCCTGTTCATCAAGTTCTTCCTGTTCATCAAGTTCTTCAAGTTCTTCAAGTTCTTCAAGTTCTTCCTGTTCTTCAAGTTCATCAAGTTCTTCCTGTTCTTCAAGTTCTTCAAGTTCTTCAAGTTCTTCCTGTTCTTCAAGTTCTTCCTGTTCTTCCTGTTCTTCAAGTTCTTCCTGTTCTTCAAGTTCTTCAAGTTCTTCCTGCTCTTCAAGTTCTTCCTGTTCTTCAAGTTCTTCCACTGGCACTGAGTGAGACGCAGTGACAGCCGTGTGGGAGCGGCAGACGTCACACAACTTGTCTGTGGCAGTTGTGTGCTAAGTTGTATGTCCGCAACAGAGAGTGCAGGAGGAACCAGTTGGCCAGTGACGGGGGCTTGACTTGCGCAACTGGCTGCGTACCTTCTGGTAGGGAAGGAACATCCTTTGACACCATAGCACGTGCAATTTAGTGCTTCAGAGCTGATGAAAAACATGGTGACATGAACCAATGTGACGACTTGTTGTAGCGTCATGGTTCCACGTACGACTGGTACGTTCTCGGGGACGGCTGCTTCTTCCACTACGTCTGCTTCTACGTAAAAGAGCTTCATCGATGTTTCTTCCTGGATCAGTGGTCTGTATAGATGGGCTGCGTCCGGGATGTCATGGCCTAGGGTGATTAATCTTTAAGCTTGGCTCTTTCAAAATCATGATCCGTGTACTTACTGAAGACACAGACGTGTTTGCGGGACTTTGTCTTACTGGTATGATATGGCGTGCATGGTGCAAATGGAGCGGTGGGATAATGCTGTGCCACAGGGTTTGCAGTAGCATGGCATGCATGCCCTCACCAATTGCGACATGACCTCATATCCATACGCCAAAGTCAAGAACAATGCGCTAAACACCTTGCTCACTGAAGATTTCTCAGGATAATGCACTGGGGAAGTGGGCACAACGCATGCAAACACTTTCTGCTCATCGCACTCTATGGTCAGCCACAGCGACATCCATGGAGTCTGCCTGCTTCACACTTTTCATCAACAACAAGAAAAGATGCAAACTCAAAGCCCTGCTCCAACATCAGCTAACCTGTTCCTCTACATGCTGCGGGCCCATCTTTATATCATGTTGTAGAAAGCGGCAGCCCAGCAAGCCGCACCTGACAAGTCAGTCGATATCACTCAGTTCGGCTAGGAAATATGGCTCCTGTTATTGCCTAGACTGACCTAGGTCCGTGTGAGGTTATTCATTGTGAGTGTAGAGTGAAGGGCATGAAATACAGTACTGCATGCAGTATGTGGCTGTAACAAAGAATATCTTTCGTGCATATCACACAGCAACTGCTCTGTCGTAGACGGCTACTGCAATCCATGCACCAACCCAGAAGAGGCATAGGCTGAACTCGAGGAGGGTTTCGAGATGGAGAATGCTGAAGAGAATGATTTGGAGGATGAGAGGATGAAGATGTAGATGAAAAGTGTGGAGTGCCTGAGGATGTCGAGGGCGGTTTTGTTGATCCTGATTATCTGGATCATGAGTGGGAATAGTTAAATGATTATTATGAAGAATATTACGTATTATCTGCACTTATTAAGATGTCAAAAACCTCACGATTATAGCTATAAATGAACACGTGGGTTTGCATAGTAATGTCAGCATAGCTGAATGTATTCTTAGAGAAGTCGAGATTTTGCTTCGAATGAACCGATCTGCCAGTGGGAAAAATATAAAGCGCTTTGAGCAGGTGTTAGGACTGGATACTGCGCTAGAATGGTAAAAAAAAAAACAGATGGAATACTCGGAAAGGGAAATACCACAAGGAGACACCATGTAAACACTGGCTGTTATTCGAATCAAGATCAAAACGTTGAATTTCCTAGAGTGTGCTTGTGAATATATGTTTTTTTTTAACTGGGAGCATCACCATGCCATGGGATCGATTTACCTGAATTTAGATTACGTACAAACATCCGTCTTATGTATTTCATATGTTGAACCGAAATATGTTTTTCACTCTACCTTGCTCCAGTTCACTCAGCTGTATGAACGAGGACTTGTAGCTGCAGTAGTGGGTAAGTGTACCTGTTTTCAAATAACGTACCGATAGTGCTGTATACCAAATCTTCGTTTATTGTGAAATATTAGCTTAACATAATATTTTAAAATACAATGTTTTTTTTGTTTTTTTTAAATAAGATTGTAGACATGTTATAATATATATATATATATATATATATATATATATATATATATATATATATATATATATATATATATATATATATATTAGCTTAACACGACAATTTTTAAATATATAATTAATCACTTTAAAGGGCATCTGTCTTTTAAAGGACATCTTGGATATAGTATTTATTTATTAGATCAAGATAAAAAATATATAATTTTAAAGAACATTTATATCTATATATTTATTTGTCATATTTCGTTTTACTGTATACAGGCATTAGGTGACTCAAACGCCAGAACAAATTCCTATTTAACTTGAAATGTACTTGCATGTTGAAAATGACAAATACAGCTTTATTATTATTATTATATATGCATTTATATCAGAATGGTTTCCAGGAATTAATTGCAGCGTAGTTGGATATTTCCCAGAGAAACCGGGGTGGTGTCTGATTGCACAGATGTTGTAGGGAGTAAAGTGTAAAGCGCTTTGAGCAATCCTGAGGACTGCATACTGAGTTATATAAGAACTTACCTTTACTTTATAGTCGTCAATAGCATACCGGAAATGCGTCGAACTGTAACATGGGAAGTGTGGGTAATCTATCAGACATGTCAGTGGAGACCTCCGTGGGCGTGTTTTATCTAGCGTGAGTCAGTGTGAGTGAAGAGCGCCTGTTTCTGCGATTCATGGGGCGAGAGGAAACTCACTAATATTGACAGCTCGGTGTATCCGGTAGCGCTGATATGTTTGAAGCGATAAAGCGCGAATCCACATGTGTCTGACCCCGTCCTGTAGGGAAATATATATATCCACTGAGATACATAAATCAGGTAAAACTGTCTCCTCGTTTGATTTAGGTCATCGCTTAGTAAATGTGTAGTGTGTAATTCTAGAACACATACTTGCACTTGCAAATACAATTGCGCACCTACATACGCATGCGTACGCACACACACACAAACTCGCAAAAATATACACACATGTTCACACACATACATCACAAACGTACACACTCACACATGCACGCATACACAAACTCACGCACACTCGCATATACTCACATGCACACACACACACACACACACACACACACACACACACACACACACACACACACACACACACACACACACACACGCGCGCGCACGCACACACACACACACACACACACACACACACACACACACACTCACTCACTCACTCACACACACACACACACACACACACACACACACACACACACACGAGGCTGTCTCTGTGCGGCCGGATCCCTCCGTGGTTTCCGCCGTGCGGATGTGGTACACATGTTCCCACAATCTACTGGGAAATGAACCCTCCATGGCTCGTTGCTCGCGT
>OZ024862.1:10481343-10526343 GCA_964017155.1 Oasisia sp. SBJ-2009
GTTATCCTGCTGTTGGTGAAGATGGCCTCGATACTCGCCAACCAATCACTAATAATTGTATTTGGTTAACTCACGATAATGTCCACCCAGCAGAAGCCGTCGGGTGCCGGGGGTATTGGTCTGTCTACAAACAGGACGTGCACTTATCAGGTCATTGACCGCCGCACTCCAAGATGCGTGCATTTCTAATCTCGCGAGATTTGTCGCTAGTTTCCGGATATAATTTACGCGAATTGGATGTGACTTCCGAAGACAATTACGTCATCCGTGTTGGATTTGTCGTAACCGCATTGAGACGTAAGGCTGCGGTATCACGAGGCTTTACGCAATCGGTAGGCCTTCTCGTATATCACTAAGCCAAACATTTCCTTGAATAGCATGACACAAGTAACTAGTAGGAAATTACAATACGGATATATTTCCCAATTGTTTTAATTGAATTTTAGTAATTGGCATAATGTGATAACAATTCATACCAATAGTAACAAAAACATATTTGGGGCAAACGGACGTCCTATCTTCAGATTTTTACGAAAACGAGTGTTTCTATTAGTGGCACGCTTGTAAGCTGACCAGCCCACTATGGTTGTCGGACTTAGTCTTCTACGTAAAACGTCCACTCAACACAGCGCCTGTGATCGATGCAAGCGTCTGTTTCTTAAACACAAACTGCGCACTGAATACTACCCACAGACATTTGAGAGAACCTTGCTTCTCATCAGACTGTTAATGAAGTTGCCCGCCTTGAATACAATTGAGTTCCTTGGTTTACTCAAATGTATAGGCCTTGGGACCTAAGCAGCGAATGTCTCCCCCCCCCTCTCTCTCTCTTTCTCTCTCTTTCTCTCTCTCCCTCTCCTTCTCCTTCTCTCTATCTCTCTCTCTGCGTCTCTCTTTTTTACTCTCTTTCTCTCTCTCTCTTTCTCTCTCTCTCTCTCCCTCTCCTTCTCCTTCTCTCTATCTCTCTCTGCGTCTCTCTTTTTTACTCTCTTTCTCTCTCTCTTCTCTCTCTCACTCTCTCTCTCACTCTCTCTCCCCCCTCTCTCTCTATCTATCTCTGTTTTAAAATACCTAGAGCACAATTTGATAACAGCGGAGACATTAATTTATGTTTGGTCGTTCCATCTCGTCTGTCAGTTTCCTCATTTTCTTCGTCTTTGTCTTCAGTACACAATAAACCTGGCTAAACCGTACGAGTCATGTGTATGCAAATCTGCTTCTTGAGTGAATACATCCTCTCTGGACCCGGTCATTGTATAATCTGTCTGACTGGTGTCTCTGTTGAACTTAGTTACCGAGTCGCTGCTCGGCGTATATTAGCAGTACAAATCTGGGATCTCGCGTGAGTACGGAAACGTCACGTAGATGTTGTATGTGACAAAACATTAATATAACACCCGATTAAAATTAATACAAACAATTCCGTTTGTACAAATATGCGGCTGCGTTTCTTTCACACGGATTCGGAAAATCGAACCCGTTCCGGTTCAAACTTGCTACTTTCTATGTACTGATATCACACTCCATGTGTGTACGTGTCAGTTGTTCATTTTTCCGTCAATTCGGCGCCGGGATAATTTATTCAGAAAACTGCAACATGTCTACACTTTAGCGCCGCGCTTTATATCGTCTTAACGTTGTCTTTATTGATTTATTGACCCTCACTCCATAAGATATGGTAATTAGATAAATGGGGTCGTTCAGTGGCTTATGCTGATGACCGACACCTCATGGACAGGTGCTCGTGACGTCGACTTAACACGCTCGGCACGGCACAGATGAATGCAGGGAAATATGGCGGAATCGACTTATTCAGGTCATAGCAATGACTGTTTGCCTCGTTGTGGCCAATTAGGCAATCCCCGCACGGAATAGCGCCAAGTGGCGTCTGCGTAGGTGTCGGGGAGGGGAAAAGACAACCGAGTTGAACTGATACAGTAATCGTATCACTGGAGATATGGTAAGACAAATAACACAACTGTTGGGTCAACGGACTGCTAATGCATAACACAGTTTCCGGTGGTGGACACCTCGCGTTATGATATCTCAGTACTACGGAGTGCAATGGCATTACAGCGCTTCCTGTGTGCAACATGTATTATAGTACAAAGGCAGATTGTTGAGGAGGAAGCTTCCGGAATCGTTTCGAGGTTTTTTGACGTAGGTTACGTATATCTAAATAACCATACAAGATCGTTGCAAAATTGTATTCGTAATTACGCAACGTGCATGTGTACGGGTGTTCTTACGTGTACGAGTAGTTTGTGAGTTCACCATCAGGGTTTTTAGAATGCCGTGACGTCATACAGAGCTACGCAGAGGAACCATTTTGCAAATTGATCAGCGGCCTCACACGGATGTAACCAATAATTACGGGTTGAACAATCTTGCAAATGTCACGAACGTTTTGTACAGATGTTTGAAACTGTCGTTTTTAAGAAAATGGTTACCATAGGAAATTGTATAGACATGATGTAGTTTGAATGGATATTGTATTTATTGTAGACCTATTTAGGTAGAAAGAAATCAGTTCCATCCGCATGAGGGCGCTCTCAATATGCAAGGTGGCGTGGACTAGAAGGAACCAGCTCTATGATTCACTGGCACTACATCACATCGTATCTCTGCTACGTTAGAAATAGAAATGTCAGATCACTCACAACAAATGCGTGTTGTTACGTAATAACGCTGATTCCTCTCTACGATACGAACCACAAATTCAGGCTCAGGTCTCTGGAGTTTAAGGCCGTCACGCTGTGTCCTGTTTGCGATTGTGACAACAAATAAATCAAGAGGCTGTTTCATTGATAATGTTACGAGCTCATAAGCCTGGTTTTGTTTTTCAAGATTGTTTTTTCTTGTTAACAGTGGTCTAAAATGTCGCCATCAGCACGCGCCATTGAAACATCGTCCTCGTAGTGACGGTTTTTGCAGCTGGATAAAACTCCTTAAATTTAACGATGAAATATTCTCCTCATTCTTGTGAGTTCATTATCTTGGCGAACTGGTCCCCACGACTACATATTGTAGTGACGTCACATAGCTTCTTACCTAGACCTACGTTGGGACCGCAGTGGCATAAAATAAAATAACGAACATAGATTTACGTCTTATTTTCTGTAGTAATTTAATCTGCATGTATTGTTTACGCATGTTTTACTACCGAATTCAATGGAAATGTTCTCTAATTATAATTTGAAACATGTAACACTTTGTTTATTCTATATGGCAGCGAAAAAAAATTGGTTTACGCATGCGCACATATCTTTTAGACTCTTAATCAGAATATTATCCAACATAATATGTTTGTATTATAATGGTGGTTTATGTGAGCGAATTGTTATTGGCAGACTCTATTAATATGTTGCCCTATAATATGATCCGTGAGTAAGAGTAGGTTTAATTTGTGACTAAGATCTTACGTCGATGAACAAGGTTAGTTGGTTCGTATGGTAACAAACACTTTGATATCCCACCGTACGCCTCCCCGAAAAAAACCGTTTGATTAATCAATGAAATATTACGTGAGAAACATGCTAGCGTGCGAAGCTTTCCGATTGCGATGCGGTCGCTCTGCTTAATAGCGTGTTTTCCGGCTACGCGATGACTGATGCTATTGTACGATTACTTAGTTACAGCTTCGACACAGACACGGACTTCGTGGTCTGCACGCATCCATCTCGAAGCGCAGGCACTCCGTGTCACTCCGCTTGAAGAGATTCCTTATTGGCGAGTAAAACGTACTCACGTTGCAAGCGAATTACAAGACCGGAGTGCACACGAATTGACATTCACTCTTACAAGTGCAGCTGGGGCTCTTGAAGAGTGAATGGAAATTCTGGTTAGTTGCATTTTTTCCGTTGCGAAATGCCATATCGGTGTTGCGTGTATTAATAATTCAAGGGGGTGATATTGTAACTGAATTTTGTTAGGTAACGTCGACTTGCCGTGACCTTTGAACAGTACAAGTTAATGGAACGCTTCATGGTTATCTAAAAATCTTTATTGGACTGCCTGAGTGTAATACACTTGATGAAGACTTGATGTACTACATTTCTATCGGCAGGTTGCTGCGTATCTATGATCTGTGATAATGGGACCATATGGTGGTCAGGTTTATATTAGGTTCATGTTGTAATAATTGTTATTATAGTGGCGCAACAAATCATATTTACTCCTTGGTTTTATAATTTTTGATGCACGGTGGTGGTATGAATATGGATATGTATGTATTCTAAGCCGCTTCTAAATTCTCTGCATTGGCTTCCTGTCCGAAATCGTATCATGTTTAAGATATGTACCATTACGTACCAGGCACTTTCCTGAAAGCAGCCATCGTGTTTACATTCTTTGCTAACTCCTGTAAGAAAACCTGTCCAGCTTCGACCATCTTGCTCTGGTTTATTTCTTGTTCCTAAAGTCAATACTAGTATTGGGAGTAGGGCCTTTGCTGTGGGTGTACCCGTCTACTCTTTGGAATGTGCTTCCTTCAATCAATTAGTCTGATGACAACTGGATTTGTTTATTGACTATGAGACGGGTCAACCCTTTTGTATTGATACGCCTCAGAGCTTGGCTTCTAAGGATTTAGGCGCAATAGAAATTACCGAATTATAATTATTATGTATGTTCACGCCACAACGTAAACAATCCTAGTGCATTTTTAATTTACTAATAAACTGTCTTACTTACTTACTTACTTACTTACTTACTTACTTACTTACTATAAAATTGTAAATGTATTGCCAGCGGTGTCATAGCCTGCTAAATGCGTCACAAACTAGATGCTGTGGTGACGTGATATATTCATATTTTAATGGTAGTGATGCTTACGGCTGCATTTTGCAGTACACATTCATTATTAAAAATCTAAAAATACGGAATTTGTAGCACTACTACAAGCTAGAGAATACTTCATGATTTTCCAAGTCCTCTGGTAATACAATGACGTCAGCGCCGAACTAATTGCGGTCTTCGTGTGCAGCCACGCGTGCAATTTACGAGATGTTCACGAGCGTTTCACGCACCGTCGAGCAGACTTTATTCGCAGCTATTTCCAAGGTGTGAACGACTGCACAAATTGATGTAGCTTTTCTCTCTTAGACAATACATAGTTCCTTGTATGGATCCGTCGTACACAGCGATGATGACGATGAATTTAACTCTTTACCTTCTCGCTTACAGCTGTATGTCTTCTGGCGGAAAGTAATATTAAAATTACGCCAACTTAACACCAGTAACAAGCCAACAATGAGAACAATGACAACACGAACAAGACACGGTACATTTATAACACAAACGCTCACGCATTCAGACAATTCCTGTTTTACATTAAAATAATAAACGCCTATAAACATAGTTAGCTATAAACATAAATATATTAAAACAAGTACAATACTAAGTCCAAATTCATTTGAACTTCTACTTAAAAATATACGCGTGATTTGTTGTGACTGCCACAGCAAGGGTAGCAGATTACAGAGACATAGCCCCGAAATCACACAGACACGCTAGTTCTTCCCCAGGTCGTGTCGCCGCCGTGTGTGTTCTCCCTCCCTCCTCGCCGAGATGTGCACTTGGTGAAGTCGGCTATTTCTGCCTCAGCGATGCACGAGTTATGAGCGCCACGCCACATAAAACGCGCAGGTAATGAATTGGTACACTGACGTGGGTTCGGGGCGCGAGCCGGTGCAGATGTTTGATAACGTCGAATTGATGAGCGTTGATTGTTATCGCTGCAACATGACGCCATGATGTCTTGTATCTACGGCGCAGGATTGATGCTGCTTTTATGGCATTGACTGAACAGGAAGCCACGCTGTCAACTGCGGTGTTGATGTTGTTATCTTGAACCGACGTAACATCATAATTCTAGTAAAGTAAAGGTAAAGGCAGTTCTTATATAGCGCAGTATCCAGTCCTCAGGACCGCTCAAAGCGCTTTACACTTTACTTCCCTGACAGACCTGTTCACTCAAATACCATCTCGGCTTCTCTGGGAAGCATCCAGCCATATGCTACAATTAATGCGCGAAGACTGCTCGTACACATATCCACCACTGTCTATAGTCAGGTACTCATTTAAACAGCTGAGTGAACTGGAGCAATGTAGAGTGAAAAAACTTGCCCAAGGTTTTAACGCCGCAGCCAGGATTCGAACCCGGGTTCTCGTAGTCGAGAGTCCGAAGCTCTACCCCTGAGCCACTGCGCTCTACAAAAACATAGTAGTCGATGTTGTTTAACCTCTTCCCCCGTGCCACGGCACAGTCGCCTTCGGTTATGCAAAACAGCCTGCGGATGAAGTCAACATCCTTACGAACAGTGGTCGGAACGAGAACGGCGTCTTGGGGGATTGATTTTATGTACGACAAGATAGCTGCGAGCTCCTTGGTTAGTGAAGAAAATGATGTGAGATGGCCTATACACGTCACATTTGGACTATCCTGTCATACATAAAGGGTTTACCTAAGGATTATCAGCTCTGGGTTAACAGATTCACACTAGTATACTATGTATTAACAAACAATAACCCATTATAAATAACACATATTGCATACTTTTATTACATTATGTTTCATTATTTCCAAGTGATACGTTAATGGCAAAACCACGGCTACTAAACCTATTATGTCTACATTTTTAGGCAAACATACATCGTTGCTTTGTCGACGGATTTATATAGGGCCTGTAAATGTGTCACTATACATGGCGAGACATGGCGACTGGTGCTGATGACAGTTGTAGTAGACATATAGTGATCTATGCAGCGCAGATAGTATGAACGATTTTACGACGTATTTATCGTTTACGCCATTTGCATTTTACATTGCTGAGGTTTCACAACAGATCGATAAGCACTTATATCTGACACGATATCTAAATACACATAATCATAACACATGTAGGCCTACACATTTGCCCCAAAACAGGTTGTACTGCAAGAAAATGGCATTCTTTATTATTTGTCAAGATCGCTAAACACAAGTACTATCCGCCAATGCCGTGGCAATCACTATAATAATCTGTTAAAATGCATGACTCCCGTGTTCATTCTTACGGCAAAGTGTCACGCTGCTTCTGCTTGTAATTATCCTTCGGAAAATATAGCTGTTTGGGGCTATTTGAGGACCCCAAAGTGCCCCCAAACTCGTTTCTGAGCGCGAGACTTACATATATATTTCGAAAATGTTTAATGTGAGACAACATGTATCTGTTGAAAATAAAAAAACCCAGCGTTGCAGCTTCGAGAACGACTATCAATAATGGTGTTTATAGCAGTCACCCCGACCCGCCTTAAGTGTATCTTTAACAACCTGATAATACCTGGTTGGGATATTGTATTTTAAGTATACATTGTTAGTTAATTGTACAGGGTGTGCTATCTTTACTGGATTCTTTTGAGATTACAAACGGTGCTGCAACGTGCTGTCAATATTTCGAGAACTTAAATTTTCAACAGCCATAATTTCTGAGGGAATTCTTGTAGTTCATGCGGTGTATTAGAGCACATGAACATCTCGTCGGCGAAGCGAAGATGACTGATATATATATATATATATATATATATATATATATATATATATATATATATATATGTATATATATATATATATATATATATATATGTATATATATATATATATATATATATATATATATATATATATATATATATATATATATGGTTGACCTAGTATGCTGTGTAGTAAAAAATAGTACCACATTATAAATAACACATATTGCATACCTTTATTACATAATTTTTCATTATTTCCAATTGATAACTTAATGGCAAAATCACGGCTACTAAACCTATTATGGCTACATTTTCAGGCAAAGATACATTGATGTTTTGTCGACGGATTTATATAGGGCCTGTAAATGTGTCACTATACATGGCGAAACTCCACCCGACTGGACCTGATGACAGTTGTAGTAGACATATAGTGATCTATGCAGCGCAGATAGTATGAACGATTTTACGACGTATTTATCGTTTACGCCATTTGCATTTTACATTGCTGTACGTTGTGGTTTCACAACAGATCGATAAGAATTAATATATGAAACGGTATCTAAATACTCATAATCATAACACATGTAGGCCTACACATTTGCCCCAAAACAGGTTGTACTGCAAGAAAATTGCATTCTTTATTATTTGTCAAGATCGCTAAACACAAGTACTATCCGCCAATGCCGTGGCAATCACTATAATAATCTGTTAAAATGCATGACTCCCGTGTTCATTCTTACGGCAAAGTGTCACGCTGCTTCTGCTTGTAATTATCCTTCGGAAAATAAAGCTGTTTTTTGGGGCTATTTGAGGACCCCCAAAGTGCCCCCAAACTCGTTTCCGAGCGCGAGATTTACATGGCGTATTACGCCCTGTAATATTACGTAACTAGGTAACCAGAGACTTTATGATAGACGTAGTCTATATATGTGTGTGTGTGTGTGTGTGTGTGTGTGCGTGCGTGCGTGCGTGCGTGCGTGCGTGCGTGCGTGCGTGCGTGCGTGTGTGTGTGTATATCAGTCATCTTCGCTTCGCCCACGAGATGTTCATGTGCGCTAATACACTGCATGAACTACAAGAATTCCCTCAGAAATTACAGCTGTTAAAAATTTAACTCAGAGTCTAAAGATGAACAATTCGGATACAGTGGCGATGATTGAAAAAGACACACAGAAATTATGTCAACACAGTTCAGACAGAGAACGTTGAAAGTTACGTCATCCCGGACAGCAGCAGTACAGCACTAAACTAAAGAAAATGTCCAAATAAGGAGTTTCAAAGAAGTATTACGGCCAGGTAAACAACATTCGTCATGCACTGCAATGGTAACTTCGGAACCTGCTTGAAGAGACAATTCACTAACACACACGACATAAAGCGGGAAACATGAACCTTCATCGACCAGGCAATTGTTACGTCTTCAAAAGATAAGATTTACCCTAAAAATAACTTTTGAAATATGGGGTATTTAGTCAAAATAAGGCTTTACTTCCAATGTGTGATATATACATTAATCCTCGAAAATTTGGCGTCCGATCTGCAAGCCGTTTAGGAGAAAACACAAACACAAACGTGATCACGATTATAGTTAAATGCAGCAGTTTCATTCGTGTCAACACCACCAAGACTGCGCATGAAAATGTCACCTTTCTGCTCAAATACACGACGACCCCCAGGCGTGATAGGTCGATCACTGCGGTTAAGTTCACCGCTGTTTACCGACATAGAACGGTTTGCTCTTCAAAGTGAACCGTTTCAGCGGGCGGTAATTATAATAGCCATTATAAGCGACAACAGATCTCCACTAAGTAATTGCCTGATGCAACGGGAGTTGCATGCGGTGTGTGTAATTTACCTGGATGCCGCTCGATGATCTTCGACTGACAGATTCACGTGACGTATGGTGGCCTTATCGCCGCGGTCAAGCATAGCTAGTATCGCGGTATGACGCCGGGGGAAGGATCACTGCAGACCGAGTCACAACGGGGGAAGTAATCATAACTTTGAGGATGATTAATCGTCCGGCGTTATGAAGTCAGTCATGTAGGGACAAGATAGTCTTCGAGTCCGTTTCGTGGTTTGTGTGACAAACAGAAGGGTTCAGTGCACTCGTCCGTATCAATTTTGCAATCGCTCGCTGTGGATGGCTGTGAATAATATGTTGAAGAGATCCAGTTATTCGTGTCATTTCAGTTGTGTTTTCTCGGTGTGTGTGTGTGTGTGTATGTGTGTGTGTGTGTGTGTGTGTGTGTGTGTGTGTGTGTGTGTGTGTGTGTGTGTGTGTGTGTGTGTGTGTGTGTGTGTGGGTGTGTGTGTGTGGGGGGGGCGTCGGTCGGTAGGGGACGAGGGGGACGCGTCCTCCCACTTTTCAGCCAGAGAGGGACAGCATAGGAAATGTCCCCCCATTTTTTAGTTAAAAAACAAACATACATGCATATAGCCAGATTAATCGAGTAGTAAAATTAATATATCAGTTCAGAGTGGAAAATCACTAGATAAATCGCTTGATTGGCCGCAGCGCGGTCTTTAACGAACGCAACCAAGTGCAACACCAAGATATAATAAAACAACTGTTCTCGAATTGTTGACAGCACGGTGCAGCATGCTTTGTCATCTCAAAATAATCCAGTAAAGACACACCCTGTATAATTAACTAACAATGTACGTAAAATAAAATATCCCAACCAAGGATTATCAGGTTGTTGAAGATACTCTTAAGGCGGGTCGGGGTGACCATTATAGGTAGTCGCTCTCGAATCTGCCACGCTGGTTTTTGTCCAACAAATACATGTAGTCTCACATTAAACATTTTAAAAGTATATTGTAATAACACAAGTGCGTGATATGCAACGCACTATGAGTTAAATATACGTTGGTGGAGTGAGATTCCCACGACACAGTAACGCGGGCAGTCAACCTCCGGGTCGCGCGAACAACAGCAACAAAGAAAGTAAATCAGATTGGTCGATTTGTCTTCAACAGTGCTAAACATAAAAACATCACAGGTTTGTCAGAACGTCATTCTCTGGACCATCCAATGTAAGTTGCTAGTTGACATTTGCATGTACAGGGTATGATACACTGTTCATAAACGAATATTTGCACTGCGTCTAAACAAAAACGAGCACCTTTGACCACCGCACATGGAAGGCTGCGGTGACTGATGTGTTCTCTACTCCGGACTCCTCGCAGGTGCTTTAAGTCATGTCATGTCCACACGCACGTTGCATAGAACAATTTTGCATTTCTTGATTCATGATTTGAGTGCGTCGAATGTATACATTGGAATAAACGTTCACGATAAACCGAAAATGTGATTTACTTTGATCTTAATCGGCTGTTGTGTTCTCATTGCCCTTACAAAAAAGAGGTATACCACTGAATACCATTGAATATCATCGAGTATCATTCAGTACCATTGGACCATTCAATTATATTTCAATAGGACTCAGTTTCAATAGGACTCAGTGGTACTCTCAGTGGTAATTTAAAATACCGGTCAATACCATTGAACGGTACAATGAATCCAAAATATAATCAAAATACTGTTCAGATACCATTCAAATACCCTTGGCTATAATACTCCCAAGTACCATTCAATGTATTTGTATGGTATTTTTTGTAAGAGATACCCTCAAAATGTTCAGTGATTGCGGCGAGCCACGGCCCCTATTCAAATACATGTAGCCAACGTACTATTTTAAATAGAATAACTTAAAGACCGTTTAATTTAGAATTAGCACCATACCAACAATAAATTGTGTTTTATATTTACTAAAAAACATTTATATGAATTCCAGGTCATATTATATATATATATATATATATATATGTATATATATATATATATATATATATATATATATATATATATATATATATATATATATATATATTATATACATGTATACCCCTTATGTATAACATAATTATACATGTCCAAAAATATACATATTATATACAGTATTATACACTTTTATAGATATAATATATTAGATTATATATACATACATATTATGTATAATTATAATATATAAATTGGTCCCCGGTTCCCCCACTTTTAAAATTAGTTAGACGCCCCTATGTGTGTGTTGTGTGTGTGTGCGTGCGTGCGTGCGTTTGTGTGTGTGTGTGTGTGTTTGTGTGTGTGTGTGTGTGTGTGTGTGTGTGTGTGTGTGTGTGTGTGTGTGTGTGTGTGTGTGTGTGTGTGTGTGTGTGTGTGTGTGTGTGTGTGTGTGTGTGTGTGTGTGTGTGTGTGTGTGTGTGTGTGTGTGTGTGTGTGTGTGTGATGTTTCGTTTCCTTTAGTCGAAGTATGCGAACAATCCTTCCTGCAGATCGCATTGGTCTCGTCGTCGACGGTTGCTCGGACAACCTCGGCCAAGGATCGGTTGTGTGTCCGCGTAGGACTCGGGGGAAAAACTATTATAGTTGAGGGTATCAAACGCTTTTAATAAGTCAATGTACATATTGATTGTAGTCATACCTTGATCAAGTTCCTGAGCTATTCTGCCAATGAAGTCTAGTGCAGTTGGTTGAGTGGAGTGACATATTCCGGATGGAGATATAGTCCACAGCTCACAAAGCTTGCGTTCGACGTCGCTTACGTAAAACTGGTTGTTAGGGAGAAACAATGCACGTCACGTGACGAACGTCCCACACCCATCCTATCAATGTTCTCTGTGCCGCTCTGAATAGCACGAATGCTACCCCTTCGGTGTGTAGCCTGTAGGGCATCATTTTCTTCATGTCCAGAGAAGAGTAATAGCTGTCCTGTAAGTATTCTCCTTTGTCCTGTCTGTGTCCACCGTGTCTCATTGATCCCAGCAGTGCGAGCTTGTAATGGGTCATTTCTGTTGCTACTTGCGCCGTCTTTCCTATCTGGTGGATGCTTCTCACATTCCACGTTCTCATATTAATGTGGTTGGTTGAAAGAAGGGTACTCGACCCTGTGATCTTGCGGCTTTCACCACGTGGCGTCACAGGTCCTCGTGACGAAGACCATTCCTCTTCCAAGGCATGTGTTCTCTGTAAATTATGTTGTCAACGGTTCTGTATAGCGAGTAGTGTTTTACGAGGTGGGGTGCTAGCCCCACGCTCAACCCTCCTCCTTTCTCATCCGGGCTTGGGACCTGTCAAGGCGGAATTACACAATTGCAGTGGTATATAAAATATCATCTAACTTATAACATAGCAAACAAGAAGACAAACCAATAAATACACCAGTTTACTTGTGCTATAGACAACCTTTTTAATCGAGTGAAGACATTATCTAATATGTACATGTAAACGAACAATGCTCTTGACAACTACGTCAGCACAGATACCCTGTACGTATTAGGTCATCAACAAATATGGCGTCGCAACAGCTTGTCATGCGCCAGTCATACGAGCTCATGAAAAATATTGAGGTCTGGCTAGACACCATTCTGTCGTTCCCGTCACTCACGGTATATATATATATATATATATATATATATATATATATATATATATATATATATATATATATATATATATATATATATATATATATATATATATATATATATATATATATATAGTATGTGTATGTGTCAAATAAATTTATTTTGAGTGCTAGGCCCAAGACTATGATTTGTGCCGTGGTTACCAATCCAGTGTTGTATATCGCTTGTCCGACCACTCCTAGAATACTCATCGCCCGTGTGGGACCACACCCAGATCCTCATCAACAAAACATAAATGGTCCAAAGACGCGCACCTCGCTTTTGTCTTAATTATTATACATCTACAGAAGCGAGCTGTGTGTCAGAAATGTTGAAGCAAATAAATTTAGAACAACTAGCAATCAGGCGAACAAACAGACGCCTCACCGTGTTCCATACAGCCATCTATGATCACCTATCCTTGCCTGTTAATCCAACCCATACCAATAAGAACGGATATAAATTCAGCTTTTTCCAATGAACAATAAAATATTGGAATTCCCTAACAGATGCAATAGTCAACATTTCAGAACCACATATATTTTGACAAGCTTTGAAACACGACTAACAACCAAACACGCATGCGCACCCAAAACTCAATTGATTCCATCGGGAGTGTAGGTCAGTACTTGGCTAAAATCAAGACAAGTCCTCGTGTTGCTTCCGTTGGACCAGAACAGTTAGTATAAAAACGGTTGATAATTACAAATGCACGATGACAATCTTAAATCTTCGAATACAGTCATCTTTACGGAAGAATCGAGGCCCCCTATAATCCTGTCAAAGTCATGCCATGAAACTGCTATAGCAAGGATGTTGACAGAAGGATTCTGTTCCGCGTGGAACGGGAATTAAAAAAAGGAAAACCGCTTGGCTTCAGAATGGCAAGAGGATCGGCCGCTGAGATATGTTATTGTCACTAGTAAAAATGTTGCGTATATGTGTGAACATACAACAACGTGATCCTGCAGAGATCAACAGTGACGACAGAACGAACACCGATGACAGCGCCGGAAGCGGACGCGGAAGCTGTGCGTGAGGGAACAGAATGAAGAGTAATGACTGGACACGGTATGTAGGATATTTAAAATAGCAGGTTAACATCGGTTTGGGGCCAGGAAGTGCACCTATGTTTTTCTTCGTCTGGGTGCCGTGTCCATCACATGCGTTGGCGATCACGGCCCTCCAGACGGCGCGGTCGTTGGTGGTCTGTTGTCTCCGTCCGCCCCAGTTCGACCAACTATCTATTATTATGGCGAACGCTGCAATGTGCTTGCTACAGTAGTTAAACAAATTTGACAGGCAGTATACCGTCACTAGATTTATTATAGTCTTAAGAATAATTAATTACAACATAGGAACAGCCCGACTCCTTTTAAGGTCGGAATAACGCATACCTTCAAAGCAGAAGAGGAATAAGTTGGAGTGGAAATATGTTTAATGGTGAAGAAAACTATCTAACGCAACTACATTTACCACTTTATAAAGGAAACTTTGGAAAAAGCAATATGTAAATATATCTGTTTGTTATTATTTATATATAAATATATTTTAAGTGTTGTTAATCTAGCATCTACATGCTAATAAACTAATCTATAAATATATATTTACTTGTATATATATATATATATATATATATATATATATATATATTTATATATATATATATATATATATATATATATATATATATATATATATATATATATATATATATAATGTTATTGGTCTAGTATCTACATAACCCGTGCTATTATTCTCTAGGCAAAATTTAATTACCAAGTTGCAATTTACAGATCTGAGAATGCCAAAACACGAGCGTCATCGGCAAAACCTGTTTACGCCTGCGAGTCTGATACAATTCATGAATCTGTGATCTCCGTCACTCAATGCTACTGGGACCCTAGCACGACTGAGAACTTGTCTGATGTCTCGCTCTGTGGGTTTATTTGATTGTGCAGATATATGTAGGCTATAGTTATGCACAAACAGTGTAGATATTTTCGTAAATACAAATCCGTCTACACGACCTATGCACATATCCGGCGTTCTTGGGTTTCCGGTAGCATTACGTGATACATATCACGCTTTCTGGAAGATTGAGTAGCGCAATAGACTGGATAAAAACATGACAGAGGCTAATGTGTATTTTGCTCCGCGTTACAGAAATGCCATGATGCTGTTTCATCTCAGAATCTCCGCGACCTACGACTGTAACGTGACATGGGAGCGAGGAAGGCCGGCTATGGGGATACGAACGCCGCTGAGCGTTGGTGTGGATGGATAGAGTATTCCTGTCTGTAATTCCCAGCAGTGGCCGAAAAAATAACAACAATCTCCAAGTTGTTGCATATGAAATTGTGGTGGTGCATTCGTCAGTGCAAATCGCGGGGGAAATAAATCGTTACGTTGGTGCCACCTGTTGAGCGATATATATAGTACTTCAAGTTAACGCGATTGTGGATCTCGGAATTGGACAGCGTGGTGGGTATACGCCTTAGCCATCATCATACATCATTTAAACACGGCATTTTATTAACTGCGCCTACGGACATCATTTCTGGTCATTCAAATTGTCAACACGGCTCCTCGTTTTACTCGTTCTATGCGGCTTCTAAACAATTTGCATTGGCTTCCTGTCCGATATCGTATCATCTTTAAGATCTGTAATATTACTTACCTGGCACTTTTCTTTAAGCAACCATCGTGTTTACATTCATTACTTATTCCTGTAAGAAAACCTGTCTAGCTATGGACATGTAGTTCTAATTAACTGTTTGTCCCTGAAGTCAATACCTATATTGGGACTATGGCTTTTTCTGTAGTTGCACCTTTGCATACCATTACACTATAGCTCTATATACGCATACCTGTCCACCATAGCTCCCTGGCGAATCAATCTGTTGACTCTGAGATCAATTAACCGTTGTGTATCGATGCGCCTCTGATGTTGATTTCTAAGGAATTAAGCGCAGTACAAGTCATCTTTATTACGTCTTGCTCACTTATGGGGTAGAGGCAGAATGACTGATTCTACACCCCTGTCTCAAAGACTCCTCTTCATCTGTCATAATCCTCTGCTGCGCTTTCCCACCATTGACGCTCGCAACTATCTACTAGTAATATAATTCTTCACCCTGACATTCCTTCTCAATTTCCCCGTCTACATTCTCCCCTATCACGTCGCTGCACGTTTTCGTCGCACCCAGCTGTTTTCTGCCAAGTTTTAAACACTACGTGTTATAAACACAAAGGCAGTGTTTTGAACCAAACTGCTGCATTGTCGAAGTGGCATAGGTCACAGGCCACCTACCACCATTTCGAAACTTAGGCAATTTCGTTCACCTCACATTGCCTATGTCTTTCGGAAGAGACACTAAAAGCCGGTGGTCCCTTCTATCTGGTGTCTTTGTCAGGGGAAGTAAAAGATCCCACACAGGGGGTAAATGTGTGACCTGTAGTGGACTAACTAATTATAGAGAAGGACAACTCTGAAAACCAAGCTCGACAATACTCTAGTCACAAGCATGTGGCTAACATGGAGTGATGAGCTAACCATAAGAAGAAGAAGAGGTACATCGCAAAAGCAGGACGCTTCGAGGGAGACTCAGGTAAACATAAGCCAATGTCTGGACAGCGACGTCACGACATTTGGCGATTTAGGGAAAACACAAAAGGACTAATCATCAAGGCCATCCAGACCTTCATCTCAGACACGAGATGGAAAACACAGCAATAAAGAGACTGTACAGCAATAAAGTACTCGCTGTGCCTTGTCGCTGGTCTAAGAGGTCCAGACACCGACGGCGAGTCTCGAAAACAAGCTGGAGAATACCCAGGGCAGGTGCCTCGTGGAAGATTACACGGTGGTTTGGTCAACAACGATCACACAAGACGAGCCGGGCGGAAAACAAATGTACACCATCGCTGGCGGTGCAGATAAAGAGCTGTGTCGTGTGTTGCATGTTCCTTGGCACAGAGCACCCTGAGGAGATAGGGCAAATGGACGTGGACACAGAGATAATAATAATAATAATAATAATAATAATAATAATAATAATAATAATAGCTTTATTGTCCAATTCATAGAGTGGAAATACATTTTGCACTTTGGAGGTTGCATAAAAACACAATATTTAAGTCACGTAGTAACGCATGTATACAGTAAAATCAAGCATGTAAATATGTAAACGTTAGATAAAAATATAAATAAAATATATATTGCAATAAATAAATGTACTAAAACAATATGACAATATTATAATAAGATAACTTAATTTGATTAATAAAGATGATAAAACAACATTGCATTGGCAGCGGTAGAGAACGTGATAGTTCAAGGATTATTTTGTGTGTGGGTGATTCAGATACTTGATGGAGGATGGAATGAAGGATTTAAGGGCTCGCTGGGTTTTTACTGTTGGCATTCTGTACCTCCTTCCAGAGGGGAGAAGGTCGTAATGGTCGTGTAAGAAGTGGGTGGGGTCAGATAAGATTTTGGTTGCTATTTGCAGTGTTCCTGACTTGTACAATTGCTCCAGACAGGTATCGGGTGTATAGCACATAGCGATTGTGCAAGAAATTGTGTACATTCTGTTTAGTTTTTCTCTGTTTTTGACTAAGAGATTTCCCCAATAGCAAACAAGACCGAACGTCATAACACTTTTTACAAATGAATCGTGGAACACAAATAAAATGTTTCTGTCTATGTGGAAGGCATTGAGTTTTCTCAGGAAGTACAATCTTTGTTGGTCTTTCCTATATAGATTCATTGTATTATCATCCCACCTTAGTTTGTCATCGATTGTTGTATCCAGATATTTATAGGAATGCACAATTTCTATGTGTTGCCCATTGATGTTGACAGGGGTGGGGTGATGTACACCTGATCGAAAGTCCTTGGTTTTGATAACATCTAACGCAAGGCAGTTGGCCACACACCATGACACAATGTGATCTATATCACTTCTGTAATCAGTTTCGACGTCAGACAGCAGACCGACAAGAGCAGTGTCGTCTGCATACTTGAAGTAGTGATTGTTTAAATATGCACTTCTGCATGAATTAGTGTACATGGTATACAAAAATGGCGACAGTACACACCCCTGAGGAGCTCCGGTGGAGATAGACACATGTGACGAACACACGTCACTGACATTCACATACTGTGAGCGGTTGGTAAAGAAACTGTGTATAAGCATGACAAATTGTTTACCAACACCAATATCAATACGTTTTCTGATCACCAAATGCGGCTGAATTGTGTTAAATGCTGATGAAAAGTCAACGAATAGTATTCTGGCGTACGAGCCTCGACGTTCAAGATGCTCAAGACTGACATTTAACATTGACAAGTTGGCGTCTTCAACACTACGTTTAGTTCTGTGCGCAAATTGCAACGGATCAAGTAGATATAACGTATGCAGCCTAACCAGCTCCTTGCGGGCTTCAAAACGGCAGCAGGTGCCGGCTTTCATAAATTACTCACTGAAACTTCGCATACGTTAAATTAACGTCCATTTACCATTAATTTAAATGACTGCTGTCGCCAGTTTCGGCTATGCAGATGATTACAAGTTCTCAGTAGCAACTGCTTCCTAGCAAATGGAATGTTGTTTCCTTGAATTACGCCCTTGTTGAGAATATATGGGAACACTTGTGTAGAATTCGGATCCACCTCAATGTTGCCATTATAACTGTATCTTTGTCAACATTTGACACTTTGTTAATTCAATCATTCAACATCATCTCACGCATATCTATGTTTTACAAACAACGCCTCTTATCAGACCTTTGAAGTCTAAAAGACAACGCGGTCGGCATTTAGAAACAACTGTTTGTCGCTCATTCCATGTGCATGGCGCAGTGACACATGCATCGCTGCGCTTGCGACTGGCACAAATAGGAGCAATGGTTGGGTCTCACAATGCAATATTTCTTAAACATAAATATAGCTGGGAATGCTGATTGATCATGTTTAGGATAGAGTTAGTGTAAGGCATCCAATCTAGGCAAATATACAGTTATAATGGCACAACTGAGGTGGGTCTGAATTCTACACAAGTGCCTAGTGGGCAAATTCGAGCTATTTTAATAAGTTTCCTTACAACGTTATTCATGAATGATATATCAAACCTTCAGGACTACTCATATCGACTGTTTCACGCTCTCACCCGGAACTTAGTCGTAGATAGAACATAAATTTGTAGCACAACAAATTCCGCCATGTCAAAGGGACCATTCATTACCACATCGCCGTCATCTGTGCGTGCACTGATAACTGAAATTTATGTGGTAAGCACCGTATATTGGATCAATATGAATGATATATAAAAAGTATTCTTGAAATTAATCAGCATCGTCTCATCATGGCAGCTTCTGTAATAAAAAGCCCCTACGCTCCATTATATTTACGTATGCGCATCCGTCATATTTGTGAAGGATCTACTGAAAATAAGCGCAGGTCTATTAGATGGGGCTGGGGTACTCTCTCGGTGTAGACAAACGCGCACAGATCTCGCTCAATCTCGGACGTCTCGTCGTTTAGTATGATATCTGTTTTAAGTTTTTATCCCATCCGTGTGAGGGCGCTGTGTGTTGTTGAAGAGCCCCAGCTCGGATGCATTAGCTCTGGTAAGTGTTTTGTCATATTTTGTACGCCAGCTGCCTAGATGTTGGTTTCTCGCCAGGATATGTATTTCGTTTCTAATAATATTACACTCAATTAATATACATGAGTCACGCCACGTACGTTGTTGATAATATGTGGGCGTACGAGGGATTTATTCTCGACACGAAGGTAGTTTTAGGCAAATGGAGGACACATTTAGAAAGAGAGTGGATGTATAAAAAATGCACAAAAAACCAGCGTGACATATTTTATGGACGACATCAAACCTTTAATCAACTATGTACTGTCACGCAGGCCTGCACGAATCGATTTGATCAATGGTGCCATCTGGCGGTAAGAGTCGAATCATGTGTAGTCCCTCAAACTAACGCCAATAAACAATATATGTCAGGCAGTTTCTTATCACTGTAACGTTTCAATTCGGGCATAACACAAAAATAGATGTCGTGGGTACGGAACTAA
Organism: Oasisia sp. SBJ-2009; assembly: GCA_964017155.1. Taxonomy (NCBI): domain Eukaryota; kingdom Metazoa; phylum Annelida; class Polychaeta; order Sabellida; family Siboglinidae; genus Oasisia; species Oasisia sp. SBJ-2009. Next base: position 10,501,418 of record OZ024862.1, read on the forward strand.
TCTACAAATATTACTCTTAATAATAATAATAATAATAATAATAATAATAATAATAATAATAATAAAAGCATTTATATAGCGCCATAAATCCAAGTTACCTTGTTCGAAGACGCTGTTACAACAACTCATAGACAGAAACTAAAAGTATTTTTTTTAAACATGGCATCAAATATCGAAATAAATGATCATAAAAATAGACATCCTGATAATAATATAACAATACTTATAATAATAATACATATTATGAATGTAAACTACTAAAAGCAGCTCAAAATAATTAATAAATAAGTAAATCCTAAAAACTTAAGACGTCCGTCAATGTTCATAAGTAAAAGGCTCTTTTGAATGAATAAGTTTTATGGAGTCTTTTGAACTGGCATAATGAATCACATGTTCGCATGTTGCGTGGTAGATCGTTCCATAGGTGAGGAGCAGCGATGCAGAACGCTCGATCACCGAACTGGCGGAGATGTGCCCTGTGCATCTTCGTGACAAAGTCGATATATGATTGTCAATGAGCGTGTCCACCAAAAAGCATGTTTGATATTATAGGGCAGGATCTGTTGGGAGTATTGTCCGCCAATGTGGAGGTGGGGCTATATGCCAAAGTTTACTGAAGAATTAAAATCGTTTGCCCAGTGTCAATTTAAAGGTGTCCGCCGTGGCTACAGATATAACTGTTTCGGTTACTGTCTATTTAATTTCTTTACCGTTCTACTAAAACATACAATTTTGACTGCTAGCAATGTTCATGTATGTCCACAATGTCGCTTATGTACATCAGAGAGGTGGTGTTAGACCACTGCCTACAATCCCACAGATTACATTGCCAATTAAAGCATCGTCGACTTCCGCTTGACGCAGCAACAAATCTGATGAAGTTGAACGTCTGAATTGGAACGGACTTGTCGACTTCATCCCTGTTGCTCAGCACCGCAAGGTAGCTCAAGGCGCCTGTAACCCCAACTGACGTAGGGGCACACTTCTTCTTGCTACCAGCAGCGTACCACCTAATGCAAACAGTAGAACACGGAAAAGTGCATGGAAAGAAAGACAAGGGGAAAGCGGTAGGTACATGCGCAAATGTCCTCGCCCTAAAACCTCTTGGAAGACGTGACCAACCGACAGAGCACAACGTGACAAAATAAAACAACATAGCAAACATAAGGAAGCCGTGAAGGAAAGAGGCCAAACCGAGCTAGGGCAGATGGGGTAAGTGGGAGGGGAAATTGTGGTTAAAAACGGGCTGCTCCGTGAAACGCACTTCCTCTGCTGACAGAGGAATTAAAACTGAAGTCTCATGATATGCGATGCAGGTTGGTGACTGTGTCCAGCCCCGCCCCAGCTTCACCGTGGCCTCATCTAAGGTGACTTTGTCCAGATGTGACTGGACAATGTTACAAGTTAGTTGGTGCTGTGAGCAAAATGTATTTAATCCCTGCTGGATTAAAGCCTGCTGTGCTTTGCTCGGTTTATGGAGCGAGAGTTAGCAAGAAAAACAGAAACAAATGTGGTTGGGAATTGGCAATGCCCTTTAATTACACAAGTAAAGATAAGTCATATAGTATACAAGACTATGAGCATTGCCGTTGGCCTAGATAAATAAAGCAAATCCCCTTGAAAGCATATAGATGTCATGTTTGTCAATGGGAATTGCACGAGAATGAAGTCGACAAGTCCGTTCCAACTCAGACATTCAACTTCATCAGATTTGTTGAGCTGCGTCAAGCGGAAGTCGACGATGCTTTAATTGGTAACGTACTCTATGGGATTGTACCGAGAAAAGATTATTATCACCGCTTTGAGATTCTACTTACTGGAGAAAACGGTCGCGTTATCGCCATATTGCATATGGCGTTGCAAATTGAGACTGCCTATCGTGCTACGGGATGTCACATCAGTCAAATAGATAGGGCCGTCCCCGCTGGTGGATCATTTCTATCGGTTAGAATTCTGTTTATGCGATATGTATCTTTTCTGAGTCAAGTCGCTGCGGTATACACAGGGCAAATTAGTGGAGCCTTGTATTTCCGCTTACTCCGCATTTTGCCTTTTGGTGGCGGTGTAGCGCTTACATTTTCCCGGCGTTATAAACGTTCCGGTTGACGTTTCTGCGCATGCGCGATGAATGTGAAATCATCAATGTGCAGCGAAAGAACAAAGTATTAATGGTATAAATACTACCGGTTGTTCGCTAAGATGCATATAACCACTCAGCAAAGTTATTTGTCGCAAGGCGTCACGAGGCAAACAAGTTTTGAGGCATGTTGTGATTTAAACAAATGTAATATGTTATTGCATTGAACGACATTTTAAGTAACTCTTCACAGTAATCATCACAGAAGAGTTAACGAACAGCCCATAGCATTTATACTAAAATAGTTTGTTGTTTCACTCCAAATTGATGATTTTACATTTATCGCGCATGCGCAAAAACGTAAATCGGAAAGATTATAACGACCGGAAGAATTTAAGCACGACAGTGGCATAGCAAGACGCACCAGAATGCGTGACGCTAGCGGAGGTTAATTGCTTTGACATTTCAGTTACGTAATAATTTAAGGTCAAATAAAGCCAGAAAGGGCAAGTAGTTGTTGTAATTCATTTCGGTCGATTGATTCAGTGGGAGAGAGGCGCGGTGGAAGAGATAGAATCGACGAGAGAGAAACGGGGAATGAGATAATTTGAGAGAGGGATAGGAGCTTAACAGAATATAACTTTATAAAGTATTATTATCAAAGCGTGCCTATAATATAAACTGTGGCGTAGATCGACACAAATGGCATATATAGATGAGTGATATTTAAAAATGGTTTCGCTTTAACGACTTCATCTTTCACATAATTCAATCACTTCTGTTTAGTTTAACCACGTGAGAGGTTATTGGGTATGTTGTTGTTATTATTATTATTAAACATGAACATTTCGCCTATCTGTTTTTAATATGGCAGACATACATAAGGTAACGGCTGCATGTGCGTGTAAATTATTATTATTACATGTACACACATTACTTAATAATTTATTATATACATGTTCACACACTCGGAAATACAATAACATACACCCTCACACCACACATAAAAACACATTGCATGCACACATATGCATGCAAACATGCAAAACACACACACGCACGCACGCACGCACGCACGCACGCACGCACACACACACACACACACACACACACACACACACACACACGTTTCAGTAAACTGTTTCAACTAGCCCCGGTGTCCTTTGTGAGTCGACTTTCCTCGTAGGATTGTCTGTAACTGATGCAGTTATATATAAACCCTTCTCATCCTGTAATGTGCGCGGCTGTCCCCAGGTGGCAGCTGTCTGGATTCCGTTGCTGTCATTGTTCGCAGTAACATCATCGAGTTGTCCCATCTGCTATCGCTTCGTGTCAGTTTCTCATTTGCGTGGTCTGCAGTTTCTGTCACGCCATGCTTGGTTGGATTACTTACAACACAACGCTCGTAGACCAACCAGGGTTTGCCTGGTGCCAGTTTGGAATCATCTATAATAACTGTCGTCTTATCAGTGTGCATTCCATACGTGACTGTTTATAACAAGACCTTAGTAGGCCATAGTCCATATATGATCCAATTATTCCCCATACAGTCGTACAAGTGTTCTTTCTGGACTATGGCCTCATATTCGGCATTTCTTCCCAGATCTATACAATTTATGTGGGTCAAAGCAACCACCGAAATTGGTCAAAAACGCCTCATCGATATTGGTCAAAACGAGTCATCGAAGTTCGTCAAGCCGCACCATCGAAATAGATGGCAACACTACACGCATGTCGTGATGCTAAGGAGACGCATTCTGAATTGTTTTTATCATTAATAATATGCCAACTTTGCCACAGAATTATCTGAAGTTCCGCTCGAGAGTCGAGGCCCACCCAACCTCGCAAGCCACAGGGCTGTTTGCCCTGCAATCTAACCCTGGCGGATCCACTACGAGAAGTGCCGATACAGCCGACCCGAAATAATTGTTTTGACTTCGCCAATCGCGACTGATTCACTCGTGAGAACAACTGAAATACCTGCCCCAATTTGAAGATGGCTAAGCAAAATTCTGGGAATTCCAGTGTAAAGACCCGTCCGTCCAATCGCATGAGCAGCTGAACGGTCTTGTGTATTCAAATATTTGCTTCTACATCCCAAACATTGCATGTAACATGAGCAGCGTGTGGCTGATATCGCCAACAATTAGAGCATATGACCGGAGGCCAACCACACTGCTCGTGAACAATTTCTTTAGCTGAGCTTAAAAGATGAGTTTGGCAAAGGGATCTGTCAGGGGTACTGATGGTTGGTGCCGCTGTGGTGGTCCACGTTTCGACCAGTCCAGGATTCGACCGAATCTGGGACCGCGACGGTAGCGACTAGCGGTCCAGGATTCGACTCGGTCCAGGATTCGACCTTTGTTACTAACGTAGTTTCCGTTAATAATACGTCAAGTATTGATATAATATTGTTATCACACACATCTTTAATAAAAACAGATTAACTCATGTGATCATTTTCACTCACTCGAACGTGTTGTGTTATTTAGAGCGTTGTTTTCGTCAGTCGAGGTTATAATTAGTACCGAGGCTACAGCAATAGGCTGCGCGTGGCGCTGTCTATATGCACAGCCGCGGTGTCCTGCTTCGTTTTATTGGGAGATGGCTAATTGCTACTGTTACAGATAATACATTTAACTGTTTAGTTGACATGCATGGCGCACCATAACCTAATGCTTGTAATAATCATCCAATCAGAATAAAGATCGGGATTCGCCCCTTAGCGTTGTAGCACGAGGTTCTGTCGGTCGAGTCGTTGACTATAACATGGTGTCAAGATGCGGGATTTAGCGAATATAAGTCGATGATGGAAGCTCGTTTAAAACCCCCGGAATACTTGAGCCTTCAAGGTAATGTTGCTGAAAACTGGAGGCGATGGCATCAACGGTTCGAGTTGTACATGCGCGCAATCGAAGCGGACTCGAAACCGAATCGCACGAAGATTGCCATTTTGCTCAGCGCTATTGGCCCGGATGCGTTGGAGCGATAGAACCATTTCAAATGGGATGATTCGCCGAACGATCCACCAAACAATCCACCTGTACCTGATGATGACGACCAACAAGGTAACGCCCAACCTGCTCAAAATAATGCCGCTCAAGCCAATGACAATCGCAACGTGTTGAGTTCAGATGTTTACGCTGACGTTGTCAAACGATTTGAACTTGAATTTGTTGGGGAAAAGCGCGTCGTATTCGCGAGATATCGATTCTGGATTTATGAGAGGCCGGAGGAACAGCACTTTGACGACTACATCACAGAATTACACACACTGGCAAATGCCTGCGAATTCAAAGAACACGAGAATATGATTAGAGACAAGATCGTGTTTTCGATGAAGGACAAACGGATTCAAGAACGTCTGCTAAGGGAAGTAAAACTATCACTTAAAACAGCGGTGGACATATGCAAATCGTCTGAGGTCACCAGAAAGGAAGTGCAAACCATGAAGAAAGGTCCGGTTGAGTCCACGAAAGTAGTATATGACGTGAATGCCAAATCACGAGTCAAACATATATCAAAACCTGCCAGTGCGAACTACCAGCAAAAGAAAAGAGAATCCATGCAATGTGGGAGATGTGGAAGACAACACCCTCCAAAAAGATGTCCAGCATGGGGCAAGAGTTGCGTAAAATGCGGTGGAAGAAATCATTTCGCAGAAAGGTGCAGGACCAAGTCTGTGAAAGAACTAGTGCAAGGTGATGAAAGAGACGATGATCAATTCTTTCTGGACACGCTCTTCGTTGGCAACATTGAGAAAGCGGATGAATGGCATGCTGTCATTAGATGCAATGACACACGTGTGAAAGTGAAATTAGACACGGGAGCAGCCACCAATGTGATGCCGTTAGGAACATTCAGAAAAATCACACCAAGACCGCAGATAAAACAGTCAAATACTGTGCTCAGAGCGTATGGAGGTCAACGAGTGACACACATCGGGAAGTGTCAACTCGATTGTTCAGTCAATGGCCGCAACAAGCAATGTGAGTTCTACATTGTCAACTCTGAATCACCACCGATCTTAGGACTCTCAATGTGTGAAGACCTTGGATTGATAACCAGAGGAGTGAAAGGCGTAGAAGCAGTCACAACAGAAAGTATCAACAGTACATACAAAGATGTGTGTAATGGACTAGGCTGTTTCGAAGAACCATACCACATTGTAGTCGACCGAGACGCAGTGCCAGTGAAAGAACCACCTCGAAGGGTTCCATTTGGGCTTCAGGACAGACTGAAACTCAAACTTGATCTGATGGAGAAACACAAGGTCATACAAAAGGTCAACAAACCCACAGACTGGGTACACAATCTTGTGATTGTGGAGAAGAAAGACGGATCTTTGAGACTCTGTCTAGAACCCAGAGAGTTGAACAAAGCTATCAAGCGAGAGAACTTCCAGATACCTACCGTGGAAGATGTAACCTGTCGTCTAAGTGGCAAGAAGGTGTTCACGGTGATCGATCTGAAGGATGCATTCTGGCAAGTTCCTCTCTCTGAAGAGAGTGCCTCTCTCACTACCTTCAACACACCGTTTGGAAGATATTTCTTCAACCGAATGCCCTTTGGACTTTGTTCAGCGTCAGAAGTCCTACAGAAGAGAGTATACCAAACATTTGGTGACATTGATGATGTGCACGTGATTGCAGACGACATCATCATTGCGTCCAACAGCGAAGAAGAAGCTGATCACACACTCATCAAGTTGTTCAAGCGAGCCCAGGAGAAGAACGTGAAGTTCAACATCGCGAAATTGCAGCTCAAGAAATCGGAAGTGAGCTACATGGGCAACATAATCGGTTCCAACGGAGTGAAGCCAGACCCATCCAAAGTAGAAGCAATCGTCAACATGCGAGAACCAGAGTGCAAGAAAGACATTCAGCGTCTGATAGGAATGCTGAACTACTTGTCACAGTACATACCAGATATGTCTACTGTAACAGCTCCAATGAGAAGCCTACTGAAAGTAGATGTACCGTTCGTGTGGAACACAGAACATGAACATGCTTTCAACAAAATCAAGGAGATTCTTTCCACAACACCTGGTCTCCGCCTGTTCGATCCCAACCTGAAAGTCCAAATACAGTGTGATGCTTCTAAGACCGGCATAGGTGCCTGTCTGCTGCAAGAAGGACAACCAGTAGCCTACTACTCGAAGGCACTAACTCCAACAGAGATGAACTGGTTTCCGATCGAGAAAGAATGTCTCGCTGTAGTGTGTGCGGCAGAGAAATTCCAGCACTACATCTATGGGCGAGAGGTAGAAGTGAGATCCGACCACAAGCCGTTGGAAATGATCACTAGGAAATCTATCCACAAAGCGTCACCACGGATCCAAGCTATGCTGCTAAGACTCATGAAGTACAACCTCTATGTGAGCTACCAGCCCGGTCCAACGATGTACATAGCTGACACTCTGTCGAGAGCATACGTGGAAAGCGAACATGAAAGTGATGACATCGAAGTTGACACAAACATGAGAATCCACAGCTTGGTCACGAACTTACCAATGTCCAACCAGCGAAAGCAGAAAGTACAATGCGCTACTGAGGAAGATGAGACAATGGTAAAGCTAAGCCAGACGATAGCTGGAGGATGGCCGAGACATCGTAGGGACTGTGATCCACTGATTCGGCAGTACTGGCCAATCAGAGACGAACTGCATATAATCCAAGGAGTGGTGTATGCGGGTGAACGTGTTGTCATACCCAACAGTATGAGAAGTGAAATGCTGCAAAAGCTCCATGAAAGTCATCTCGGAATGGAGAAATGTCGTGCCCGAGCGAGGTCCGTCATGTATTGGCCAGCAATGTCCAATGACATCAACGAGATGATAGCAAAATGTCCGACCTGTTTGAAGTACAGGAGGGAGAATCAGCGCGAACCGTTAACTCCACATGAAGTGCCACTGCTACCATGGCAGAAGCTTGGAGCAGACATCTTTGAGTATGGAGGAAATGCGTATCTCCTAATAGTGGACTACTTCTCCAAGTATCCTGAGGTGTGTCTCTTACAAGGAAAGTCAGCCAGTGCGGTAATCAGCCGTTTCAGGACAGTGTTTGCGAGACACGGACTGCCAGAAATTCTTATCGCAGATAACATGCCCTTTAACAGTAACGAAATGAAAACGTTTGCTGCTGAATATGGGTTTACCATCAAGACGTCCAGTCCGGAACACGCAGCATCCAACGGGCAGAGTGAAAGGATGATCGGAACGGTCAAACAACTTATGCGAAAGGCAAACGAGGAGAGCCGAGATCCTCATTTAGCTCTATTGGCCTACCGAAACACACCAGTAGCGGGCATGCCATATTCGCCAGCTGAACTACTGATGAGCCGGAAGTTACGCGACAATCTACCAACAACTGAGTCGTTGCTCAAGCCCAGAGTTGCAGAACACGCGTACGCCAGACTGAGAGAAAGACAAAAGAAAGCGAAGGCATACTTCGACAGAGGGACGAAGAAACTGTCTAAACTCGACCGAGGTGACACAGTCAGAATCAAGTCTGGAAGGACGTGGACACCAGCGACTGTGACAGCGGTGCACACATCACCACGATCCTACATGGTGACAACTGCGAGTGGTCGTGTGTATCGACGCAACCGAAAGTGGCTACACAAGTCATCGGAGCCGCCACCTCTCATCTTGATGGAAGATGCAGGTGACGACCATACTGACGAACAGTATGAGCAACATGATACACCACCGCCGCATAACCCAGAAGTTGTGCAACCAGGACTGTCAGCTGAGTGTGAGACTGCTAACTCACCAAACAATGAGATGTCCCAAGAGACAATGCCTGTAAGAAGGTCATGCCGGCAGAAACGACCACCAGCTTGGTTGGCAGACTATGAACATGCTGAAACGGTGAAGTGAACATTTCACGAGAACGTTACAAAACTTGTGAACATTGACAGTGGACTGTAATTGCTACTTAATTACTGTATGTGCAATGAACATTAGGAACGTTGATCATTATACTGCGATTTACCACTTAATTATTATATTTTGAAATATACCGTTGCGTCTAAAGTCTTGGAAGATGATGCTTAACAGCCGTAAATGTTTGCTAATGTATGTTTGTCATAGTAGTTGCATATCTATTTGGAAACCGACTAGCTACAGTGAATCAGTTATAAAGTCTTAGAGATGATGTAATTATCCATTTAGTACCATACGCTATGTTGGATCAGTCAGAGTTAATTCTGATGAAGTGTTTCTTGTAAAATTTTCAACACTTAGAAAAAAGGGGGATGTTACAGATAATACATTTAACTGTTTAGTTGACATGCATGGCGCACCATAACCTAATGCTTGTAATAATCATCCAATCAGAATAAAGATCGGGATTCGCCCCTTAGCGTTGTAGCACGAGGTTCTGTCGGTCGAGTCGTTGACTATAACAGCTACCTCCCCACGAACAAATGCATGTAAACGCCTGGTGTAAATCTTGTAAAACATACCTTCAGTCCAGTGGCGTAGCCATGGTTTAACATTGCAGGGGCCATCCGGCAACCAAGCAAACTCGGTGTGTGTGTGTATATATATATATGTTATATATATTATATGTCCATACTTTTATATGTATATATATATGTATGTATCTATATTATATATATATATATACATACATATAAATGTATAGACATATATACATAAAAATGTATAGACATATATATATACATATAAATGTATAGACATATATATATATATATATGTATAAATCGGTCCCCATATGTAATCATGTTATATATATATATATATATATATATATATATATATATATATATAATATTACTAAAATATATATATATGTTATATTACTAAAAACAATGTTTTGTCACAATGCATTCAGATGTTGTGTATGTATATATACATGTATATATATATATATATATATATATATATATATATATATAAGCATCATCTGAATGCATATCACATTGTTTTTAGTAAAATAATATATATAATAATTTATTGTTGGTCTGTTACTAATTATAAAATAAACAAAGGTGTTTATTGTATGCTTATGTTGACTACATGACTATATTGTATGTTATTTAAAATAGTTATGTTGGCTACGTGTATTTGAACATTGTGACTGTGAAACAAATTGAATGATCAACACAATGTTATAATTGCAAATAACATTCGAGTAGCAGAGGGGAGCCTCGAGGATCATGGCCTGCCCTCAATCACGTAAAATGTAGACTGAGGACCTATGGTTGCCTGATGCATAGAGTGACAAGGTGCAGAGGCTACAGGGGTGCCTGTCTAGGACTTCCCAATCCTGTCTTTTGACAAAGACATTTTACATCACTCAAATAGCACTAAGTTACACAATGTGCAGGAATCCAATGCTTTAGCCACACGTGATAAGCATCCTATTAATATACTGAAGTATATCAAGTTGCATTCTGTTTTCAACTAAGCAATTTATCTAGTCGATGTTTCCTCTGGGTAGTGGCAATTTCATATTGTGAGTTTATTATTTTCAGCTACTAGATCTATGTAGGGGCTTATGAGATAGGTGAGAGGGGGACAGAATTTTTTCTGGAATGAAAAGGTGAAGGGGACATTTCCTATGCTGTCCCACTAAAGCTAAAAAGTGGGGGGTCACCCTCATCCCCCACCAATCAATGCCCATGCAAGCATTATGACAAAACATATACAGATGCTGCCATGCACAAGAGGTTCTTGTAATATGTTAGTATAACAGATTCCACCATCGAGAACGAAAACCCTCTGTTGAGGGTCCCATTAAATGCTTATATTAATACTAGTAAATAATATATAACTTCTATTGTGCAATCCCTAGAAATTATGCTGGTCAATATAAAAATCGATAAGAGGCATTTAATTTGTCAACAGATTTATGTATACGACAGGGATCTATGGTGGTTATGAAGGCGTGACTTTAACTAATGGCTACAGGTTTTACTGATTTAATACAACTTTCACATGAATATCAGCATAATTACAAGGGGAATGCAATGTTTCTGTCAATAAACCCATATTTTGTACAAAGGCATACAAGTTGGAATTGTGCCAACAAGTCAAACCGAGACATTAGTACTTACTCTTAATTACAATGCAAATATATAATTCAATTGATTAATCCACATGACAAGTTAATTGTCTTTGTAAAACTACTTTATTTTGTGAATGCATGCCCACTTCTCTCTTGGCTCCCTTTGTCCAGGTTGGTGAAACAGTACTGGTGACTTACAACAGGTAGAAGATATAACGAAAAAACAAGTTAACAACTACATAATGATTATGTTCTCTGCATGAAGTCCATCAGACAATTAAACAACAAGTTGCTAAAAATAAGAAAATTCGCAACATAGCATTTTCATGCCTTTATTATTAAAGCCAATAAAGCATCAATACACTCATTTTTTACTATTTCACAACACAATTATCAATAACAGATTTCTGTTTTTAATAAGTGAAACATACATAGGGTACTGTGGGGGAAGATGGTCTATTGTCCAAGACGGTCCGAGCTAAGGTTAGAACGGGTTTAAACTGTGTTATGTGCATGGATTTTTCTCCCAACTTTCATAGAAATAATCGCTGGTCCCTTCGCTATTTTGGGCGACAGCGGGAATCCGTAAAGGAGGACATCTTGCGTGCTCCAGGATGTAATGGTTGAAGGTAAGCCAAAATGAAATGACTGAATTTTATGGTGATCTAATATGGAGCACTCATGTAAAGTGTTAAGAGGCAGAACGAATGTAAGGAGAAAAGGTGATTTTCATACTGTGAGGAGCTTAACTTTATGGTAGTAGATGGAAGTATGGAGAAATCTGCCGCCATGACTGAGGGAGCATTTATTTATCAAAATAGCAGAAAAAAACACATATGGGGGAAGTCGGATCAAATCAAATGGGGAAAGATGGACCAATGGTCCGTCTTACCCCATGTTACTAATTTTGTATTGTAAAGTGAAGTTGCCTCATCAAGCAGAACATTACTCTATTTCTGGAGTGCTATGGTGTATGTGTAGGTCATTGCCATATGGTATATGTATAGATCCTAGCCATATATAGTAAGTAAATTATATGCATTAGTAATAGGAATGTGGTAGCTAGATTCACTAATTTCCCTTTGCTTGACCATGTTGCGGCTGTGTAAAATGATCATTACATCATGCACCATCCTAGTGGGCCAATGTATGTTTCAACCATGCCAAGTTACAGCCTGAGTCAACCCAGGAAAGCTGTTGACACAGGCTATAACTTGGCATGGCGAGGGTTAAATAGTATAGGCCTAAAGCTGTAACATCAGATTTGCAATAGCATATTATTATCCTCTATTTTTTCTTTCAGGGCACCAATTGTGTGATCAATAGACCTGTGCAGTCTTCCTCAAGAACTCATCATTGTTATTTTAGTGTGTCCAGACCGTGTCATGATTAGCATTTCCTTGCATGAAGAAGAAGCTTCAATGGATGAAGTAGATGTACAGAACAGGTTCTCTAACTGTACAATAAATGTATTTTGAGACAATTGCTGTACACTAAAACATTCACAACATGGTGCGAAATTATAAACATAAATCTGCCCGTGGATTATGGAAAAAAGAGGACATGGAACGTGCAACTCATTCCATTCAGAATCAGATATGTACCAGTACAAAAGCAGCGAAAGAGAACAAAGTACCTAAAAACGACCTTCATCAGGCACTTCCATGATGAATTGAAAGCTAAACGTCCAGGTGAGCTCAGTCTTAGTAGGGCCCCAACAATAGGTTCCCAAAATGAAAAAGCACTGGTTGAATATATCAAAGAGATGGAATCTAAACTGTTTGGCCTCACAAGGACTGATGTGCGAAAACTAGCATATGAGTTTGCAGTACGGAATAACATCACTCACTCATTCTCAAATGACAAACAAATGGCCGGAACAGACTGGTTATATGCCTTTATGAAAAGGAACCCTGACATCAGCCTTCGAAAACCTGAACCAACATCACTTGCACGTGCCATGGGATTTAACAAACCCCAAGTGAAAAGATGTTATGACCTACTTGGTGACATTATGGATCAAGAGAAACTTGAAGCTTGCAAAATGTTCAATGTTGATGAAACAGGCTTATCGACCGTACAAAAACCCCAAAAGATTCTTGCAACCAAGGGGAAAAATCAGTTGGATGTCTTACGAGTGCAGAACGGGGTACACATACCACTGCAGTTTGCGCCATGAGTGCAGCCGCACAGTTTGTGCCCCCAATGTTGATCTTTGTCAGGAAAAGAATGAAAGACGAATTGATGGATGGTGGTCCCCCGGGGTCCATTGGGCGTTGCCGGGAGTCTGGCTACATAGACAAGGATCTCTTCTTGGAATACCTGCAACATTTTGTATCTCAGGTCAAGTGCAGCAAAGAACATAAAGTGCTACAGATACTAGATGGGCACACAAGCCATACAAAGAGCATTGCTGTTATTGACTTTGCAAGAGACAATGGCATAATCCTTATGTCACTGCCACCGCATACCACACATATATTACAACCACTGGACACATCCTTATTCAAATCCGTTGAAAGTTACTATGACGAGGCAATTAGACAGTGGCTGCGTAATCATCCTGGCAGGGCAGTAACAACATGGCAGGTGGCAGGTCTCTTTGCAGAGGCCTATGGTCGAGCGGCTACAATACAAACTGCAGTAAATGGGTTTCGATCCACAGGAATCATGCCATATGATCCCAATGTCATTCCAGACCATATGTATGCTCCTTCAGACGCTACAGATACACCAATGGCAAATGTGACCCAGAATGCCCAAGAGCCGCTAGGGCTGGAGTACTGACGGGGTCTCCATACAAGAAAGTATTGAATGAGGCCCAACAGGCATCAAAAGGAAAGGGTTCGAGCTCGAAGCGTCCAAGTAAAGGAAAACAGATGAAACAAAAGAAAAGTAAAGTTTCCAAGTCACAAGTTGATGTTGTTGTAGACCGTGATGATACAGCCTGTCTCACATGTGGAGAATTCTATCGTGATAGTGCCCCTGGGGAAAAGTGGATACAATGCGATGAGTGTAAAGGTTGGGCACACGAAGACTGTTCCAATATCGTGAATAAGAATTTCTTCGTATGTGATGATTGTGAAGATTAGTCAAACTGACATTGGCTCTACATTTGCTACTTCTGATGAAACGTTTATCATGTTATTATTCTAGTCAAATTGGCGTTTGATTTACAATTGGTACCTTTTAATTAAAAGTTTATTTTATTCTGGTAGCCGTTTGTAAGACTGTTTGTTTCACAGGTTGCGAATTCTATGGCAAGAGTCCAAGTCAGCTGTCCTGTGTGATGACATGAAGGCTGTGCTAATTTCGTGCATGCAACATTCTATAAAATTATTGACAATTGTCAAGATTAGACAGGCAGAATGTTCTGAGATTTGCTCAAAAAAACTTTAAACTTTTAATTTTAAAACATTGTTGATGTTCATAAAGACTTTGATAATACTGCCTGCCTCACATGTGAATTATATCGCAAGAGTCAAGCTGCCAAGTGCGATGAGTGTTTATCTTGGGAACACAACATTCTATATGATACAACCGTGAGGGTTACTTAGGTGATTTGTTCCCTGTTCATTATTTGACATTTGCTCAACATGTTTGTTTTACTTTTGATAAAGTTCAGATTGTATTTGGATAATTGTTGTTAATTTATTTTTGTAATGCAGTTGAACCTAATTAATACGGACCTCACTAATCCGAATGCCGCACTTTCTGAACACATATTCCTGGGAACAGAATTCTTCATTGTAAGTAATAATGACTCAATAATCCAGATGCCTGATTAATCTGAACAGTTCACTAGGGTACAAAGGTATTCGGATTAACAATGTTCCACTGTACTAGTCATAGTTTGCATGTTTTAGCCTATGTGCTGACTGCCTGACCAGGGAACAGTGGATGCAATGCAACATAATGCACATATTGGGTCTATAGGGACTGTACTAACTTTGTGCATATCTCGTGTTACAATTATGGTGATTGTTGTTAGGTCAAGTTTTCGTAATTTATTGGCTTAATCTTTACCAGGAATTCACCCTACTTTTGTAACAGTCATAGTATACATGGGAGAGCAAATTAAAAAAAACGGATATCCACCCATGCTAACTAGGCACATTAATTAAACTGGTTCATCTTCCCCTCGTACTGGTCCATCGTGGACAAATATGTGTCCACGATGGACCACAAACAACTGTTTTTTTAGCATCTCGCCACGCATCCCCATATTGATTTTTTTGAAAAAACATTGCTCACATTTGTAGATGAAAGACCATATTTTATATAGATAAGCTGTTTTATCTTCCTTGCTGTCTCTAAAGGGGTGAAATTTAAGGAAAACCCCTTAAGGGGTCCATCTTCCCCCTCATTACCCTACAGAAAAGAAGACAAAATTATGAATATATGCATGATATTTTATTTTAGTTAATAAAGTATTTACTAATACAGTGGCTGATTGTGTTCATGCTTGGGGGCTGAAGTACTTGTTAGTACTATTAGTATTCGTGGTTAACCGAGAACAAACTATTATTGTCGTTATGCAATAAGTAAACTGGAAAGTATGTTCCGACAATAACATTTTCATCAAGTAGGTAGGTATATCAATAAAAATGAAAACAATCTTATATTAAGAGCTTGAGTCCAAAAGTGTTATGTTTTATTTTTACAATATCCTCATATCAATCACAAATATGACTACTTTCAAAAGTACTCATACTTGTTAAACAACTATCCGGGATGAAATCCTCATTACTCATACACATGTCACATGACTTTTCCTGGTTACACAGTATAAACAAGATACACGGTTTTAGAGAGCAAGCATATATTGCAACATCCTCATTTTTACTGTTTTATATTCGTATAAGTACATCACTCCGAAGAATGTTTTAAAATATTTTTTTAGGAACAACAGTCATGGAATTACAGACATAGCACACTGATATACTGTGAAAGATTGTTCTGTTGTTGTGTAGTACCAATAAAGTGGTTTAGCCTAGGTAGAGCGAATATTAGTTATACCAGTATGCGCTGAGCATCTGTGTGAATAGCCTCTGCCCTTTGGGAAGTGCCGTTGCAACAAGCTAGCGTCATAACGGGCTCTGACGTACATTGCGCATGCGTAATGTCCGTTTAGCCGAATCTATGACGTACATTGCGCATGCGCAATGTCCGTTTAGTCGAATCTCGGCCCGGGCATGACGTATGCCGTTGCCACTACGTCACAGGGCATAAAAAACAGCTAAAAGCGGTCACTGCCCATGCGCGCGCATGCGCGATATGCGTTTAGTCGAATCCTGGACTGAGTCGAATCTGAGACCACCACACCGCCATATTCAGCAACAGCGACCCAGGCGCGCGAAGAAAGGCCCATCCACATGTGGTAGATCTACCAGTCAGGTAGTTATTTCGATGTAGTTACGTAGGAAATACAGTGCTCGCTTTTCAACCTATCGGATAAATTGCAGAAACAATGAATTGAGCAGTCAAGCAGTCAAGCAGTCAAGCAGTCAAACTGGGCGAATTGACTGCGGGTAGCTGACCAGATACCGAGACAGTGAGCAAGTTCAAAATAGTGTAACAGTGATATATGAAGTCCTCAATTGTTTATAAGAGGCAATACTTTAACACTCTAGAAGACTTGGACTAATAGTAATTCCCCTAGAGTACAACAGACTGAGCACAATGAATAAAATCGAAATTTGCGTGCGGTGGCCATCACTCTAGTGGCGCCACCTGGGGAATGATGGGAGAGTGAACTTCGGCACCTGGAATGACACACATTTACAAACAACCTGTATATCCATAAGTTGGCTGCAGCTAATTAATTATCAACCTAACCACAGGTAGCCATAACCGTAGCCACACCCATTGCGCATTATAATACTATCCTAAACTGTAATTAATGAGTCAACGAATGAACGCTCGATCGCTCTAGTATAAACTCTACCGCCAGATGGCACCACTGACCAACTAATCTCCATTAATTTGTTAAAGCATCCCTTGCGCTTGCTAAAAAGCGCTTACGTTCTTTTAAAACAAAGAAGTTTCTATACCTGGATACGGGTAATATTTAGCTACACCAAGCATCTTCATACGAACAGTTTGGCCAAGGGATCAACTCAGAAAATCGATGACCAAGTAAGACTAAATAAATTATTTTACTTGGTATCAGTTCCCCACTTGCTACACAAGTTTATATAAACAGATATGATAATATAATACCAAGCTTCAATATAGGAACAGTATCAGAACAAGACACTGTGAAGACTTCATCCGCTCTTCCAAGATAATCCCTAAGCTACTTCTTTTTTTATTTTTAACTTGGCACCAGGCAAACATAGATACAGTTGGTATTTCCAACTTATCTTACAAAAAGATGGGTTGTAATCAAAGACAAAATTGCTATTTTGCTTTACCTGATTGAACCAAGGATATGTGCCTATATCTACATCCGAGATATGTTATACTATGTCATTGTTTGACAATCCCTCAAGCAAAATTGCAATACCTTATAACAGAAAATACCAAGGTAGATATAAAGTCATTCAGCTATTGACACATTTGGTTATCAAAGAAAATATCTAGGTGCCCAGATATATAGATAAGGGACATGTTTACTTAGCCGTCACATTCCTTTATTGTGGTGGAGCCAGTGCCTACAACTACCATTCTCCCATAGCCTCTGATGTTATCAGCGACACTAGACACACAGTGACAATGAACAAATAGGTATTTATTAGATGGATGAAAGCCATTATGTACACATCGCAGTAGCATGTGTCATATATGTACAACATGGATGTTTGCAATGTTCTTTTCATGTGTGATACACGCTGGCGATCACTGTAGTTGGCAGTCACAACGTAGCACCGGAGATGGACGAAACGACGAAAACAAGACACGTGGAATGGAACGTGGCCATAAATTTCAACACAGTACCAAGCACAACGTTAATCGGCAGCGCATAGAGCATGTGAACACAATGTATGCAGTTAAAACAGTTTGTTGTTACAAACAGTTAGATAGCAAGTGTGTGGGTCCCGTTATCTAGGCCAGCTCGGCATCCTCCTCTTCCTCCTCGTCGAACTCTCCCTCCTCCTCGGCTGTGGCGTCCTGATACTGCTGGTACTCAGACACCAAGTCGTTCATGTTCGACTCGGCCTCTGTGAACTCCATCTCGTCCATGCCCTCGCCCGTGTACCAATGCAGGAAAGCTTTACGACGGAACATAGCCGTGAACTGCTCGGATACACGCTTGAACAGCTCCTGGATGGCGGTGCTGTTGCCGATGAAGGTACTTGACATCTTGAGGCCTCGTGGCGGGATGTCGCACACGGCGGTCTTGACATTGTTCGGGATCCATTCGACGAAATAGCTGCTGTTCTTGTTCTGGACGTTCAACATCTGCTCGTCGACCTCCTTCATTGACATGCGGCCACGGAATATGGCGGCTACCGTCAGGTATCGACCGTGGCGGGGATCGCAGGCAGCCATCATGTTCTTGGCGTCGAACATCTGCTGGGTGAGCTCTGGCACACTGAGGGCGCGGTACTGCTGGCTACCTCGCGAGGTAAGAGGAGCAAAACCGGGCATAAAGAAGTGAAGACGTGGGAATGGCACCATGTTCACTGCCAGCTTCCTCAGATCAGCGTTCAGCTGACCGGGGAATCGGAGGCATGTCGTGACACCAGACATAGTGGCGGAGACAAGATGGTTGAGGTCACCGTATGTGGGTGTGGTCAGTTTCAGGGTACGGAAACAGATGTCATACAGAGCTTCATTGTCAATACAGTATGTTTCGTCTGTGTTCTCCACAAGTTGGTGGACAGACAGTGTCGCGTTGTAGGGTTCTACAACTGTGTCCGACACCTGCAAGCAAAACAAAAACATACATGAATATTTGATAAGCAAAAATTTATTCGGTGGCATTACAATTCTTTCAATTTGTGTTCACTATATGCTGTTAATGTATCAGCATTAGTAGTTGTTGATGGTCAATGTTAACCATGTAATAGAAGTACAAGGTAAGCCAAGGTAATGTGGAAGTCATTTGGACTTCACAACCAGTAACACATCAAAACTGATCATTAACAGCCATCTGAAAACTCGATATTATAATATCTAAAACACAAATGTGATTACTATTACATCATAAACTACAATTTATTAGTGTATGTTATCTGTATGCTGGGCTTGTTTCATCAGATATCAAGTTGAGTATGGTATTTCCCACACGAACAATTAATTTTTTTATAAAGCAATCAGGTTTTAAAAATATTCATTAAAATAAAAACAAATAAATGTTGTCTGGATGGTAAAATCAGTAAAATACATTTTAGAAAAAAACATTTACCGTTAAACTACAGCAAGATAAAAACGTATTTCTTGTAGATTTTCCAAACATTTACCTTTGGTGATGGCACAACGGAGAATGTGTTCATGATCCTGTCGGGGTACTCTTCTCGGATCTTGCTGATGAGAAGTGTTCCCATGCCGGAGCCGGTTCCACCGCCAAGGGAATGTGTCAGTTGGAATCCCTGAAGACAGTCACAGCTCTCAGCCTCCTTGCGGACAACGTCGAGAACCGAGTCTACGAGTTCAGCGCCCTCTGTGTAGTGACCCTTGGCCCAGTTGTTTCCTGCTCCACTCTGTCCGAAGACGAAGTTGTCTGGTCGAAAGATCTGCCCGAAAGGCCCCGATCGGACTGAGTCCATGGTGCCCGGCTCAAGATCAACCAACACAGCCCGGGGCACGTACTTGCCACCTGCAACACAACGACACACAGAGTTAGTGTTTGACAGGAAAGGAAACAAACGCTTTCTTCAGCATACAATTCTTCAACAATAATCTGTTAACAAAATTACATCCAGGCTGAATAAGTTTACAAAGGAGTACATACTGTAATATGTAAAATAAATTGTAATACACTGAAACTTCATCAAAATTGGATGAGATTATTTCTAACAAATGAGTTATTTATTTACTAAGATGATTGCAGTTAAGATACACCTGATCATGTTCTATAGTAACGTGTTACACATAATTTACACAATGCTTCAGATGCTGACACCTCATAGAAGCATTACGCCTATACAGTCACATTCAAATTTATTCAGAAGCTTACTCCATACCAACATCGAGAAGTTAGGAAATTCAGCTGTTACGTTCAAAAGAAATTTATAGATCTATTATTTTCCCACAGTGTTAGCATCTTCTCTGGTTTAAAATCCACTTATGTGCTCACCGGTGGCCTCATTGTAGTAGACGTTGATCCGCTCCAGCTGCAGATCCGAGTCCCCGTGGTACGTGCCAGTCGGGTCGATGCCATGCTCGTCCGAGATCACCTCCCAGAACTGGAAATACAAAGAGTAATTACATTTACATGTGGGTCCTTACTGTCTCATCCATCATTTTCATCAAACTGAAATACTATATCAGTTGATACGGTTCACTTTCGCCAGGTGGAAGCCATGTTTTACCATGAAACACGGAAAAGGATTAATGCAAGATTATTTATGTTGCAGCGTCACTGGGTGGGTTCTGTAACCAATGTTCGGTTGCACTGGTCAGGAGCATTTTTAATAAAGAAGGTAGACAGCATTTCAGAGTTTTGAATAGCACAGGCAAAGTTGTGGGAAAAGGTCAGAAGAGTGCACTTTCATTGTCAAACTGAGGGTTGACAGTCGTAGTTTTAACTTGTCAAATTATCTTAGATGATGGCTAGAAAATCATCAGATAAAATGTATGGCTGAAAGGGCTTGTAAAAATAATAATGATGCCTGTAGGTGACAACAGTGATAGTGACACCCGAGTCACCGTTTCCATGGTGACAGCACCTTGTGAACACAAACTTACTGAACCAACACCAGGAGATGTCTGTCACTGATAGGAATGGGCACTGTCAATGCTATCACCTTACACACTGACCCACCATTCCACAGCTGACTGACTGTCACATCTCTACTACAAAGAACCCTGTATTTATAACTGTTTTCTGTATTTCAACAACAAAGTTACACTACTATGTTTAACTCCTGACAGCATCTCTTTTATGGCAATCATAATCAATCTTTAGAAAATAGTCTAAATCAATAGCAGCATCTGCCTGGTAGGAACTGCCTTGGGGGGAAGCACAATTTTTGAACAATGAGAAAAAGGGCGAATCTGGTTTGGATTGTTTAAGTAAAAGAGTACTCATATTTTACTTGTCTATCAAAAATTCTTTAAACTAACCTTATCCCAATCCCAGGGACTATTTAGCTAGTACACAATTGAAAATCCAGCCATGTTAAATTAAAAACTGCCTAAAGCATGTGCATATTTCTGTTAGAATCTTGCACATAACAGACGAAGAACAGTGGTAGTGAAATCCTGATTCAGTGACTGGATAACAGTAATTATAGAATGAAATCTGGCTACAGGTGAAGTGAAGATACATCGCTGATAACTACTAAACTAATGTATGAAAATAGGACGTGCTGAGCTGCACTAATGTGAATCTGTGGTGACACACATGTTGACTCAGCTCCCTAGAAGAGGGAATGAGTTTCTAGAGACTGAGGCGAAATGTAAATTCGCCGAAGCATCGGTGACCGCAACAGCGCAGCTGGCTGAACTAAACAGCAGACAGTGACTCATCGCCATCTGCAAGCTACTAACGGCGTCGCCCGCCGCCGGCTGTTCCAAGTTGCGAACACACCCACCCACCCATACAACAATACACCATTCTAAACAGCGCTAACGGCATTGTGTGATACAGTGATATAATCAGGCGTAACTATCCTATCATACCTATTGTGCCCCTCTAGTCACAATATAGTTACATACAATGAGCTGTTAGTACAAAACGGTGCTACGGTTTTGTTTCAGGTATGTGTTCAGAGGGAACAACTCCGGTGACCGGAACAGCCACGTAGCCGAATTCCATCCTAACGGAATTTAAAATTGACAGGGAAATGACACGCACATTATTAACATCATATTTTGTATAACAATCACGAGTTTCAATCAACATATTACTACACGTACAAAATCTGACTGACATAAATAACTTGAAATGATCCAACAGTCGGCGACATCGAATCGATCGACGACTGTGCATTACAATTGCATTAGAATTACATATAACATATTCACGTAAAAATTTCGATTTTATCAAATTTTTCAAGATCGGAAAATGTCCCATTTGAACAAGACAATCCTAAGTAGTAATTTTACACATTTTCGGAGCATTATACATTAAGCAGAGGAAAACCGCAAAATGTCCACATTTTCCGATGCCACGCCCGAACCGGCGAATTG
Source organism: Oasisia sp. SBJ-2009 (assembly GCA_964017155.1). NCBI lineage: Eukaryota > Metazoa > Annelida > Polychaeta > Sabellida > Siboglinidae > Oasisia > Oasisia sp. SBJ-2009. Next base: position 10,523,831 of record OZ024862.1, read on the forward strand.
GCGGGAGGTGCGCTCACTTTCCTTCAACTCTCTTAGCGTATGTAAGTTAGTTTTTCACAAATGTTCTCGACCGTACCTTCGCACCGATCTGGTTGCCGCACTGGCCGGCTTGGAGATGGACGATTTCACGCATCTTGAGTTTGTCGGAGAAAAACTGAACCACGTCAACTGACAGTGAACAGGAACTGGCGGTTAACCCACTGAGATGAAATTAATTCATGCGACTACTCACCGCCTCGTGCTCGTGCGTGTGAAGAGTAAGTACTCGGCTTACCGTAAAACTCAAAAGTTTAGCCACGTCTGCATTACATATGAGTCATGTCGAAAAACTGTGAGAGTGTGTTTTAGCAGGCATAATCCGTTTCATGCTTGAAATATTAAAATCGATTATGATGCGTGAAGTTAAAAATACATAAATGAATCGTTTTGTTATTTCGATTATTTTTCTTGTTGATGATGATGATATAAATTATTATTGGCCCCTATATAATTATAATATTTTACTGTACATACATATTTTATAAATTATTATAATATCTATTCACGACATATATATTATATATATATATATATATATATATATATATATATTATATATATATTATATATATATTATATATACATGTATAATATATATATATTTCATATATAATATTATATATATGTATAATATATATAATATATAATATATATATATATATACCGATATATATACCGATATATATATATAATATAATATCTAATATACATATTATATATATATATATATATATATATATATATATATATATATATATATATCATATATAATATATATTATATAATATATAATATATAATATATGATATATGATACATGATACATGATACATAGTACATAGTACATAGTACATTATAATATATAATTTATAATATATACTATAATATATAATATATGTGTGTGTATGTGTATTCAGCGTTTAAGATTTTTACCAGAGCTAATACATCAAAGCTGGGTCTCTTCGTTCACAAAGCGTCCTCACACGGGTGGGATCTATATATATATATATATATATATATATATATATATATATATCATCCAAGAGGGGGACGAGAGACCAGCTAACAAAAAGTTTATCTAGACATTAAGAACTATCGAAACAACAAAAAACAGTTATTAACAGACACTGCAAAGTTCCCGGGCCGAACTACTGGATTATTCGCCGTATGAATGAGTATCAGGCTATAGACAGTGGTGGATATTTGTGTACGAAGTCTTCGCGCATATACCACGCACGTTTGTTTTGCTACTCGTGAAAGCAGCGGTGGCAACGCCGTCGTCCAAAACATGAGCACACATGCACTCGTGAAACTCACGTATCACAATGGTTAAACTTCAGTCAATTATATTGTGTCAAAGAGATTCAATATAATGCCACTAATGGACTGCGCTGATTTAGCAGGATGAGTTGATAGAATAGGAATAATAAAGACTATTGAAAATGAGAAAATTAAAACAAAACTGGATTGGAATCAACGCAACGTGTGCATGGTGTATATTTCTTCAAAGCATCGTCAAAGCATTACGCGTATGTCAACAACCTTGCTATAATCGAGCTTGAGTATGCCATTTTTATGTTAAAATTGTCTAACGAGGCGGCTTGCATCTAGAACACCAAACGTCATGGCCATATAATAACTGTTCGTAGAATCTTACTTCATAAGTCCACACTATCACAAGATGCAAGACAGTTTATAAAATTTCTCAAAGGAGAAAGTCTTGAGGTCAGAAAGAATTATAAGAGCAGTAATTACACAGCTAGTCGCAGACTCATATAACATCAATTAACAATGGCTATGGTGTGTTGACAAGGTAATGCAATTTAGTCAATTATAAACTAAATACATAAATAAGTATTAATTTAAAATAAATATTAGAACAATATTTATAATATAATAAATAAATATAAATAAAATTGCTTTAAACTAATTTTATTACAATTTAGGCCTACTATAATAAAATCACGACTATTGTCTATCGGTGAATGTGAACTTTAGAATGCTTAGAATTCACTACAAGTATTGAAGTACGCGTGTAACGATGCTTGGTGTTTTCTAACATTTCGAAAACAACTATTGTTATCACGACTGTCACGCGTCGTCTATCAAATTGTTGTCTCACGGAACGGACAGCTATCTTGCATTGACTCCCTGTGCACTATCGTATTATTTTCAAGATTTGTACAGTACACAACCAGCATATCTAAATTCGATGCTAACTCCAGCAAGAAATTCCAGAAAGCTACACTCAACCAGTAATAACTCTCTTTACATCCCTCGGGTGAAAACGAAAGCCGGGGCCCGAGCTTTCTCTGTTGCTGCACCAACGGTGTGGAATTCGCTTCCTGCCAGTGTTCAATCAGAAGGTAATATAGTTTCAGTCAGCCGACGTCTAAAAATCTCTCTCTTTAATGCTGCCTATCCTCCTTAGCTTCCTAGCATCGACTACTCGCGCATTGTTTTACGATTACGAGT
>OZ024862.1:10531343-10552725 GCA_964017155.1 Oasisia sp. SBJ-2009
AAACACGAACGAACAAACAATCGCCCATTAACAGGGCACAACAGGCTCGTCTGACGCCATGTCGTTTTTATGCTGTTTTGCTATTTTCATTCATGATCCGGTCCCAACGACTCAATCGTGCTATATCTTCTTTCGCGTACGGACGTGAGTCACGTGACTGCCATAACCGAAACCACCGTTCTAATTTTTATAGGTTTCCACCCAACAAAAATCATCTAGAAGGTGGGAAATGTTATGCAGATAAGTTATTATTTTCAAATTGTTTGCATGCTGCAGTAATTTTGACTTTGACTACGCTTACGGAAAACGAGTTGGAGACCTGTTGTGTGTGGTCTCGTTAAGTATCGCTCAAAGAGAACTGAAAACGAGAATAACATGCGTGCCCAAAGCGTGGCATTGTCGCTCTTACATTATCCGAGTGATGTAATCTCTACGTGTGACGTTTCTGCGCATGCGCAATAAATGTAAAATCACCAATGTACAGCGAAACGCAAAGCATTTGTGGTATATATATATATATATATATATATATATATATATATATATATATATATATATATATATATATATATATATATATATACCACGGGCTGTTAAAGGGAAACAAAAGGAAACGCTTTTGTGATATGGGGCTAATAGAGTTACTAAAAAGTAGTAACTTCCAACAACAATCATATTTATAATGTCAGTGGTTTGTCAGAAAAAAATGCAGGACACACACACATCGTCATCGGTATTCTATGGACTATGCCATTTTATAAACAGAATAGCGGTCGGCATGAACTGTGCATACTATCTTTTACTTTCTGACCTAACCATGAAACGGACGACCAACAGCCGCCAAACTTCTTCTCACATATCTTACATACATATGCATGTTACAAATAAAAATGCTCTTGCATTTGTCTAACGAAAACAATTCACAAAACAAACGCGCATATTTTAGCGCCCAAAAATGTAAACACTACAACGTAACAAGAAGGACGAGGAGGAAATACAACCGCCTAAGTCTCCTTCACAAAATCAACACCGGTCATGTTGACATCACCTTAGACCAGTACCTCCAACGGAGTGACGGGGCAGCGTTTACGACATGCAAGGACAGGCCACCCAGCCCTTTACCATTCATTTTTCCCTGCAACACTTAGACAGTGGAATAGGCTCCCCACAAGTCTATCAGCCACCACATGCCCACAGGCTTTCAGGGCTGGCCTTCGTGCTTAACATCTGCTTTAATTTCTTCATAAGACTATGTACATCATAATAATATATTTTCTTAAATCACCAGAGGTCCATAGAATAACTTTATTAACGTTTACTTTTTTTATATTAACTGTTTTAAAAGAGCATATTCGCCCCCCAAGCGCACAAGCTTCGATTGGACATTTAACGCCGTGAAAGGGTCCAGTCCAGTATATGGAAGAAGAAGAAGAAGAAGAAGAAGGAAGAAGAAGAAGAAGAAGAAGAAGAAGAAGAAGAAGAAGAAGATGAAGAAGAAGAAGAAGAAGAAGAAGAAGAAGAAGAAGAAGACGAAGACGAAGAAGATGAAGTAGAAAAAGAAGAAGAAGAAGAAGATGAAGATGAAGATGAAGACGAAGACGAAGACGAAGACGAAGACGAAGACGAAGACGAAGACGAAGACGAAGACGAAGACGAAGACGAAGACGAAGACGAAGACGAAGACGAAGACGAAGACGAAGACGAAGACGAAGACGAAGACGAAGACGAAGACGAAGACGAAGACGATGAAGATGAAGATGAAGAATAAGAAGAAGAAGAAGAAGAAGAAGAAGAAGATGAAGATGAAGATGAAGATGAAGATGAAGATGAAGATGAAGATGAAGATGAAGATGAAGATGAAGATGAAGATGAAGATGAAGATGAAGATGAAGATGAAGATGAAGATGAAGATGAAGATGAAGATGAAGATGAAGATGAAGAAGAAGAAGAAGAAGAAGAAGGTCGAACCGGTCGACTCCGTGTAGTACACGTTGATCCTCTCCAGCTGCAGGTCCGAGTCGCCGCGGTAGGCGCCATTCGGGTCGACGCCATGCTCGTCCGAGATCACCTCCCAGAACTGAAAATAAGTCCAGTTATCCAATATACATTTTGTACACACAGCCTATCGAAACCATTGGACCTGAAGGCCGTTAGAAGTGGCGGTCCCTTACAAAAAGAGCCAATGGTGTACCACTGATTACCATTGAATACCATTCAGTATAATTCAGTAGCGACCAGTGGACCATTCAATGATATTTCAGTAGGACTCAGTGGTACTCTCAACGGTAATTTAAAATACCATTCAATACAACTGAATCCAAAATATCATTCAAAAAACATTCAGATACCCCTAGGACCTTTCAAGTTCCATTCAATGGTATTTGAATGGTATTTTTTGTAAGGGGTGCGTTCCAATTTCATCGTTGATGCAACATAATTCTACTTCAGGTATATAAAAGTGGTCCCCTTTACCAGAACTCTGGACCAAGGGTGTAGTTTTCTCTTCATGAGCTTGGAGGAAGGTGTGAGTGAAGGTTTCCGAAGTGTGTAATTTGATGGCTTTGTGTGAGCGTCAAAATTATACAATTGGTGTTTTTTTAGCGTCGACGGGGTTTCAATTGGAGATTTTTTTTTAAGTGTGTACAATTGAAAGTTTCGGGGGTGGGGTGTAATTGGAGGTTTTGGTGAGAAGCAAAGAGGTGCAATTGAAGGTAATATTATACATGCACCTCTATAAAAGTCCCCGAATTGTCGGGTCTGCCAAGAAAATATGCAATGAACCAATCAACCACACACTGAATGCTCGACACAATAAACTCGTGTACAGGAAACATAACCCACTTTGGCTTGTCCCAATCTCTGACGCTGACGAGTGTTGTTGACTGCGAATGAAGTTATTTATAAATAAGCGAGTAACGCGATTCATATAATCGGCGTGCCGTAAGACACAAGCGTATAGTATCACGCTACGTTACGTATGCCACAATAATAACAGCCTATAAATCAATACACCTCGTCCTCGGTGACTCGTATACGTCAAAATAACCTGCATTTTCCCAGAAGACACAGGTTGCTACCGTGTGTTGTGTATACTATCGTATAATTTTGAAGAACGTTCAAAATACTACGACTTTCGAGCCGGTTTATTTGGAATGACCCCGTCCGTAACGGGAGTCATATTTTACCGTTTGCACAACATCCGGCATCGGAACAGGGTGGTTTGGGGGAAGGAGGGAAGGAGGGAAGGAGGGAGGGAGTCATGGGGGGGGGGGGGGGGGCGTCTGAACACTCTGTATTTTCGGTGAATGGATCGAATCGAGATTATTTCAGTTGTTCGATATTTCCCGAATGTCTGCTAGGTTTGGTAAGGCAAGGGCATGTTCCGAACAGTTTGCAGTAATACCAGTAAATATCCGTTCTTCTGGCTTGGAGGTGGTTCGAAGGAATCCTCTGTTCGAGATAAAGAATGTGAAGAAGTATTCAACGAACTGATGTTTCCTTCGGCTAAGACAAAGCTGCGGAGGCTGTGTTATTGTGACGAGGCTGTTTTGGGAGGTGCAACTGAAGATTTCAAGGGCCAGTGGCAGTGCTGTTGCAGGTTTTTTATTTATCAAAAGGAGCTTGCATAGATCTAAGATCTTCATGAGCGCAGTGGCTCAGAGGTAGAGCTTGCGACTCTCGACTAAAAGTCTAAGAGAACTCGGGTTCGAATCCTGTGCTGCCGTGTGGAAACCTGGGACAAGTGTTTCACTCTACATTGCTCCAGTTCACTTGCCTATATGAATGAGTAATTGACTATAGATATTGGTGGTTAGGTGTATGAACAGCCTTCGCGCATTAATTGCAGCGTGGCTTGATCATTCTCAGAGAAGTTCAGATGGTGCGTTGAACTGGCAGTCTTGAACGTGGGAAAGTCGCAACGTCGCCGAGCAACAAAACAAACTTTGCGGGTAATCCAACCAGGGTTGTTGACAATTTCTTTACAGAAAACCTAATTTCGAACACCCTTTTGGGTTCATTTGATCTGATTTTTGTGTGGAGAGCATAGCTTATAATTTTCATTCGGTTCTAGGAATATTATGCTACTCAAATAGTATTTAAACAAACGAGGTCCAGACTGACTCTCTTTAAAACATACACCGGGAACCAATGATCCAGTGATTCTGGCACTAGCAGGAATGCCAGAAGTCTTTCAAGTCGCTGAAACCAATTCGTCAGGTTGTGGAAAAGGAACAACACTGCAGTCAGTATAATTATAGTACCTTAGAACCCATTTGGTTCCCGCATTGTCCAACTTGTAGGACTAAGATTTCCCGCATGGTTGCTTCGTTTTCTTGGCTTTGCTGATGTTTTTTCCACGTGCGTTGACGTGTTTTCGCAGGCTTAGGTTGTGATCCGCATTCGGCCGCCGCTGGCGGAGTCCTCCCGTCTCGGGCCTAGGTCTCGCGCGGAGCTCCCAAGGCGGATCAGACGCGAAGCCGAAGGTGTCGACTGGACGGCACGGAAGATGGGCGACAATACGTAGTGACGTCACACGCAGCGACGTCGTACGCTTCAACGTAATACGTTCTGAACAACTAAACTCAGAGGGCGACATCTGGATGGAGAAGATATTTGTTTAACAAGGATGCTTATAATGGAGATAATAATTATTGTGTAAGGTCTGTTATTGTCATTTATAATATTTTATTTTATTTAAGTAGCTAATTTTATCCTTAATGTATTTTAGCGCCTCTGAATGGATATTTGTCCAGATTTATGGCGTTCTGCAAATATATTTATTGTAATTATATTATTGTTTGATATAATTATATGTTTTGTGTTAAGCCTGTTTTTAAGTGACGCCATGCGTGTTGGCGTCGTATTTGTAAGCAAGTGGCTCATTCGAGTATGTTACTTAACCCGTACATTTCTGCTGTGGTCTGATAAACTACACGTTGTAGTAATTCATTACGTCACTATAATTAATACATCAGTAGCACTGGATAAACAAACGGGTATTCAACGGTCCTGTGCCCTACTACTATTTAACAATGAGTTGTGTATCGAAATTGTGAAATGGTCTGTTAACGACACATCACGGCTCTGTGTTATTTAGTCACTTACGTGTTTATGGAAACTGGACAAATGGTATAAAATAAATAAAATATAACTAAGTATAAAAAGCTTCCATTTGAAAATACGGTTTTCACATGCCATACTGTTCCAATTTATCACTATATGACTCTACAATGGCGATTTTACACCAACGTAGACTCGTACACTTTAAATAACGACCTAACACGGAATAATTTATGTAGACTAAGCAGTACATTTCTGGTCCATTACACTTGCATGACATGTCTTAATTACCGAGCAGCCTAAAGAACTGTTCATTAATAATTCACCACGCCATATATATTACAACGGCGGCATGCCACCGCGTGACTGCAGTGCCTTTTACTAATTGGGTCTTAGAGTGCGTGACGCACTACAAAGTTAGGCTAAATTATTAACTGGACTGAGTAACACAACTCGATGTGTTGGCACAACTGTGTATAATTTGATATAATACGCCGATGTAATTATACAAAATCGGGGCACATTAGTCACGCGGAGAATGCGGGCGTGTTTTGCAGCTTTACGGTAAAGTCTGGCTCATTATCGATTGAATAGGCGACGGTTTGTAGGCGCGTAGTGATTCGGTCACACCAGTGATGCGGTCCTTTCAACCGTTGGCGGGGTCGCGGCATTTTTATCGCTAGCGGGAAAGTGCTTTGAAATCAGATGCACTTGACTACTCATATTTCATACCCCCAACCGCTATCGGAGCTACATCGACTTGTATACGTTTAGGGTATTTAGGATGGTACTAGGCTTGATCTTGTGTCCTCGATAACATTGTACAGCGGCAAACATGCACTGGCGTACCATGGGAATAAGTTGTAAGGTCTATTGAAACAATTATGCACTATGAGTATGAATAATATTATATGTAGTAAATAATTCTCCCTCTTCTGATATTTGCAGTCACCCCTTATTTTCCCAGATTATTTTGTCAACGAGCGTTCGCCCATCACAATGTTATCTATCACTGGTGGCTTGCGAGAACAGAAGTATGGACTGGTGTTTTATGCCTTATGCCAGTCGTAAGTCGTAACAAAAAGTATAGGCTAGGACTAGGTGTATACAGCGTCATAGTACGGTAGTGGGGCATTATAGTATACGTAATTTTACAACCATTTCTTGTTATTTGTAGTACGTAGTACTATAGCGTAAGTTACAGCGGATTCACAGTCAACAGTTGACGAGAGATCAAACAAACACAATAAGTAGGCCGACAAGTGACAGCACTCGTCCATAGTCAAGAAACAAGTGCGTACACTTGACTTGTTTCTTGCATTTGAATTGATCATTCCTAAAATTAACCCGGTGCTTCGCTCTGCTCCTATGGCGGCATAGACCAAAACATACTGAAATAGATGTGTTAGAAAAACAACGTAATACTCCTGGTGATCAATTGTGCCATGGCCCCCATGCTGCTAATACATTATAATTATCACGTCGTTAGGTTCAATTAGGGCTGACCAACACACTACAGTGCATCTGTAGTGAGCGGAATAGGCGTTGCAGCCATCACTCGCTATGTGGCGCCACTATTGAGGCAACACCAATTAGCACGAATTTGTTTACTTTACACATACATGCATGTACACTGCATGTCCAGAAGACAAATTGCCAAGTTTATAAACACCGCACAATTACTTTAATAAATATTATTGTTTCTTGAAACTCCCAAATTGCATGTGGTCACCCAAACTGCATGGGTATAGTTATAAATAACTTATCAAGTACATTTAATTTGTAGATTATTGTAAATATATACTAAATAATGTCATCATTACTGGAATAAAAAATCACTCATAAAACAGAACTAATCTCAAAGATGGTAGACATGCAATTTTTTTGTTTTATTACATATAGCAGAGACTCGCTTTACCCCTTTGATACAGTCACCTTGCGAATAAAACAACCATCGAAAGTCCAAAATTACTGCAGTAAAAAAAGTGTAGCAACTGTCAGTTGAACTTATAATACAGCCAGCTCTCCTTTGGAGTGTCACTGGTCCAGTCATGAAGGTGACTTTAAAGGGATATAATTCTATGACTACATTTAATTACAAATGTGTTTTATTAATCACTAATAACCATGGCAACATATCAAAAACATTGAGTTTCTAGTTTGGACACCATTTGGTTTGCCAAAGAGAAAAGTATAAAGTTTTTTTAATAGTCATGATGATTCGATACCATGCTAAAGTATCCAGTCTGTAGGTAAGAATTTGCTTTTACTTTACTCTGTCTTTTGGAAAATACTTTTAAAATGCAAAACAAGTATTTCATAACCAAGCTCATAGTGTATTCACACGCGAGTGATGACAAAACATTATCAATCATACATTAACATCCAAAAGTAAACACATTCATCTCAAACCAGTTTCTGCTTACAGTATTTTGGATGGTTTCTAACATAAAACAACATACATGCCATTTCATATGGATTACTTGATTTCTATACATATTTTTGCAGGGAATATGACTGTCCCTAATTCATAGTTGTTTAAAAATGTGTACCTTGATAAACAGCCACTCTCTGTCAGGATTGGAATGGTATCAGATGAGTAGGTAATTGAAAATATAATACACATTAGGGTAGAAATACCATAATTATGTACTTCAACACAAATAAAACAGCACAACAAGTATTTTGCATGCCTCATGCGTCATAACACACCTTCAGAACACCAACAAAAAGATGAACTTTACAATTTTATTTATACCTTCTCCAAACATCCTCCGCTTTCCACTAGTGAAATGCAGTAAATGCCCTTGTGCTTCCATTGACTAATTTGTACGCTAAATATGAACAGGATTATAAATTTTCGATGCTGTAACAACGTAATTCATATGATGAAACATACATGTCAAAAAATGCGGAATCCAAGATTTTTCCGACGAACGAAACCGAACTGAGATGTTCTTGTCACGATTAAATGATATTCTGTGTACATAATGAAATTACATATTCACTGCCGTACATCATAGACCCAGGACCCTTACCATAGATCATCTCCAATTGTCAAACCTTTTCAAAAATATACTGACGGGTTTCAAATTATACTGAAAGCATCATCTAATCATGTCTGCTAATACAACTTATCTCATTTTCTACGTACACCATTTTTAATAATCTGACTGCAGCTAGAACAATCATGACAAATAAACGGCAAAGAAACCCTCTGACTATATTCCAAACATATTTTACACTTTTTAACCAGTTAAATAAACAATGTGATCAGACTATTGATAAACAGTTGCAATCGGCTGAATTATATAACAAAACAATGCACATGTATAAAGATTCCAAAACACAATCGTTCAAAGACAAAATAAACGAAAGCACAGCAAGAGTCATACGGACTGTTTGTCAGCTAATAAATAATAAAATGCCTACAATGGATCAGTGAGAGTTGACAGGGTTGGACAATCTCACACTGTCATGTTTTCTAATTGACAGGGAAGCTTTGAATAATTTGTACCACAAAATATATGCCGATTATAATACAATTATTATGCCAGAATTGTCTGAGAATGAGACATATAATACAGAATCATTCAACATTTTCACATGCAGAATTTTGTTAGTGCACAATATTCTGTTGTCATAGCCCATAAACAAGTAATGCTTTTTACAACAGGCTTAACAGTTTCTACATAAATTTAAATTGTATACTGTTCTTCATTTACACAAATGTTTTAGAGAAGTCAGTCATACTATGTCTGTTAGATGCTGTCATAATTGTACCATTGTGGCCATTAATTATACTTTTGGTTCTATTTCAAAACAATTTAGTTTAGGACTTTGTTTTGCCTAAAAGGAACATGTGCAAAGTAAATTTACATTTTCACTAGGAAGATGAACATTATACATATTGCTCAAAACATGTGACTCTGCCAACTTCTTGCAAAATGATGCCTGTAAATCGAGCTAGGTGTAACAGGGTGTAGTTACGGATGTTGTAATCTTACACGAGGTGTCTGCCTTTGTAAGAATTCATAAACTCTGTCTCCGCTGTACATTATATCGTCCTAGTAATACTGGAGTTTTCAACATGCACAGCAATGTGTGACTAGACACCATTTATATTTAACATACGGATGCACATTACACTGTGTACTGTGGAAAAATAACTTTATTTGTTCCACGCACACAAAGTTTGTCTCCAAGATGTAGCCAACATTTTATAATACAGATAAACTATTATTTATGCCATTATCTCTGATGCATGTATTGTACAACTATAGGAAATTCCTTTTCAAATTGAAATTCGTCACTAATAAAATACTTGCACAACACAATGGCAGAACACCGACATGTGCAAGTATATATATTATATACACAGTTTTAGCATTGGCTTGCACGAAAATGTAGATGTTTTATACACAATTTTCTGTCAGTAACAAAAATGCCACTTTTCATATGATATACCAAAAAGTACAGATTACATGTTTGTTGCTGTAGACATGTTACTGTCTCGAGTCAAACTGTTCCTAAATAAGATAAACATCAGCTATATACTGTCAATATCAAATGTTACCGATAAATATGGAAATTTCGTCAACAGTTTGGTTTGTGTGACAAATTGCAGCATGGAAATACGCTGGCGTCGACATCAGCAACATACAATAACTCCACATGAATATTGCTAAAGATGACTTTTGAAACAACTTGTTTCAACGTTCAGAAATCATGGGAAAACTGGGTTTTCCCAGTAACAATGCAGTCTGTAATTTTTAAACATTATGCTATATTAGTAAGATATAGCAGCTTGGACTGCTACATTGCAGCAATGGTGCCACCACAAGACTAGCAAAGACCTAGACTCTGTCAAGTTCTGGTAATAACATTTCAATTACTGTCAGCTTTGTTTGGATGTGAAAATTACATCTACGTCGACTTTACAGGAAATTAAATTAAATTACTTTTCTAAAACAACCTTTTTAAAATTCCATTATTACCTAATTCACAAGGAACAGGGTTATGAAAACAGGTCAAATATTGGACCATGGATTATGTTTTTCAGATAACATCTGGAAACATCTTGAAAGTAATTACTGAACAGCAAGTTTGGTTACATAGTTGAAAGTGGTGGCCAAATACTCTAATACCATAACATAGTATACTTAATGTCGTTGGGTCTAGCCATTTGGCACACAATGACAAGACCACTAAACTGTCATCAGACTTCAGTCTGAGCGTTTGACCGTTCAGCCGCATGCGAGCTACAGTAATATTTCTTGTGCGCGATGAACGTTGACAAATACGTGAAGCTGATGTCGCACTGTTTGCAGTACTTCGCGCCACATTTATCGAGCGGTGCCAACGCGGATAGTTCACCTCCGGCCACCAGGTGGTGCTGAACGTTGACAAGATTTGGACTCAGCGGTGCGACGGCGGGCGGTGCAATGCACACACTGTTACAGTGCACCGCCGGCACTGCCACGTGTGGTACCGGCGGGTGATTCACTCCGTTTTCTTTGGTTGGCGTCTTTTTCGCCTTTACCATTTCCAAGTTCACATTTTCTCTGTTGTCGTCAACGTCTGGTTCGCGTTTAATACTGATACGGCTCTTCCCCGACACGCTGCCAGGACTACTTGGGCTGTTTCTGTCAAAGTTCTCTTCTGGCTCGGGAATATCGTCAGAAAGAGGCTCTTTTTTAATAGGAGGATTTACACTGCTCACTGGTGTCAGTCGGTCTTCCGCCACAGGCGGCGACTTCTCCCTTTTGTCGCAATCGCTGCTCCCTGAAGAGCTGGCACCCGTCAACTCATGCACCAGCTTCACGTGTCGCACCAGACTCGACTTGCTGTTGGAGACGAACTCGCAGGATCGACAGCAGAATGTCTTTTCTTCCAAATGCACGCGCATGTGCACGCGCAGCTTGCACGTGTCGGGGAAAGTCTCGTTGCATTCTACGCACACATGCGGTGCCTGTCGACGCAGACTCGTGTTCTCGGCCTTCTCGAAGCACTTGCGTGACTTGCGACGCTTGTACGGCTCGTTCTTCAGTCGGATCAGTTCCGCCTCCACGTCCAGTGAGTTCTCGGAGGGGAGACTATTTCGGACTAGTTTCGGGAGCAGCGGTGGTTCCTCGTACTCGGTGATGTTGTCATCGGTGAACTCTTCGTTTTCGTCCGTGTGCATCTTCCCGTGCATGCGCATCCCGCGCGGTGTGTTGCCACGGTAACCGCAGAGCGTACATCTGTACGCCTTCGATGGAGAGTGTGCCTTCATATGTTCGGTGAGTCTTGAGTCGCTCTGGGCGACATAGTCACAGTAGGGACAGTGGAACAGCGGCAGTGACGTTGACGGTGGCAGCACACACGCGTGGTGTTTCAGAAGTCGCGCCGATGGAAACGCGCTTCCGCACTGCGTGCACATGCAGGTGGCAGCACCGTTCTCGCCCCGGCTCTCGCTGGAGACGTTCAGCTGCGCTGGGTCTACAGTGGCGCCCTCTATGAGTTTGTCTGGGCGGGCGGGGCAGTAGTAGTCCTTGTGTGCCTTCAGTGTGTCCATGCTGCTGAACTTGATCTTGCAGGGAATGCAGTAGTAGTGGAGGAAGCTGTGGTCAACCGTGAACATCTCGGCTACTGGCTGACCCGGGCCTCCCCCCGGACTCATGGAAGGACTAGACGAGCCGGGCGACTTCACGCTCGGCGACCGCGATATCACCGGAGACATGCGCACACCAGGTGGCGACACTGACGCGGTGGACGGCTTGTTGAGTCGGCCGGCGCAGTAGTGCTCCTTGTGTGCGATGTAGTTCTCGTGCTTGTAGAAGACAATGTTACACTCGAGACACTTGCTGATGGTGGGCAGGCCGGGCACGACACCCCCCGCCACATGTGGCGCCACCATAATCGGGGGCAGTGGTGCGACGACGCCCTCTCGTGGCAGAATCGGCAGACAACCTGTAGACAGATAGTTGGATGCTTCGGACATCGGCGATGACTTCGGCGAGACAGTGCGACACGCCTCTCTTGGAGACACAGACCGGCTCTTGCACAGACTCAAGTCTTGTGGCTCCTCCTTCACTCTCTGTGGCAGCAGTTGTTCCGCATAGTCACTGTTGTGACTGACCTCTGTTGGCGCCCTGATGCTTGTCTCAGTCTCGCCCTTAACAGAAAGTGACTTCTTACTGACGGACAAGTCGAGTGGCTGCTCGGTCGAACTCGACACTGGCGGTGACGACAGCATCACTGGTGCCGCCTGGTGTGCCTGCACCGAGTTCACCAATATACCACCAGGTGGCGTGACAAGCGGCTGTAGGATGACGGTCGCAGGAATGCTGAACGACATCCCGGACGCAAGCACCATGGCAGCGGCCGCCTGCGACCGCGACATTTCCGCTGACGCCACCATCGATGACATACTGGCGGCCGACAGTGGTGACACGCCACCTGCTGGTGACATGGCGATGTGTTGTTGTCCTGCCAGCAGCGCCATCTCTTGGGGAGATGCTGCATACACCGACGCCGCCGCCTGACTCGACAACATCGCCGCCGCCATCGATCCCGTTTCGAATTGCGACACACTCCCCCTGGATGGCGCCACCGGGCTGTGCTCGCTGTTTGATCGCCGGCGGACGTACGCCGTGCCCCGGTGTCGACTCTCGCAGTAGAACTCCTTGTGTCGGAGAAACGTCGCCTTCGACGAGAACTGTATGTTGCACTCGACGCAATACATCTCGGCGAGACTGTAACGCTCCTCCACAGCCGGAGAGCTACACTTTGGCGGGAAGTGGATGCGCATGTGTCTGTTGAGGCTGGAGCCCTTGTTGGCGGAGTACAGACAGTGAGGGCACTGGTACGCCAGCCTCGGTCTCACTGCCTTCTGTGCCGGTGGCGACCCCGAGTAGCTGCTGTCGTCACTACGCGTGAATATGTCCTTGTCATCTGAGTTGTGATTGCTGGTGACACTGGAACACGGACTCTTGCAGGAGTCCACTGACACAGCGACTGAGGTCTTAGCTTTCTTTGGCCCGGTACCCTCAACGTCATCTTTCGCCTGCCTCTTCATCGCTGTTCAACAAATACATCAATAGAATGTGTGATAACACCATAAAACTCTACAGTAAAAACTGTGAGATAATTTTATATATAAATAAAAAATAAAAACAATTCAGAGAATATTTATGTAATACTGGTGTGGTAATAAAACTTGGCCAAGTGATGAAAACACACACTGACGTGAAAGTTTGAAATAAATTAAAACAACGTAAGAATATTTAACATCAAATTTAATAAGATTAACAACACATTCTTAATAGATCTAATTTGTTAGATCACTAAGCCCAAATAACAGTTACTATTTTATTAGTTTACATACATATATGCATAAAACATTGTAGCCAAAAAATTGTCAATGAGTACGAAGTAAGTCAAATCATACAATAAACCATTCTTGCAGCCATGAACAATATATTCAATAGGATTATGTCTATTGTCAATTTGTATTTTTGGTTTAAGGTACATTTCTGTTAAATCTGGCCTAAGACCACATTTGCATTTTCCATAGGCGACCATTATAACGTTTCCTTCATTTCCTATTAATCTTGATCAGCTCTCTTATTGACAATTTCACAGCATGTTCTCTGGGGTTGGTTTCTTGGAGCAGTAGATTGCTAGGTGTGCCTGGAGCGTACTGGAGCTGCTGAACTTGACTCCACAGTAGAGACACACGTGACACAGCACTACAAATCATCACATGACACTTGATCACATGACACTACATCAAGTAACAAAATATTAAACATATGGCTTTTAAGTATGGCCACATACCTGGAAACTAGAGGGGTATTAATGAAAGAATATGAATAAATTTAAGCCAGGGTAAAACATGTACAAACATTACAAACATAAACATGTAAATAACTTTAACATATACATTGATTCAACACAACAAATTACTCTGGGCTGATGAATTTTTGCAATAAAATAAATTAATATTTTGTCCACTTACAAAGTTACACACAATTAAATCAGACTCAATGATCAGAATGTACATCAAACATGGAGTTGTAGTAATTAAAAAGAAGTTTGTCCAATAAAGAAGACACTGTTTATAAATCTGTAAATGTTTTCAAAACTGTGGGCATTTTGTTTGTTATGATGAAAACTGGTTTCTGCACGCAAAAAACCGATAAATTTATTGTTTATGTCGTAAGACCCAGTCTATAATTTGTAAAGAAATAACTACATTAACCACACAAATAAAACAGACCAATCTACCCGCCACGACTGACAATTAAGCGTCTGCATACCCTGCTCTGTTTCTTTACTACCGACAATAGATCATGTGTTATTGTGGCCGAGCGATCGGCATGCCAGAGCGTCTGCCGTTTCTAATCAGCAGGCATTACGAGGATAATAAGCTGCAGATATTTGCTGGTGCCGCAGTGACAGTGTAAATGGGTCCAGTCCTGTTGTTTTTCCAACTTTGTGTTTATCACACGGCCTGGCTGTGTGTGCTATCTTCACGCCCAGTATAGCAGAAACTACTGATAAGATCTGTGGCAAGCACCACTGGGTTTGAATGCCAGGCAAGGCATATCAGAACCCTTGTGCTGCAGATAAGCACGACTGCCCCGTGCAGACTGCAGCAGAGGTTGTGCGTGTGTTAATTGGCTCTTATCACGACACAAACATCTCCAGGGAGACAGTGTGAATTTTTACTTTTAACTTGTTATGGTTAACTTTTGTCTGCCAGGGTGTACTGGGTTCGGTTTAAGCCTAATAATTTTACAGTTGGGTTGAGAGAAGCCAATGTTATTTAGACATTTAGGTTAGTGATTAAAACCAGCATATCTTATGTGTTAAATAGACATTTAAGTTGGTGATTAAAACTAACATATTGCTTGTCATGAACTACAGTTTATAGGTCACATCACTGGATGATGCTTTTTGTGCAAGGTTACATTTTATGTATTATTATTACTCTACATTGTAATTTATTGTGTTTAGATGTAACCTGGATATCTATGTTTCATTTTATATTAGCATTTTTTGTGATGAAAACACTCCATGATTGTTATTAAAAAACAGTTTTTTTAACAGAAACAGTTATATACATATACTTGGTGTAATTAAGGAGTACATTTGTGGTTGGTTTGTTTCTGTAAAAGGCACTCACAGTACGGACTTTCAGGCACATCTGCGACGCCTCTCGCTGGGACTCTCTCCAGCTCAGTAGGTGGCGCCTCTGTATACTTCAACGTGTTCTCGGTAGCCTCCGACCTTGACCCCCGGTCGTCGTACCTGACCTTGGTTTCGCAGTGCACCGCATACTGTGGCAGTTCTGTCGTCTGGTCAGCTGGTTCAGCAGGGGTCGCGGGGGTCACAGGGGTCTTGGCGGGTGGACAGGACGCCCGTCCACCCTCAAGGTCAAGGTCAGTGTCTCGGTTGAGCATTGCAACTATTTCGGTGTTGTCAGGGAGATCATTCGTTATCCTGCACAATACCGTGCTGTCGTCTGCAACAGTCACGTGATTGAGTCATTCAAGGTCACTTAAAAAGTCATTCCTTTGAGTAAACTTAGATATTTCTTTAGCTGCACTTAAATCATTGTGATAGAATACATTATGTAAACAACGGCGAGGAACAGTTAGTCACTCATTCAAATTCAAGCACATGGAAAATCAAAACTTGAATGAGGATCTCTGTTCTAACACATGACTTCAATTCAGATCTCTATGTCGTAGACTTGTAGTTGTACACACACACTTTGTAAGTGTATCTCTATGTGCTAACACACATCTTGAATGAGGATCTTTAGATTCTAACATAAATCTTGGATGAGCATCTATAAGTGCTGACTCATGCCTCGAATGAGGATGTTTTAACACACATCATGGACGAGGAACTCCATGTTCTAACACACCTTGGATGAAGATCTCTAGGTTCTACCACACATTCAATGATGATCACACCCACATTGGATGAGGATCTCTAGGTTCTACCACACATTCAATGAGGATCACACACACATTGGATGAGGATCTCTAGATTCTGACACACATTCCATGAGGATCACACCCACATTGGATGAGGATCTCTAGATTCTGACACACATTCAATGAGGATCTCTACGTTTGAACACGCACCTTGGAGGAGGATCTCGAGGTTGCAGTCGGAGCTGACTGTGGTGTGACGGAGTAGCTTCAGCCAGTAAGCGTGTTTGCTCTCTAGCTCCAGGTAGAGATTGTCTGGTTCATTGGTGAACTACAACAACAAACATGTCACATTACGTTCTCTGCCAATAGTTGTCTTGTCACTGGCCGTCCGTGAGTTGTGTTTGTCACATCCAAGACTTTTGTGTCTCAAGAAATATGGATCCAACGAAACATTAAAATACATGCATAGTAGAAGTGTCCATTCTGAAAATTTGGCTCTTTCTTAAATATTACTCCGGAAATAAAATGATCTGAAACAGTACACTCGCTGTGCTGCTGACTCTATTTGAATACGTCGTGAACCAAAAGTAAAAGACTTATCTATCCTAAATTAAATAAATTAAGCAAGCAACGTAGTTCCAATATCAAGACAAAATTATTAAAATTAAATACCCAGCAAACAACAACCCGTGATTTCACATGTTCTGTAAGTGAATTCACGAGTTCAACTGGCTCAATTCACGTGTTTCCGTACGTGAATTCACCGGATTCTGTGAATAAATTTGGTGGTGTGTTTACTGGACACATACCAGTGAAACCGTACCAGTTCTGATCCAGTACGACTCGTGTCAGTCATTCAAAACTCGTGTGTTACTCGTTCCTAGTCCTACATAAAGTAATGTTAAGCTGGTGTCTGCTTGGATAGATTTCAACAGCTGCATACAATAATGACTAAAATGCTAAAGGATAATTATGCAATTAAAATATTCAAAATCAGGTTCACGGAGGTCTTTATGACTAAACATGAGTACAAATTATGTAGATGGCAAACATCCAAAATATATATGCTGTTTACAGGTGTTTCAACAATAAATAATGATCAACGTCTGTTTACAGAGATAATTTATGAAATAAAATAAACAGTTTAATAAATTAAATTTAAAAAAACAATATTTTCAGAAAGCAAAATTTTCTTGATGTAGCTAATCAGTGCATCTGTGATTTGAAACACACAAACCCGAGGCTACTTGACATTTATCTGGTGAACTGCGTGTACCGCCAGTGGCTATGGGAAATAAGTTGTTCGCATGTCAGATTTTCGATAAACTGATAACCGCACATAAGTGGCTGATAATCACATCCAAGTCTCCCACAATCTCGTAGCGTTTTATCTCGCGATCTCGTACTCCTGGGTGGGAACAAAATGAGAAATCAGTATCTAACATATCTGAGTCATTTATTTACACGTCCTGTGGGTTTCTGCATCGAGAGAGTGAAACATTAGTGAAATTCATAATCGATGGAATATCTGCATCGGTGATATCTGCAGCATTCAGGTTCAGCTGGACTTTGTGTTGTCATTATGTTGAGTGACGTCACCGGTGATGTCATGACACAAGGACACTACTGATTATGAGTGCAACGCTTCGTCTTGGTTATCAGGTTTATCGTGACTCGCTTTAATTGGCGATGACGAATACTGTTGATACTGACTGACCAGTGACAGTTAACTGTGCCATTCCTGACAAATACCCTAAGCGTTGGGCTTTGTAGATAATCAATAACCCCCCAAAATGATATGGGTGGGGGGGTGAATGATCTATTTGGAATATTTTGTATGGAAGTTAGGGGGCTTTGTAGAAAGAAAAAACAATAACACCAAAAAAACATTATATGGGTGGGTGGGTGAATGGTCTATTTGGAATATTTTGTTGCGGAAAAAATTATTTTAGTGTCTTACAATGAACACAACATGTGGACACATTCTGCTTTTGATACACATTTTCTGCTGTGTCTGTAAACGTGTGGTTAGTTTGTGATATAAACCAGTTGCCACTCACTGGCATGTGCTATGTTCTAGTTTCTTCAATAGAAAGAACTGGGACTGTGCCTGTATATACCCTGTGTAATTATATTTATCAGTGCAATTTTTTGGCTTTCCAATTTTTTTGGTTGAGGTAACAAAATCCATCGCACACTGTCAAAGTTTACAAAATTATACTCCTGTCACAAAAGACATAAAGATGACACCCTGAGAACTTGTGAGCAATATCTGCTCACTGGCCATACACAACCACTGATGGACAGGACTGCACCAGTCTCTCTGCCATTCTGTCTGCAGCTATTTCAAGTTCAAAGGTCACATTTTCATGTCGATAGCAATAGTGTTTTTATCTCAGATAAGGGCGAAGAATATTTCCTAGGGACAAGGGTGGTGATAGTCATGTCATGCAATTTGATACGTGTATACATTTGAATGTGGCAACAAATGTCTATGATTACTGTTTAAACATCTGAGTTAAAAATCTGTTGAAAAAACCATCAAAATATGCACATGTGGGGTATAGATAAATGACTACATAAAGGGTATAGACGAATCACTACATAAACATCTCGCAACTGATATCAGTTTTAATGCGTTACTGAGATAAACATGACAAAGAGTGTCTTTATTGCCTATTAAGTTATAATGGCTTTGTGTAAAACATGCATATTTCAAATTGCTTATAGGTATTTTTGGAGTTTACTATGTAATGTTATTTTATTTTTAATGCTTTTCCAACACTGTTGTTACCATTTGCGGTAAGAATGAATTTGCTTAAACTGCCAACTATAACATTTATCTTATCACTGATATATTGTGGCAACTTTTTTAATGATAACATAAATATATGTTGTTTTAAAGCTTGAGAGCTGTCATTTGTCACCCAAACAGATATGATTCACAAGAGACCCTTTAAAAACTGATATCTGCAGATATGACGCAATCTAGCAACAATAAATGCAACTCAACGTCCAACAGAAATTTGACATTTAAAAAATTTGACAAAGTAATGACCTGTCCCAGTTATATAACATCCATACATAGCAACTGACATTTTATTTGCATGACAAGAACCAGGAAGAAAACTCTCATGTGTCCCCATTTATAGAATTCCCAAATATAGCAACCGACAACTGAACACTGATAAATGCACTCACTCATTGTTGTCTGTGAATTAGTTAGTCTGTGGATCTGGTTTATAGCAACTGGTTACACAACAACACCGCCCTCACTATCACATCTGATTCTACACCACTGACAGCTAGATGCCAATAATGTTGAACCCAATAACGAACACTTGTGACCCCTAAACTGGCTAACAAACAGTACAATCTTCTATACTTACCCCGATAAGGGCAGAACCCTAACATGGACGCCGCCCTGGCAACATACTCCTAACACATCTATAGAGTCGCTTAACACAGTCGTAACCTGACTACATTGACCAGAATGGACAGACAACAATCTGCCCAAAATAAACAACAACATTGTCAACAGAATGACCGCACACACCCACCTCTGCTTGACTGACCGATCAACTCCACGACCATGACCGCCCCGTGTACAACCACCACCTTCCCTGCCACACTCACGCACCCACTGCCCGCAGAGTCAACTCCTTATGTTTTCATCGTGCAGAAAATGCACCGGCCGACTGTAAGTAATGCAAGCTGCAGACCGCGGTGTCGAGTTTTCCCTGGCGAGCCAATGGCAGTCAGTGGTATGTGCCGCGCTGGGTGGGTATGTACAACAGTCTTCTAACTCGACAGCTCCAGGACATGGCGACTTGGTACAAAGTTCAACGCTTTCACTGGGAATTAATTCTTATCTCAGCCACACATCTCAGTGTTGAAAGCCAACTCAAGATCTATCGTCCACTCAACTTTTTACTCTTTCAACTGCATCTCCCCAGTGGGATTGTTTACACGAGAAAGAATTCTGCCATAACAATGTGCCTGATTTATAACCGTCTCCACTCATCCAACCGGTGCGTTTAAATCAAGTGTGTTGTGAAAATAACGTCAACTGAACAATGCCACGTGGTAATCAGTGCAGTGATTATTGAGACATGCAATGTTTTGAAAGATCTTAACAATTTGGAATGCACGTATTGGCATGTGTTAGTTACATAAATAAACACACAAGGTCATTATAATAGACATGTATACCAGTACAAATTATAAATAAACACTTGAACTTACTGTATTTTCAACATAATTTACTTCCTTGGTTATGACATTTTTATCAAACAATTTCTGAAAGCGTACACTGCATGCCACACATTAGGAAGTATCAGAAAACAAAGATTGTAATCAAAACAGAATGTTGCCTTTAACTTAAAAATAATAAATTATCTTAATAGACCAGCTTGAACAAAAACTTACACAAACATGCTTGTTACCACTTTAATGAGTACTAAATAACAGTTGTGGTTTTTTCACTTGCACTAACACCTCCAACCGTGGGAACTAAACACAGGGTCACTGATAAGCGATCTTATCAGACCATATAAATCCTGAAGCTTTATTTTTATGACTTTATGATGACTTTTATGGTTCTGTGGTTACCACAGTAAAACTGACAATTTGTCTTGCCTGAGCAGCTAAACGCTGATTTCTATTTAGAAATATAATGTAGTATCCCAACAGTTGATATCTCTACAGTGTAGTTCTAAGTATTGCAAGGACTCACTATTTTACATTTCAATGACATTGCTGCAATAAACAGCTGTATATGCAGGTATATAATATAATTCACTGAGAATGTTTGTTATTTTCACTCCAACATATAGACCACCCAGGTAACATCTCACTGAACATATAGTAAGAGACTACACCCAATTCAACAGGGATTAGGAACACATATAATGCCTATACAAAGCTACATAATCTCATAAACAAACTATATTTAATAATACCAACCTGGGCGTATCAATCCATAGCTACAGGAAAGTGCAGGTGAAAATAAAATACTGGTTATAAAGCTCATTTGTGCGACAACAACACCATGCATAGTTGCCGTTGGTATCAATACATCTGCTGCATGTATTATTGTGGGCGTCGACCACTTATCAGGAAACTTCACATTTGCAAAGCTGCGTTTTATTTGATAATTTCTGACACAGAGAAAAAGATAAACTCACACAAGGTTGTGTGTGTTAGATGGATTGGTGGGAAGGCGGGGGTGGGTGGGGGGGGGGGGGGATCAAATGTGTGGGTGGATGGGATTACAGCTATAGTTGGAGATGAATTGGTGGGGAATTGATTGAAGATAGGATTAGTGGGGGAAAAGGGCTGATGGGAGATGAATTTGTGGGAAATACAGTTGGTGTGAGAGATGGGATTGG
>OZ024862.1:10552925-10730425 GCA_964017155.1 Oasisia sp. SBJ-2009
GATGGGATTGGTGGGAGATGGGATTGGTGGGAGGTGGGAGATGGGATTGGTGGGAGATGGGATTGGTGGGATATGGGATTGGTGGGAGATGGGATTGGTGGGAGATGGGATTGGTGGGAGGTGGTAGATGGGATTGGTGGGAGATGGGATTGGTGGGAGATGGGATTGGTGGGATATGGGATTGGTGGGAGGTGGGATTGGTGGGAGATGGGATTGGTGGGAGATGGGATTGGTGGGAGATGGGATTGGTGGGAGATGGGATTGGTGGGAGATGGGATTGGTGGGAGATGGGAGATGGGATTGGTGGGAGATGGGATTGGTGGGAGGTGGGATTGGTGGGAGATGGGATTGGTGGGAGGTGGGATTGGTGGGAGATGGGATTGGTGGGAGGTGGGAGATGGGATTGGTGGGAGATGGGATTGGTGGGAGGTGGGAGATGGGATTGGTGGGAGGTGGGAGATGGGATTGGTGGGAGATGGGATTGGTGGGAGGTGGGAGATGGGATTGGTGGGAGATGGGATTGGTGGGAGGTGGGAGATGGGATTGGTGGGAGATGGGATTGGTGGGAGATGGGATTGGTGGGAGGTGGGATTGGTGGGAGATGGGATTGGTGGGAGATGGGATTGGTGGGAGATGGGATTGGTGGGAGGTGGGAGATGGGATTGGTGGGAGATGGGATTGGTGGGAGATGGGATTGGTGGGAGGTGGGAGGGTGGGAGATGGGATTGGTGGGAGATGGGATTGGTGGGAGATGGGATTGGTGGGAGGTGGGATTGGTGGGAGATGGGATTGGTGGGAGATGGGATTGGTGGGAGATGGGATTGGTGGGAGATGGGATTGGTGGGAGATGGGATTGGTGGGAGATGGGATTGGTGGGAGGTGGGAGGTGGGAGATGGGATTGGTGGGAGATGGGATTGGTGGGAGATGGGATTGGTGGGAGATGGGATTGGTGGGAGATGGGATTGGTGGGAGGTGGGAGATGGGATTGGTGGGAGATGGGATTGGTGGGAGATGGGATTGGTGGGAGGTGGGATTGGTGGGAGATGGGATTGGTGGGAGATGGGATTGGTGGGAGATGGGATTGGTGGGAGATGGGATTGGTGGGAGGTGGGAGGTGGGAGATGGGATTGGTGGGAGATGGGATTGGTGGGAGATGGGATTGGTGGGAGGTGGGATTGGTGGGAGGTGGGATATGGGATTGGTGGGAGATGGGATTGGTGGGGAGATGGGATTGGTGGGAGGTGGGATTGGTGGGAGGTGGGAGATGGGATTGGTGGGAGATGGGATTGGTGGGAGATGGGATTGGTGGGAGGTGGGATTGGTGGGAGATGGGATTGGTGGGAGATGGGATTGGTGGGAGATGGGATTGGTGGGAGATGGGAGATGGGATTGGTGGGAGATGGGATTGGTGGGAGATGGGAGATGGGATTGGTGGGAGATGGGATTGGTGGGAGATGGGATTGGTGGGATATGGGATTGGTGGGAGATGGGATTGGTGGGAGATGGGATTGGTGGGAGATGGGATTGGTGGGAGATGGGAGATGGGATTGGTGGGGAGATGGGATTGGTGGGAGATGGGATTGATGGGAGATGGGAGATGGGATTGGTGGGAGATGGGATTGGTGGGAGGTGGGATTGGTGGGAGATGGGATTGGTGGGAGATGGGATTGGTGGGAGATGGGAGATGGGATTGGTGGGAGATGGGATTGGTGGGAGATGGGATTGGTGGGAGATGGGAGATGGGATTGGTGGGAGATGGGATTGGTGGGAGATGGGATTGGTGGGAGATGGGAGATGGGATTGGTGGGAGATGGGATTGGTGGGAGATGGGAGATGGGATTGGTGGGAGATGGATTGGTGGGAGGTGGGGAGATGGGATTGGTGGGAGATGGGATTGGTGGGAGATGGGATTGGTGGGAGATGGGATTGGTGGGAGAGGGGATTGGTGGGAGGTGGGATTGGTGGGAGATGGGATTGGTGGGAGATGGGATTGGTGGGAGATGGGATTGGTGGGAGATGGGATTGGTGGGAGATGGGATTGGTGGGAGATGGGATTGGTGGGAGGTGGGATTGGTGGGAGGTGGGAGATGGGATTGTGGAGATGGGATTGGTGGGAGGTGGGAGATGGGATTGGTGGGAGATGGGATTGGTGGAGGTGGGAGGTGGGAGATGGGATTAGTGGGAGATGGGATTGGTGGGAGGTGGGATTGGTGGGAGGTGGGATATGGGATTGGTGGGAGATGGGATTGGTGGGAGATGGGATTGGTGGGAGGTGGGATTGGTGGGAGGTGGGAGATGGGATTGGTGGGAGATGGGATTGGTGGGAGGTGGGATTGGTGGGAGATGGGATTGGTGGGAGATGGGATTGGTGGGAGATGGGATTGGTGGGAGATGGGATTGGTGGGAGATGGGATTGGTGGGAGGTGGGATTGGTGGGAGATGGGAGATGGGATTGGTGGGAGATGGGATTGGTGGGAGATGGGATTGGTGGGAGATGGGATTGGTGGGAGGTGGGAGATGGGATTGGTGGGAGATGGGATTGGTGGGAGATGGGATTGGTGGGAGATGGGATTGGTGTGAGGTGGGATTGGTGGGAGTTGGGATTGGTGGGAGATGGGAGATGGGATTGGTGGGAGGTGGGAGATGGGATTGGTGGGAGATGGGATTGGTGGGAGATGGGATTGGTGGGAGATGGGAGATGGGATTGGTGGGAGATGGGATTTGTTGGGAGATGGATTGGTGGGAGATGGGATTGGTGGGAGATGGGATTGGTGGGAGGTGGGATTGGTGGGAGATGGGATTGGTGGGAGATGGGAGATGGGATTGGTGGGAGGTGGGAGATGGGATTGGTGGGAGATGGGATTGGTGGGAGATGGGAGATGGGATTGGTGGGAGATGGGAGATGGGATTGGTGGGAGGTGGGAGATGGGATTGGTGGGAGATGGGATTGGTGGGAGATGGGATTGGTGGGAGATGGGAGATGGGATTGGTGGGAGATGGGAGATGGGATTGGTGGGAGATGGGAGATGGGATTGGTGGGAGGTGGGAGATGGGATTGGTGGGAGATGGGATTGGTGGGAGATGGGATTGTTGGGAGATGGGAGATGGGATTGGTGGGAGGTGGGAGATGGGATTGGTGGAGATGGGATTGGTGGGAGATGGGATTGGTGGGAGATGGGAGGTGGGATTGGTGGGAGATGGGATTGGTGGGAGGTGGGAGATGGGATTGGTGGGAGATGGGATTGGTGGGAGATGGGAGATGAGATTGGTGGGAGATGGGAGATGGGATTGGTGGGAGATGGGAGATGGGATTGGTGGGAGGTGGGAGATGGGACTGGTGGGAGATGGATTGGTGGGAGATGGGATTGGTGGGAGATGGGAGATGGGATTGGTGGGAGGTGGGAGATGGGATTGGTGGGAGATGGGATTGGTGGGAGATGGGATTGGTGGGAGATGGGATTGGTGGGAGGTGGGAGATGGGATTGGTGGGAGGTGGGAGATGGGATTGGTGGGAGATGGGATTGGTGGGAGATGGGATTGGTAGGAGATGGGATTGGTGGGAGATGGGATTGGTGGGAGATGGGATTGGTGGGAGGTGGGATTGGTGGGAGATGGGATTGGTGGGAGGGGATTGGTGGGAGATGGGATTGGTGGGAGATGGGATTGGTGGGAGATGGGATTGGTGGGAGATGGGATTGGTGGGAGGTGGGATTGGTGGGAGATGGGATTGGTGGGAGATGGGATTGGTGGGAGATGGGATTGGTGGGAGATGGGATTGGTGGGAGATGGGAGATGGGATTGGTGGGAGATGGGATTGGTGGGAGATGGGATTGGTGGGAGATGGGATTGATGGGAGATGGGAGATGGGATTGGTGGGAGATGGGATTGGTGGGAGGTGGGATTGGTGGGAGATGGGATTGGTGGGAGATGGGATTGGTGGGAGATGGGAGATGGGATTGGTGGGAGATGGGATTGGTGGGAGATGGGATTGGTGGGAGATGGGAGATGGGATTGGTGGGAGATGGGATTGGTGGGAGATGGGATTGGTGGGAGATGGGATTGGTGGGAGATGGGAGATGGGATTGGTGGGAGATGGGATTGGTGGGAGGTGGGAGATGGGATTGGTGGGAGATGGGATTGGTGGGAGATGGGATTGGTGGGAGATGGGATTGGTGGGAGAGGGGATTGGTGGGAGGTGGGATTGGTGGGAGATGGGATTGGTGGGAGATGGGATTGGTGGGAGATGGGATTGGTGGGAGATGGGATTGGTGGGAGATGGGATTGGTGGGAGATGGGATTGGTGGGAGGTGGGATTGGTGGGAGGTGGGAGATGGGATTGGTGGGAGATGGGATTGGTGGGAGGTGGGAGATGGGATTGGTGGGAGATGGGATTGGTGGGAGGTGGGAGGTGGGAGATGGGATTAGTGGGAGATGGGATTGGTGGGAGGTGGGATTGGTGGGAGGTGGGATATGGGATTGGTGGGAGATGGATTGGTGGGAGATGGGATTGGTGGGAGGTGGGATTGGTGGGAGGTGGGAGATGGGATTGGTGGGAGATGGGATTGGTGGGAGGTGGGATTGGTGGGAGATGGGATTGGTGGGAGATGGGATTGGTGGGAGATGGGATTGGTGGGAGATGGGATTGGTGGGAGATGGGATTGGTGGGAGGTGGGATTGGTGGGAGATGGGAGATGGGATTGGTGGGAGATGGGATTGGTGGGAGATGGGATTGGTGGGAGATGGGATTGGTGGGAGGTGGGAGATGGGATTGGTGGGAGATGGGATTGGTGGGAGATGGGATTGGTGGGAGATGGGATTGGTGTGAGGTGGGATTGGTGGGAGTTGGGATTGGTGGGAGATGGGAGATGGGATTGGTGGGAGGTGGGAGATGGGATTGGTGGGAGATGGGATTGGTGGGAGATGGGATTGGTGGGAGATGGGAGATGGGATTGGTGGGAGATGGGATTTGTTGGGAGATGGGATTGGTGGGAGATGGGATTGGTGGGAGATGGGATTGGTGGGAGGTGGGATTGGTGGGAGATGGGATTGGTGGGAGATGGGAGATGGGATTGGTGGGAGGTGGGAGATGGGATTGGTGGGAGATGGGATTGGTGGGAGATGGGAGATGGGATTGGTGGGAGATGGGAGATGGGATTGGTGGGAGGTGGGAGATGGGATTGGTGGGAGATGGGATTGGTGGGAGATGGGATTGGTGGGAGATGGGAGATGGGATTGGTGGGAGATGGGAGATGGGATTGGTGGGAGATGGGAGATGGGATTGGTGGGAGGTGGGAGATGGGATTGGTGGGAGATGGGATTGGTGGGAGATGGGATTGTTGGGAGATGGGAGATGGGATTGGTGGGAGGTGGGAGATGGGATTGGTGGGAGATGGGATTGGTGGGAGATGGGATTGGTGGGAGATGGGAGGTGGGATTGGTGGGAGATGGGATTGGTGGGAGGTGGGAGATGGGATTGGTGGGAGATGGGATTGGTGGGAGATGGGAGATGAGATTGGTGGGAGATGGGAGATGGGATTGGTGGGAGATGGGAGATGGGATTGGTGGGAGGTGGGAGATGGGACTGGTGGGAGATGGGATTGGTGGGAGATGGGATTGGTGGGAGATGGGAGATGGGATTGGTGGGAGGTGGGAGATGGGGATTGGTGGGAGATGGGATTGGTGGGAGATGGGATTGGTGGGAGATGGGATTGGTGGGAGGTGGGAGATGGGATTGGTGGGAGGTGGGAGATGGGATTGGTGGGAGATGGGATTGGTGGGAGATGGGATTGGTAGGAGATGGGATTGGTGGGAGATGGGATTGGTGGGAGATGGGATTGGTGGGAGGTGGGATTGGTGGGAGATGGGATTGGTGGGAGATGGGATTGGTGGGAGATGGGATTGGTGGGAGATGGGATTGGTGGGAGATGGGATTGGTGGGAGATGGGATTGGTGGGAGGTGGGATTGGTGGGAGATGGGATTGGTGGGAGATGGGATTGGTGGGAGATGGGATTGGTGGGAGATGGGATTGGTGGGAGATGGGAGATGGGATTGGTGGGAGATGGGATTGGTGGGATATGGGATTGGTGGGAGATGAGAAATTGCAACCCATACAGGTGGGAGAGTGGGGGTTGATATCCCTGCCTGTGCCCCACCCACTGTGCTCCTATGTGATACACACCTGTACATTGTCACATGACCCAAGGTTACACCCTACCTTGGCAATCCAATCATGTTGTTGGGCCGGGTCGGATGTCAGCCTGGCCGAGTACGGGCCGAATGTGCTTCCCTCCACCAGAGGCGCTGCGGTATACACGCCATACTCTCGATGTGACTCGTCCACTTCGCGCAACTGCAGTGTGTCCACCGGTAAATGATGCACCCGAGAAATCTCGTCTAGTTCATCTTCAGATTTTCCTACAAACAAATACCTTGACATTAGATATGGAATATACTGTTAAAAATAAGTGAATTTCTTACAAAATAACCTTAATATTGAAGTTTTATATTTGAAAAACGCTTCACATGCAATGTTGTATCAACTGTCTAACCATACAAGATATAATTATGACAAGTCTACTGCAGACTACAGACAGAAGTCATAGCATATATTGTATATGTGTGAACAAACATATAATAATGTATCAATTATTAAGCCACATACAACAATCATGAACACCTCACCCACACAAACCAGTATAACGTGTACGTTTGCCCTGCAAGAATACTTCTGTCACAGGACGCTATCTATTATGATCAAAGGCTGCTAACCTACCCCATGACCAGTGGTCGTTATAAACAGCATCCAGAAGAATGAGGTGTTCGCTTCAGCAATGCACTGACGCCAAGAGATTGGACACAACAGAGAAGTCTGCTGGACTGAAGATGACACACACTGTGGCCAGACCAGACCAGTCCAGACCATCACAGTGTTATAGGTCGATGTAAATATTAGCAGGGATCGACTGTGTCAATCTTATCTGATGCACCTTGCTGTTATCTCCGAGTCAGGGGTCAGTGCTGATGCGACAAGACAGGCCCCAGCCATCTGATCTTGATAAGGCAGCTCTTATCTAATCTTTGGTGTTAATTATGAGGGATAGTCAGGTTCTCTTCTGCCCCATCAGCCAATCACACTGGCCCTGTGATACCAGAGCTGGACACTGCGTATTGGTTTAAAGCGTAATAAATTGCCACCACTGATGAGAACAAACACAAAGGATATGGATGGTTTCGTGGATCGTAATGGTACTGCCTGGAGGGAATATTGATCAGTGGGCGGCATATCAAAACTGGGGTAATGAAATGTGAACAGAATTCATCATGATAACAGTGATGCATAAAGATCCAGATCAAAGTTTCAAAGGATTTAGGTGCAAAAGAAGTTATCTTATCATTATAATCATCTGACTTAAAGTCACAATTATCAATGCGTACAATACATAGACTCTGTGTGTTAAATGAGGCAAGGCAAAAACTGTATAATGATTACGGTCAAGTTTCCATTGTTAAATATTGGTTGGCTACAGCACAGATGTTACATCAATTGTAGGTTCTAACCTTGTAATAAGGCTGAATATTAGCTAACTTGGATAGATGATAAAATTCATGAATGATAAAATTCTATATTAAGAAAGTGTTCATGAAATACTTAGGCACAATAAAAACACAAGAATGTTATGATTCAATGGCATAACTATATAATTACAATTTCAACCTGCATAAAAAAATGATTTCCACAGACTTGTTTTGAGATGTTTATTACGAATAATGTTTTTAATGTGTCATTTTTTCATAAATCCTTATAATATAAATAATTAAAATATAAAAGTTTACTAAATATCATAAAAGTAATATAACTAATGTTTCTGCAAAAACCAACTATTTCTGCAGGACGTATAAAATCAACTGACCAAATGGTATATCAGGTTCACAGGTCTTAATCAGTTAGTAAACATGCTATCTACCGATAACACATGCTTATCCTCTAGATTAATTGGCCACAAATGTCAATTACCCTATCCCTGACAAATATTTCACACAATGTACTGAGGTTTCATTGTACTTTGGCCCAGTTTATCCTAGCATGCATGTCTACACTGGTCATTATTTTGACCACAGGAAGGACTCAGATCTGTGCCCCATACAAAAGTCAAGGTAGTTTGTTATTAGCGCAGTATCTGGTCCTCTGGACTGCTCAAAGCGCTTTTACACTTTACTTCCCTGGCAGACCTGTTCAATCAAACACCATCTCAACTTCTCTGGGAAACACCCAACCATGCTGCAATTGATGCATGAAGGTTCCTCGTACACACATCCACCAATTACTATAGCCAGGTACTCATTTATACAGCTGAGTGAACTTGAGCAATGTAGAGTGAAAAAACCCACCACAGCAAAAATTCTAACCCGGGTTCTCTTAGTCGAGTCCGAAGCTCTACCCCTGAACCACTGCGGTCCATGAGCCATTGCACTCTACATAAAAGGGCAAGTCTAAGAAATCCCTTAATTAGTCATTCTTACAAAAATGTTTTATGTGACATCAGCCACAACTGGACAAAACAAAATCACCTCCATCAACTTGAACACCCGTAGCAATGAAATGACTGGACAATGTGTATAACCAGACTTTCACCTTTCCACAGGCCAATATAACCTTGTAATCTGTAGATATCTCCCTGGTTTAGTCTTATCATGTCTCATCTACTGATGACAGATGTTTACCCTCTAGCCACAGTCTCTCTCCAGCCTATCTCCCACCTATCTCGCCCCTATCTCGCCCCTATCTCCCACCTATCTCGCCCCTATCTCCCTCCTATCTCGCCCCTATCTCCCACCTATCTCGCCCCTATCTCCCTCCTATCTCGCCCCTATCTCCCACCTATCTCGCCCCTATCTCCCACCTATCTCGCCCCTATCTCCCACCTATCTCGCCCCTATCTCCCACCTATCTCGCCCCTATCTCCCACCTATCTCGCCCCTATCTCCCTCCTATCTCGCCCCTATCTCCCACCTATCTCGCCCCTATCTCCCACCTATCTCGCCCCTATCTCCCACCTATCTCGCCCCTATCTCGCCCCTATCTCCCTCCTATCTCGCCCCTATCTCCCTCCTATCTCGCCCCTATCTCCCACCTATCTCGCCCCTATCTCCCACCTATCTCGCCCCTATCTCCCACCTACCTCGCCCCTATCTCCCACCTATCTCGCCCCTATCTCCCACCTATCTCGCCCCTATCTCCCACCTATCTCGCCCCTATCTCCCACCTATCTCGCCCCTATCTCCCACCTATCTCGCCCCTATCTCCCACCTATCTCGCCCCTATCTCCCACCTACCTATCCCTCTCCTGGTTTATTTGAAGTCACAAATCCAACGAAAATATGTATTTCCGATGGGGCGAAATGTCTTATCAATCTTGATAAGACCATTATCAAGGATATCAGCCAGGCTTAATGGTATCTATGTCTTCATCTGGCAAATAGTCTGCTTCAAGGTAATTTTCCCACTTTATTGTTTCACATCACATGCAGAAGTGCCGACAGCGATGCATGCTTGAAATTACGATGGCGTGCTTGACATAGTGGAAGCATGCTGAAATTATTGATATTCATCAGTGTTTTAAATTTAGATTAGATAACACAACTTACATATCAGATTGGAAATCTTGCCAGAATGGTATGTACTAAATACTAATACATTTGTGCTGCAGGTTGTTTTCCTACAAATATTTTTGCAGCTGTAAATGTTTTAGTACCAATACCATTCTGATGATGTTTACCTGTTAACAACAATTACCATGGTAATATTAATTCAATAAACCTGCTCTGCTTAATGTAACTTTTACAATACACTGTACATTTGATGGGACCTCAAATGTTGCATGTTAGTCCATTGATAGAAACAGTAAGATTTTAGCAGGAGTTTGCTACAGGGATCTACAAACATGGTTATGTTATAAAAAAGATGTTTGCATTTTTATCCGATTTACTGATCAAATAAGTAGTAACAGTTCATGTGTTACTGCAGTTTGTGATGTTTCCCTGGTAACTTAATTTCACACAAAATATTTTAAACTAAAAATATTATTTGTGACCATTTACAAAATTGATACATTCTTTACTTTGGCAACAAGCATACTTTTCACATAATATGCCTTGAAGGATAAGAAACGTTTGTCTCAGATAGCTGTGTATATGCATAAGCTACAATGAAACTAGATGTGATCAACAATCAACACAGATGAACATTCCTGATGGTGGAAAGAATGTAGAGATTGCAACGGCCAGATGAAGACCTTAAGCCTGGGGAGTTGCCACGTACATTCTCATGCCTTCAGCTCACAGACGCAAGACTTTAAAAAAAGTCATTTGGCTAAGAAAAGTAACAGATTAAAGTTTCAATATGTTTTAGTGAAAAGAAAAAAATACAAAGATATTAGACGGACGGACGGACGGACGGACGGGCGGGCGGGCGGACGGACGGACGGACGGACGGACGGACGGACGGACAGGCTGTTGGTCAGGCAAAGAGACAGACAGAACTTGCTATTTTGGGCACATGGAAAAACAATTTGTTAACACATTAAAAACAAACGATTTATCCCCGGGTGTTTAAATTGGGAAAGAGAAACTTCTGGTAGGAAGCAATTCAATCTGAGTAGTGTGCATATATCGTGTGCCCCCTCTCTCCCTCCCGGGGTTACAAGTCTTGACAGGGGCGTGTCCCCAGACATAAGTGTCAACTGTCACCTGGCAGAAGTGGACACCACATTCGGTCATCAATCCTCAGATTAGGTGCAGTGTTTATTACAGTTGCCCCAGACAACCGGGGCAAGTAACATAACCTGAGGGTTTGGGTTGAGACAGTTGCTTTGAAAGTGGGACTACTTGGGAGCGTGGGAGCCAAGGGATCTGCTCCCAATTAGGGCCTAACTCTTACTCATCTGTGTCCCCTGTTCCAGGCAATGAACACGTGGGGACAGACCACAGGTGACAGTGTTAATTGGTTTGTTGGTATTCTTTTTTATATCAATGGTATATAATAATAATATATAAAATAATTACATTAATTTTGCATACAACAAAATATGTTTATTTAATGTTGTAGTAATATTTAATTTATTATAATAGTTATTTATAATATATTATATTCACAATTTATTAGATTATGACGAATACGAACACAGTTTTAATGCATAAATATAGTTGAACATTGTTATTATTAATTAATATTTTAGTGCCATATAACAATAATAATAAAAAAATTATTGTCCATAAAAAGCAGACACTGAATAGAGTGCGTTACAACTTAACAAATTATTTAAATCAAATAGTAATATGTGCATAATAAAGTTGCGTATGTAAATATATTATATATATATACACATAATTTAATCATATATATATATATATATATATACATACATACATTTATTTTTATTATTATAAGCATTAAAACAATATTTTACAATTGTATGTGACCTCTACAGTAAGGTAAATGATACAACATGCAACAGAATGTACCCGTGATAAAATCTTAATTGTTATTTAACGAAACACAACGAAAACACATGTCAGCTTGGGTGCCTCTTTTGATAGGGAAAAAATAGCAATCTGCTCCGAGATAATGGAAATAACAATCCTAGATAGAGCATTGTACAAACTGTTCAATCAACACTGTCAGATCACAGACAATAAATGTAGATCTTTGGTATTGGTCATTGTCTGGACATGCATGTGTGTATGTGTGACGCCAGACTTCGTGTGGTGACGCCCGATCAATTATCAGTATATTCCATGCACCTGTGAAGGTCGCGGTGATAGATAACCATCTACTAATCAGTACCTCTGTTCTGGTGTAATAATCCAGCAATGCTTCGGTACAAAAAACGACCAGACACCTATTGATTTCTTGCTAATCTCCACCAATATCAACGTGAATGTTACATCGCTGCCGAAGATTATATAACACACAAAGTTGACTTTGCTGATAAACGAGACAATGAAGTCCTTCCAATCTGGCTGATAAGATCGTGTGGGTGTCTGCGATATGACTAATTGAAGTAAACACACGACTTTGATGTTTGGTACCAACTGTTAATGCTACTACAAAGTGTGGTTACGCCAGACATGATAACAGAGAGCTGTCAAGTGTATCGAAATTAAGATCACGTCGACAGATTATGAATTTGGTAATATGCATGGCTCGTTAACAAAGTACTAATTAAGCAGTTGCCAGGCACTTTATAATATTATGTTTTGTTGCTCCCACATTTACTGGCCTTTTATTTCTGGAGATAGATCTGTCATTGATTTGGGACCCTTCCAGGATTAACTGGAGGTAATCAGTGCATGGATTATCTGGTTGTTTGTGTTTAATCTGCGTCGTGACTAAGTTATGCAACATTGGATCTTAATGGCATGGTTATTAAAATGGTAATATATATATGGTAATATATGTAAGATAACAAAGCTAAGTTTGCGTGTCATGTGAATCGTGATCTGTGGGTAATCGGCTCTCATCAAAACAATATTGATACCGAGGCTGATAACGCCACAGGTCAATGACCTGAATGTACTCCTGTAGCTAACAATTTTACTATATTTTTAAAACAATTTATTATGAACTATAGGTAACATATGATGAAACTAACATTTACCATAAACAGCTGTATTATTTGCCACCAAAAATGCAACTTCACCAATGCATTACGTTTCCAACTTTTTCATTGCTACACATAAATATAAACAAACATCACCGTGATATCATAACATTGTGAAGGTCTGTCAATGTTTGAACAAACCAGGAACAGTGAACTAGAATGCTATGTATGTCAACATTCGTGCTGCAAGTAATCTTATCGGGCATACTGATTTATGTGTAGATTAGATAAGACAATCAGAATCGTTGCCATTAACTTGAAACGAATGTCCAAAATCAGGAGTAACTGGTTAGAACATGTCAGCAGCGGGAAATAAAGTTACGGAGTAAACCATTAAGACATGGGATATATACCACGCACTATTACTAATACTACTCAGTATTACATCTATAGTGATAACTGATAACCTAAATATACCTGTGTGCTAAGTTTGGAGCATTCGCTGTAAGTGCATCGCTTCCCCAGCACCAAGTTCCACTTGCATATTTCTGTCATAATTTGTTTCCATGGACCAGTGGTTCATCAACTAGAGGTGTGTTTGAAAAAACAAAGGTGGTTATTCGGATGATTTTCCAGTTGCCAGTTATACCATAGATGGCGCCACTGGAGCAAAACAAAACGTTCATGCAAAAGTATGAGTTTTGATTTCAAAATACTGTAATGTCCTACCCATGGTTTTAGTCTCTCCAGAGGTTTGCAGACTGTAAACTAGTCAGGAACGAAATGTGAACTATTATATGAGTTAAACTTATTCACCCAACATAACATGAGACATTAGGTGGTTATCAATTGTATCATGCTAATCTTGTTTTGTGCAAGATTATCTCGCCACAGGAGAGGTGCTGATGTCAGGTTCATGATATGGCAGAACCAGTCATAAATCTAACCTTTCCAACTTTAGAGCACCTGGCTTAAATCTTCACAGGGCAATTGCAGTAGCGAGAGTTCTTATAAAAACGTGTCACTGAGATAAAAGTGGGAGATTAAGATCATTAGGGTAATCTTCCCATGGTGCAGTGCTAATAACGATCATCGAAACTAAACTCATAATTTTAGATAGGACAAATTTAGAAATAAAGTCACAAGATATTTTTATCCAGATTAAATACCAACATTTTGCACATTTTCTTTTTACTAATTGAGTTTGATGATTAAGATTAATATTCTGAGGAAAAGCAGCCATATTCGTGTATATTTTGATCCCAAATATATATATATATATATATATATGTATAATTGTCCAACTTGTACTACACTAGGATCACTACATTTTAGAGTTGTGATTTTTCCTGTTACTTTCTCTTGAACGTCTGCAAACTCGCACACATCTGAGACGCGATGACCTCGAGCCTTGTGTCATGCCTTATTCGTTTTATACGATAGCGAGAAATAAACCAGCATCGAGTGCACGTATCGCCAACACATGCCTACAGACCACACAGACAAAGCAGAGATAATCTCGCGCAGATGTGAGGTATCGCAGCGAAATAGACAACAACAGTCTGCCTTCTGCACTCAACCATTCATCCGCCGTCGATGCAATCACAGCTCGCATTCCACCTAAACCGCTCCGATAGCCCAACCATCAGCCGAGGAGCGATGGCACATTATTTCATCCGATTCCCTATCTGTGGGACTTATCCCGCAGCTCCCAAAAGGCGTCTTGCTATCGCGCCGATACGGCTATCGCGAGCAATTATGTATCCATATCATAATCTTGGTAATGAATGGGCGACTGTGGAAAAGGCGTCTCGTGATAGGGGCATTTTCGATGGTTTAAGCATGTGTACTATATATATAATATATATATATATATATATACAGCACACAAAATGACAGATTGGTTGTCTCAGGGCAAGAACGTTGGAGAACGTTGTCGTGTTTGTGGGGCACTGACAATTCAATCATGTCTTCCCTCTGTGGTACACACAATGATGTGATCATCCTCATTCATGTGATCATCCTCATTCATGATCGAGATTATATCTCATTCACGTAATCATATGTCATTCATGTGATCATCCTCATTCACGTGATCATCTATGTTTATGTGATCATCCAAGTATATGTGATTCTGGTCTATGGGATCACACAGGGACATGTTTGTAATAGTTCAATTTTTTAACATCATCTGGGTTATTGTAAGCATTTATAGGTTTATGTGAATATATGAGTACAGTTGACCCAAGTCTATGGGATCATCTAGATTTATGTTATCTTGCAAGTCTATGGGATCATTCATGTTTATATGATCATGCAGGTTATTGGGATCCCCCAATTTTATGTGATCATCCTCGTCTGTGTGATCATCCAAGTTTATGACATGATATCATCTCAACAACCACACTTTGTAAATCATCTGTGTAGTGGTTGGTCCATCATCTGTGTAGGGGTTGGTCCATCATCTGTGTAGTGGTTGGTCCATCATCTATGTAGTGGTTGGTCCATCATCTATGTAGTGGTTGGTCCATCATCTATGTAGTCGTTGGTCCATCATCTATGTAGTCGTTGGTCCATCATCTATGTAGTCGTTGGTCCATCATCTATGTAGTGGTTGGTCCATCATCTATGTAGTCGTTGGTCCATCATCTATGTAGTCGTTGGTCCATCATCTGTGTAGTCGTTGGTCCATCATCTATGTAGTGGTTGGTCCATCATCTGTGTAGTCGTTGGTCCATCATCTATGTAGTCGTTGGTCCATCATCTATGTAGTGGTTGGTCCATCATCTGTGTAGTGGTTGGTCCATCATCTGTGTAGTGGTTGGTCCATCATATGTGTAGTGGTTGGTCCACCATCTGTGTTGTGGTTGGTTCATCAATGTGTAGTGGTTGGTCCACCATTTGTGTAGTGGTTGGCCCATCATATGTGTAGTGGTTGGTCCATCATCTGTGTTGTGGTTGGTTCATCAATGTGTAGTGGTTGGTCCACCATCTGTGTAGTGGTTGGCCCATCATATGTGTAGTGGTTGGTCCATCATCTGTGTAGTGGTTGGTCCATCATCTGTGTAGTGGTTGGTCCACCATCTGTGTAGTGGTTGGTCCACCATCTGTGTAGTGATTGGCCCATCATATGTGTAGTGGTTGGTCCATCATATGTGTAGTGGTTGGCCCATCATATGTGTAGTGGTTGGCCCATCATATGTGTAGTGGTTGGTCCATCATATGTGTAGTGGTTGGTCCATCATATGTGTAGTGGTTGGTCCATCATATGTGTAGTGGTTGGTCCATCATATGTGTAGTGGTTGGCCCATCATATGTGTAGTGGTTGGTCCATCATATGTGTAGTGGTTGGTCCATCATATGTGTAGTGGTTGGCCCATCATATGTGTAGTGGTTGGCCCATCATATGTGTAGTGGTTGGTCCATCATATGTGTAGTGGTTGGTCCATCATATGTGTAGTGGTTGGTCCATCATATGTGTAGTGGTTGGCCCATCATATGTGTAGTGGTTGGTCCATCATATGTGTAGTGGTTGGTCCATCATATGTGTAGTGGTTGGTCCATCATATGTGTAGTGGTTGGTCCATCATATGTGTAGTGGTTGGCCCATCATATGTGTAGTGGTTGGTCCATCATATGTGTAGTGGTTGGTCCATCATATGTGTAGTGGTTGGCCCATCATATGTGTAGTGGTTGGCCCATCATATGTGTAGTGGTTGGTCCATCATATGTGTAGTGGTTGGTCCATCATATGTGTAGTGGTTGGTCCATCATATGTGTAGTGGTTGGTCCATCATATGTGTAGTGGTTGGCCCATCATATGTGTAGTGGTTGGTCCATCATATGTGTAGTGGTTGGTCCATCATATGTGTAGTGGTTGGTCCATCATATGTGTAGTGGTTGGTCCATCATATGTGTAGTGGTTGGCCCATCATATGTGTAGTGGTTGGTCCATCATATGTGTAGTGGTTGGTCCATCATATGTGTAGTGGTTGGTCCACCATCTGTGTAGTGGTTGGTCCACCATCTGTGTAGTGGTTGGTCCACCATCTGTGTAGTGGTTGGTCCATCATATGTGTAGTGGTTGGTCCATCATATGTGTAGTGGTTGGCCCATCATATGTGTAGTGGTTGGCCCATCATATGTGTAGTGGTTGGTCCATCATATGTGTAGTGGTTGGTCCATCATATGTGTAGTGGTTGGTCCATCATATGTGTAGTGGTTGGTCCATCATATGTGTAGTGGTTGGCCCATCATATGTGTAGTGGTTGGTCCATCATATGTGTAGTGGTCGGTCCATCATATGTGTAGTGGTTGGTCCATCATATGTGTAGTGGTTGGTCCATCATATGTGTAGT
Organism: Oasisia sp. SBJ-2009; assembly: GCA_964017155.1. Classification (NCBI taxonomy): domain Eukaryota; kingdom Metazoa; phylum Annelida; class Polychaeta; order Sabellida; family Siboglinidae; genus Oasisia; species Oasisia sp. SBJ-2009. The sequence continues at coordinate 10,569,885 of OZ024862.1, forward strand.
GGTTGGTCCATCATATGTGTAGTGGTTGGTCCATCATCTGTGTTGTGGTTGGTTCATCAATGTGTAGTGGTTGGTCCACCATTTGTGTAGTGGTTGGTCCATCATATGTGTAGTGGTTGGTCCATCATCTGTGTTGTGGTTGGTTCATCAATGTGTAGTGGTTGGCCCATCATCTGTGTAGTGGTTGGTCCACAGGGCTTTATGCAGGATCAAATTATTGCCAGTCACATGTTTTGGTGGACACGTTGATGTTAACTGTTAAGCTAGTTTATAAAGTTTCAAATTGTCCCTGATGACCTGAAATGGGCTACAAACCCACATTTGACACCATTTACACTCACTTTCAAGGCATAACTAACAATATCTATGGTTTTGGAAGACCTTTTTTTTTTGGCTCCTTAATTTTTTTGCCCGTCCACAACCCGTCCTCCATATTTCTACCCGTCCATATTCGTTTTTACCCGTCCAAATGACGGGTGGACGGGTCTCTAGATAAAGCTATGTTGGTCCATCATCTGTGTAGTGGTTGGTCCATCATCAGCAATGTGGTCTGTTCCTCAACTTGGCTGATCATTATGTTTTTCTAGTTTCTGTCAGGTTTTTTTTAATTACATTTTGACGTTTGTTTTATGGTTGTTTACAAAATGTTTCACAATAATAGAAATTACACACATTCCTTACCGGCTTAATTATTAAGAACACTTGTATATTGCTCATTTATCTTTACCTACGTACTGTAAACAAACATGGTTCCTGATCATTCAGCTTTACACTTACCGGGTAGTGTAATTAATGCATTACATTATTATTTACAGTTTATTTTGCACTTATGCATCCCTCTGATAGTTGTGAGAAATCTCCCCTCCCCGTGTGGAGATTCCTGGAACTGTAGATGACATAATCGCCACAACGACGGAGAACAATGTTCCGCGATACGCGTAACATAGATCTGGCAACAAACACAAACATCCCTGCCTCGATCCCTAATCTCACTCCCCAAATATCCCCCTATCATCCCCGACTAATCTTCCCGCGATGTAGGTGCGCCATCTCGGCGTCTCTGTCCCTGCGACTGGCACTGCTTACATACGTGTATCTGTGTTCTGACACACCGATGTCATATCTAGCCGCTATCTCACTTTGTTATCATGATATATAGGCTATCTACTTATGACAGCATTCCCGGTGAAGTATTGCACCCCTTCACTTGTGTTTCCTATAACCTCGTTCGACGTTATCTTATCGGGAGATTAGTCAAACCCAGACTTCCTCCAACAAGGAACACATTATTGGATAATTTAATATATGCATGTTCACACACTCACAAATATAATAACATACATTCTCACACCACACATAAAAAACACTGCATGCATACATATGCATGCACACACAAAAACACACACACAAACACACACAAACACACACACACACACACACACACACACACACACACACACACACACACACACACACACACACACACACACACATGCACACACTATAATACTTACCACATTAGCATAATTCCTTAAACTGTTAGTGCCACTGTGTTGGCCCTAGCCATATCCGACATATGTACATCTGTAGTTAGCCCACACATGTCACAAAATGCTATTTACATAATCACATTCTAACTTATTAATTACACACTTTTCTGTTTATGCAGGTAGAATATTAAGCATTGATTGAACCTATGAAATGAACTGCCCCTGCCCCTGCCCCTGCCCCTGCCCCTGCCCCTGCCCCTGCCCCTGCCCCTGCCCCTGCCCCTGCCCCTGCCCCTGCCCCTGCCCCTGCCCCTGCCCCTGCCCCTGCCCCTGCCCCTGCCCCTGCCCCTGCCCCTGCCCCTGCCCCCTTTCATACTCACTGAGCAGTACACCTGTAGAGACTATAGTTGTGTTACAGACAGAGACAGTGGCCGCTGGTGGCAGTGAGCACTACAGTGTCGCCCCCTGGTGTAGAGTGTATCAAACAATTTGGCAAGTTCTGAATTCAGGCACAATACAAGCAGTGATGTCATGTTCACAAACAAATCTACTTAATTACACATCTGTGCTTATCTAATATTGATGTACACTGCTATCAGCCAAAGTATGTATTTTCTGTAATAGTCAATTAAATAGTAATCATTTATTTCATATTTATTTATTAGTTACTACTGTCTGACTATCCATTTAGAATTTTTTTATTCGAGTTTACTTATTGAATTATCAATGGTATTATCTACATTTAATCTATCTATCTTATAATTATGCTTTATAGTTCAGCATTTTTGTTAATTGTATACACTTCTGAACACATTTTAATTAATGTTATTGTGATTTAAATTGTGTTTTAATTCATATAAATCCATCATATGTTTTGGTAATTGGTTAATTGAATTGTTACATCTTTTCATTGCACACACTACTAAATGTACTTACGTCAAAAACATAATATAGATGCATTTTGTTGAACATTTACGGATGCTCATTGTAAACCTGACATTTTATTTGACTGTGCATTTGCATGCGTGTTTGAGATGAGTGCATATTTTAAATTTAAAAACATTAATTAATATATAATTTAATTCCGCCATATGCCCCCAAATATATATGGTATATGTTAAATCTGATGGCTAGGATTAATCTGCTATTGTAAAATTATTTTTTGTTTTAGAATATATATGTTAATATAAAGCAGCTTGGATATTTTACATCGAATGCCACTATGTTTCAGTAAGTCTTGGGGGTAACACCAACAGGTACATGGTGTCTGTACACCATCTCATTCTGACAAGCACAGAGCTCCTATACGATGTTGTTATATATCTTGTGTAACATTGTCTGTGACAGATCTGCTATAGGACCTTGCTATATGCCTTGTTTATTAAAGCTCCTGTATTGTGTACTGCCTTGTTTATTTGAGCTACTATAGGATCATTTACATGCCTTGTGTACTGCCTTGTTTCTTAGAGTTCCTATAGGATCATGTTACATGTCTTGTGTACTGCCTTGTCTGTTAGAGCTCCTATAGGATCATGTTATATGCCTTGTGTAATGCCTTGTTTATTAGAGCTCCTATAGGATCATGTTATATGCCTTGTGTAATGCCTTGTTTATTAGAGCTCCGATAGGATCATATTACATGCCTTGTTTATTTGATCATGTTATATGCCTTGTATACTGCCTTGTTTATTAGAGCTCCTATAGGATCATATTACATGCCTTGTTTATTTGATCATGTTATATGCCTTGTATACTGCCTTGTTTATTAGAGCTCCGATAGGATCATATTACATGTCTTGTGTACTGCCTTGTTTATTAGAGCTCCTATAGGATCATGTTAAATGCCTTGTGCACTGCCTTGTTTATTAGAGCTCCTATAGGATCATGTTATATGCCTTGTACACTGCCTTGTTTATTAGAGCTCCTATAGGATCATGTCACATGCTTTGTGTACTGCCTTGTTTATTAGAGAACTCCTATAGGATCATGTTACATGCCTTGTGCACTGTCTTGTTTATTAGAGCTCCTGTAGGATCATGTTACATGCCTTGTACACTGCCTTGTTTATTAGAGCTCCTATAGGATCATGTCACATGCTTTGTGTACTGCCTTGTTTATTAGAGCTCCTATAGGATCATGTCACATGCCTTGTGTACTGCCTTGTTTATTAGAGCTCCTATAGGATCATGTCACATGCCTTGTGTACTGCCTTGTTTATTAGAGCTCCTATATGATCATGTTACATGTCTTGTCTACTGCCTTGTTTACTAGAGCTCCTATATGATCATGTTACATGTCTTGTCTACTGCCTTGTCTACTAGAGCTCCTATATGATCATGTTACATGTCTTGTGTACTGCCTTGTCTACTAGAGCTCCTATATGATCATGTTACATGTCTTGTCTACTGCCTTGTCTACTAGAGCTCCTATATGATCATGTTACATGTCTTGTGTACTGCCTTGTCTACTAGAGCTCCTATATGATCATGTTACATGTCTTGTCTACTGCCTTGTCTACTAGAGCTCCTATATGATCATGTTACATGTCTTGTCTACTGCCTTGTCTACTAGAGCTCCTATATGATCATGTTACATGTCTTGTGTACTGCCTTGTCTACTAGAGCTCCTATATGATCATGTTACATGTCTTGTCTACTGCCTTGTCTACTAGAGCTCCTATATGATCATGTTACATGTCTTGTGTACTGCCTTGTCTACTAGAGCTCCTATATGATCATGTTACATGTCTTGTGTACTGCCTTGTCTACTAGAGCTCCTATATGATCATGTTACATGTCTTGTGTACTGCCTTGTCTACTAGAGCTCCTATATGATCATGTTACATGTCTTGTGTACTGCCTTGTCTACTAGAGCTCCTATATGATCGTGTTACATGTCTTGTGTACTGCCTTGTCTACTAGAGCTCCTATATGATCATGTTACATGTCTTGTGTACTGCCTTGTCTACTAGAGCTCCTATATGATCATGTTACATGTCTTGTGTAACATTATATATGACAGAGACTCTTACAAGACCTGATCACATATCTTGTGTCATTTAATAAAGAGTTCCTATAGGACCTTGTTAAGTGTCTTACTTAACACTGTCCATGACATGGCTTCCAGAGAACCTTGTTACACATTTTACCTGACATCGTCTATGACAGAACTTCTGCGGGACCTTAATTATTATATGCTTTGTGTAAAATATTCTATGACTGATCTACTATAAACCTTATTACATATCTAGTGCAATGCCTTCTATCATAGAACTCCTGCACAACCATGTTACGCGTCCCCCGTGCCAAATTCTATAAGCAAACTCCTATGTAGGACCTTGTTATGTCCTGTGTAACTGTCTATGAGACAAATCCTATAGGTCCTTGTAAAGTGTCTTGTGTAAACCAATGTCTTCTACGACTTCATAACTAGATCAAAGTACACCACAGAACCGTCAACTCAGTCTATAGATTCACGAGACGCTCACAGATTCTCTCGTGCCAACCAGGCATCTACGTCCAATTAATAACACACACATCAACTATGTCAGTATTAAACATAGGCCATCTGATAACGCGTACTATCTGGCGAAATCATGTTGCCGGTCAAACTGATAGGAGACAAGCAGACATGTTCTAGACAGACAGATCTGGCAGATAGCCAGTGGGAATAATGTTGTGGCGAAGTCGCACCACCGGCACTGTACAGGAACCCGCATGGGCCGGTGTCACCAAAAATAACTTTGTGGTTTTGTTTGAAAACGTCGGTCATATTCCCAGCACAAAAACCTGCAAAGTGGGGACATGTATGTTGATTTGTTCTGAAAATAAACATCTGAAGTACATAACTGACATCGGCATAATGCTGGTAAAAGGGTTTCCAAAGATGTTATCAACTTATCAAGTTGTCAAGGGTGAATGCTGTAGAGTGACCTTAATTACAAGGTAGGTGTATTGCTAGGGTGACCGTGAAGTTGGGTTTGACTGTAATTGCAAAGCAAATTATTATCTAGATATATACCAGTGTATGTTTCAAATCTGTGGATAATACTAAACACCTTAAATAAACATAATTTGTGTGTGTGTGTGTGTGTGTGTGTGTGTGTGTGTGTGTGTGTGTGTGTGTGTGTGTGTGTGTTTATGTGTGTGTGTGTGTGTGTGTGTGTGTGTGTGTGTGTGTGTGTGTGTGTTTATGTGTGTGTGTGTGTGTGTGTGTGTGTGTGTGTGTGTGTGTGTGTGTTTATGTGTGTGCGTGTGCGTGTGCGTGTGCGTGTGGTGTGTGTGTGTGTGTGTGTGTGTGTGGTGTGTGTGTGTGTGTGTGTGTGTGTGTGTGTGTGTGTGTGTGTGTGTGCATGTGTATAAGTGTGTAATCATATGTCTGTGTGCATGCATGTATACATGTACGCGTGTGCGTGCAGTCATGCATGAATGTAGTAGATGTGTGGGTGATTAAGCGTGTGAATACATGCGCTGCAGCAGGAAGTTATTACGACTTTCATTATCAAAGTGTAATAATCATATTTAAAATATGCAGATGTGCGTTTGTTTGTCTCTCGCTGACGCCAATTTCTGCCATAATCTGCCACCTCCATCCCCTTATCAGTTCAGGCCATAACTTTTTCTCATCATTATTTATCAAAATTTTACTTTTTTCCCTGGCAGCTTTATCTGCGTGCCAAGTCTGCTGCATATATGCATACATTGTGCGGGAGCGAGAGATAACTCAGAGATGTATCCTGAGGTCGTGGCTCCATATATTTGTGAAATTTTTTAAAACATTGACAGCTGTTTGTGGGAATCCATCGTTAATCAAAACTCAACACGTCCGCTTCATTGTTAAAAAACCTAACTCGGCTTGACATGATAACACTCATGGCAGGTGTAATATATGATTTCATTATTACAAGTCTGGACAGACTACCTAAAAACAAGGCATCATACAGTTATGATGTAAAACTATAAATTGGGGCTTGAAATTAGTCACATTTTCTACTTGTCTAGTGGACAAATAAAACCGAGATATTACTTTTGTTCCGTCTTCTGCTACTAGTCTTCTGCTACTAGTCTTCTGCTACTAGTCTTCTGCTACTAGTCTTCTGCTACTAGTCTTCTGCTACTAGTCTTCTGCTACTAGTCTTCTGTAATCAGGTTTGAGTGTAGCCTTGAAAAATGTGTCATATACTTCAGTTTAGGGAGATATAAAAGTTTACATAGTTTCACTGCTTCTGTAATTAAAAATAAATGTACATGTTTAAAACTGATAAATATTAATTAAAAGTACATATTTTAAACTAAAATAAGATTGATTTTAATAGTGCCTTTCTCACATAAAATACATTTCATACACAAACCTCCTTTTGGCAATCAACATAATAACTAGGCATGTTTATTGGTGGTTTAATGTGTGCTAGTTTAAACATTACTTTACCATTACCAGGAAGCAATAATTCCCAAATATGGTATTAGTTCAATTAGGCCCTACATGATGTTGTATTGATATGGTGAAAAGACCCCGATGTTTAGGAGCCAAGTAATTTGGGAGATTTTTATCTAATGTATTGTATTGTTTTACCTTTACAGCTGTTAGAAAAATAACACATTGAGAGTTTATATTGCATTTAGGTATAGCAATGGTATCTACTACAATAACTTTATGTACATACTACATTTAAAAGATAGTTTGAACATTACCATTACATATACAGTACCAGCATAATATTCATTTAACTAAATTTGAAAACTAAAACAATTTCAATAAGGCAGGTTAATTTTGTTTTATATTTTTATGATTGCCTGGTGTAAAGGGAAACCGAATGTGAATTTTTTTATAATTGACCAAACAATTTTTGAGCTATGATTTTTAAGATATCAACTTTAACCATTTAATTATGAATATATAAAACAATCCTCCACTAATTTTTTAGATCAAGCATTGATACTTCACACATACATCAGTATACTTGACCAATATTAACCACACTAACCTTATAAAACCTACACGCCAAACATGAATTTTGACATGTTAATTTACAATTACTAACTACAACCCCCATGTTACGATGCGACATATGGTTTCTGCAGATAATAACCATCTTGAAAAACTCATTTGTAGGTATCAGCTATGTACTGCGAAGTCAATTGGTTAAATTTCAGTAATAAAACAGTAACAAATGCGAACGCGTAGACACAAATCTCATGCCATAGCGAGTGCAGCTGAAGATAAAACATTATCAAAGATGAGAGACCAGGGGACAATCGCATTCCGTGTGATTATCTCGCGAACCAGGACATCTGGAACAACAGTCACATAGTGTTTCTTATCCCGAGTTTACAGTTCGGTAAATGCCAATTGATGATCTACACAAACCAGACGTTCCCTTACTTCTCCGTCCCATAAACATCGGTGCCGCGATCTGTGAACCGCATGACCACCGGCAAAAATACTGTCCATCACATACAGCCTACGTCCACCAATCACACGCCTGTGTGTTGTTAACAATTCTGGACCCACAACAGGAGAACCATAAAACATATGGTGTAATATTTCTTCTGTATGTAAGACACATTTGTAAGTCTACAATAGATAGTATAATGTGGTCTGCAGAAATATCTGAACAATTGCTAACATTCTGTGGTTCTCTAAATACAAATAGTGACTTATTGCATGAAACTAAGTACTGTCAACAAAGTTATATTCGTGATTTGCTTACGTACTGTAGTCCATTACTCAATTGATAACTTGATAATGGATGACGAAAAGCCAAAGGTAGAAAACACAATCGAATGAACTGTTCGCAGATTAAACCTGCATAATAAAACAATACAACTAAAATTAAAAATATATCTCACATTTTTGGTATATCTACCACTGTCACGATTGTGGTAAAAAGCAAACTGCCGTAAAATACAAACCGACTGATCTACATGGATTAATCTCGCATATCAAAAACAGCTATTTACTAATTCAGCGTTCGCGCAGATATTAGCGACTTGACTGAATATCAATCACTGCTAATGTAGAAAACACAGCCAAACAAAACTGAAACGGTGTGCAGATAAGAGAACTGATCAGGAATATAGCGTCACCAACATATGTCATCGCCGTCTAGTGTCAAGTTGTTTTTCCCGCAGGTTTTTGCTGCCATGTTGTTTTTTCTATTCTCCACGTCACCAGTGGAACACATTCACACATTCTGCTAAACACCTGCCATGGTTTGAAGTATTTCCCGACGCGTTTGCCCCAAACAGCTTTTTCATTGTCGCACAAGCTTAAATTGTGATTCACACATTAATTGTTTGCTGCGGAAAAAGGTTTTGCGTTTCTCTGCTGCTTTTGTGGAAGAGACGCAGTGATGTTGTAAACATACGTAATTCAACACCAAAGCATCGTCTGTCATCAGATAGATGCTTATCCTTTGGTTAGTTATGTAACTCTATACTGGCTCAGCTCGGCAGAGCTGCAACCTGTGTTTGGTTGGCTAGTGTTCAGATAATCGCGGAAATGCACAGAACACAAAGGGGAACACACACAAGGGCTGCTGTTGTAGAAATGAGGACAATTTAAGTGTATTAAAAAAATGAACCATTAGTAGAATGTTTCATGTCTTCCTTATTGAATAACACTATTTTAGCTTGATTGCCTTGTTTAACTTAGCGTGGTTACATCAAATTTTTAATCTGGCATTCAGACATTTATAGAAAAGTATGCTTCTTTCTTTTAATTTCTGATTTATAAAGATCTATTATGGGACTACTGACTTCGATGGGCTAATGACGCCATGACTTTTTAAAGTTTCACAGAAATGTAGGACGGTTACTTCTTTATTATATATAATATATATATATATATATAATATATATATATTATATATAATAAAACAAAATTATTCATTATATATATAATAAATAAATATTTAGTATTACAGTATATGCATATATATATATATAAATATATATATATATACCTAACCTGTCTTTCTGTATATACATATATATATATGTATTATATATATATATATATATATATATATATATATATATATATATATATATATATATATGTAATGTAATGTATTTATAAGTAACATATTTATAATATATCACAGAGTTATTCGCTCGCTGTTTCATTTATGCACAACTGAATTACATTTTATTTTTCACTCAAACTTACATGACAAAACAAGAAATATGAGATCCATGCAACTCAACAATGACACCTAACATACTTGAATGGTTATATGTAAGACACATGACAAATATGACATACATGACAGAAGCAACACACAAGACATGTGTGGGATATTATTTGACAAATGGGCAAAGCAATGCCACCAACACTCAAGTGTTTAATGCACTGAACATATGCTAAAAAAAACTATTTGTTTCTGATACCGAAGCATTTCAAGCAATTTAAAATGAAAAACATTTGCAAAAAGTCAATTTTATGTTTTATCATTATTATTCGTGTAATATTTGTGTATAATGTGTTCATTTTCATTGGTTAACAAATTGAAGTTTGCCCATAATTTTATTAAAATAAATAAAATATGGACATGTGTAGCAAAGGATTGTATTGCGTGAACAATACAGTGAAAATTAATGCTAATGAAAACCGGGTTTACATGGTTTTAACATCGCCGAAACCCAGTAAACAAGCAAGGTAAGCCTTGGCCATGGACAGTTTTAGAATCTACATATAATATACAATGACATGTGGGCAAGCTTTATATGTGAACATTCTATTAAGAGATAAAAAACTCATTTTGTCCAGCTGCCAAATATCCATCCATATACAAGGCATGCAACCAGTGCCACACATACAAGCTATCTAACACGTAGTTAGGAGATGATATATGGCTCTCCGGGATCAAGATTTACATCCAAATTTAATTTACCTGATCACGGAGCCTCTAAATTCACAGCAATTCACCCATATTTGACACAAGATTACGGCGTTAATGACAAAACGTTCTGCTACACGGCCTTCTGACAACAGCTGGGCTGTGTTTTATCATTCTACAAGCAGCCTCGGCTGTCAGGAAATAGATCACCTCTGTTGCTGTAATGACCAACTAATATATACATTACAGGTAACATCGGCATTCAAATGGGCAACAGTCTGCTTACCACATAATAAAATACGTAATTTAACGCAAACTGCGTACTAAGTGGTGCCTGAAGTACCTGGATTTGCTAGATTCAATAAACAGCTACACCATAACAGAGGCAGTTTTATTGGATCAGTGAATGGACTATGTTATTATAATACAGAAGTAAGCAAAACAATATTATAATTACAGTGCTGCCTAGTGATGTTTACTGATATTCAGTGATGTATGGTGATGTTCAGTGATACCTAGTTACGACTAATGACATTCTGTATTGCTAATGACACTGTGATGAAAATCAGGTAAGGTACATTTTTGGGAATAGATACAAAATGTATTATTTTTGGTGAAACTGCAATCCCTCCCATCTTACATCTCTGGCTGTTCCTAGCACTAAATGATGACTCTTTTTCGGCCCCACTCCCAGTTATGCCTAACGATTTTTTATGGTGGATCCCCGTGTTCAGATTCCTGAAGAAATGTAGGTGCTGTAGACGTGTTATTATTATATTATTATATTGTTATTACATTATTATATTATGATGATGTTATTATGATGTTATTATTATAATATTAAATTATGATGCTATGCTATGCTATGCTATGCTATGCTATGCTATGCTATGCTATGCTATGCTATGCTATGCTATGCTATGCTATGCTATGCTATGCTATGCTATGCTATGCTATGCTATGCTATGCTATGCTATGCTATGCTATGCTATGCTATGCTATGCTATATTATGTTATTATGATATCCAATGTCACTGTTACGCCTACTGCCTAAATATATCCAATGCTGTGATCTTAACAATGTCAGTGATTCCTAATGACACATTGACACTGTGACACCTAAAGACAGCCAGTGACGTCCTGTTACAAGTGACGTCTGAACATGTTTAGATGTAATGACCACTCTGACTCAGACAGTACAGTGATGCGAAGTGATGCCCCGTGTGATGTCTAGTTTCAACAGCACAGTCGACTACAGTCTGACCGGAGTAGCTCCTGTGCACCTAGCGGTATCGGTGTCAGCGTGCCAATCTCTGGAGCTGCCAGCGAGACGTTATCTGTCCTTACATCACAATGCCCGTAAACAATCAATCAACCTTTTCGGCCGCAGTAATATTTGATACGGCTAAGTTGGCAGTGAGAACCAGCGTCGTGCAACTGTCCAAAGTCGAACTTCTGCTCGAAGGATTTCCGACAAATTCTGCATCGCCTACGAGACAGCACAAGGGAACGCATGCTGACCACGCATCGAGACAGCGGCAGAAAGGCAAAACAAAGGGGGAGTAGAAAAAATCTTGCCGGAGAATGATGCGGGGGAAACAGTGCACTATTCGGGTGAATGCACAAGAATATTTCACCCAGAGGCTATGAGGGAATTATGTCTCTATCTACACGAATGACGCATGATTCAGTGAACCGGGGGCTCTATATCAAGCTAAAGCAGCGACGTGTTGCTCGTTGAATCGGCGGTCGATCCAGGCCTCGACAAAGGAGATTCTTATTTAGTCTGGTTCATGCATGCACATCCATCGGCTTAATAATTACGTCTGAGATATGTACATTTTTTTCCCGAAAATGAAATTAAACCCTGGGGTTATATGGTAAATGTGCATGCCGAAGATCTATAGATATGTGTTAGTGTTAGTTATAAAGGGTATATTTATGTAGCTTGGTAAAGTGTATTTACTTGTGAGGACAGAGAAGCTCTTACTATTAATTTTTATTTAGTGTTTTATGTTGTGAAGACCAAAGTCCTTAGTGTTTTGTGTTGACTTGTGTGTGTGTTGACTTGTGTGTGTGTTGACTTGTGTGTGTGTGTTGACATGTGTGTGTGTTGACTTGTGTGTGTGTTGACTTGTGTGTGTGTTGACATGTGTGTGTGTTGACTTGTGTGTGTGTTGACTTGTGTGTGTGTTGACTTGTATGTGTGTTGACTTGTGTGTGTGTTGACTTGTGTGTGTGTTGACTTGTGTGTGTGTTGACTTGTGTGTGTGTTGACTTGTGTGTGTGTTGACTTGTGTGTGTGTTGACTTGTGATGAACAAGGAGCTCTTAGTCTTTTGTGTCGGCTTGTGAGCATCAGAGAGCTCTTAGAGTTGTGTTTTGACTTGTAAAAAACAAGGAGCTTAATGACTTGTGTGGATCCAGAAACTCATCGTACTGTATATTTACGTAAGAATGATCTTGTAATGTTTTTACAAGAAACTTTGTAATCTGTACTGATTTGTGAGGAACGAGGAACTATTCATGCCATGTATTAGCTAACACAGAACAAGACTTTAAAGGCAAAAAAAAGTTAACTGTTTCGTGGCATACACCTAATAGAGTTAATATAAAGTAACAATTTCCACATATACTCAATTTTTTAACGTCAGCGGTTTACTTAGAATGTGACTTTAAAGTCTAAAATTCTAACGAAATCCACGATAGTCTAGACGCCGCCATTAAGTGAAGGGTTAAATTGACTTGGCCATTCAGCGCGCGGCATTCTATGTCTGACCCTTAACCTGCGACGTTGTTAAGGGTCAACAACTTCGAGTCTTCGACAGTTCGTTCAGTTGGCGTGACATCTAGCAGCTGCTTATAGACGTGTATCTAAATCTGTGGTTAAATCTATGGTAAACTTGAGTAATTATGCCTACTGTTCGGCATACGGTTGCAATAATAGTTGAAACAACCGGTAGTATTGAAGAAATTGATTCATATTTGCGGTCGTACTGTTTGGAATCCCTCCAGTCCAAGTACAGTTCACTTTGCTCGGTCCATTTTTAGGAGAAATGCTTTGAAGTAGACATGTAGTCATGTATCATCAGTTGATGGGATGATTTCAGAGATAACAATAATAGACAACTTTATATTTACCGTCATCAGCATGTTACGCGCGTTGCCGAGTTGCAGCCATTTCATGACAACAGCCAAACTCCATGCAGTGAATCTGCGTGGAGAGCGCCTCGATCACCGTCGTGACGTCATTCTTCGTCCAAAATGGAGTAGCGCATAGTATTTGGATGGCTGGGTGTTAAAAAATATTTTTCTGGTAAACCGCTGGCGTAAAAAAATTGAGTATATGTGGAAATTGTTACTTTATATTAATTCTATTAGCCATTATTAATTCTATTATGCCACGAAACAGTTAACTTTGTTTTGCCTTTAAACTGCTTGGTTTCCTTTAATAACACCAATCTGTATGGGTATTATGAAAACATTAATGAACTTTGAAAATCAATGTAACAAGATAATGCTCATCAGGCACTGTTGTTGTAATGGAAATTATGATAAGCAAATTATGATGGGCTGTGGCATTACCATGACAGAATCTTTCAGGTGTGGTGTTTCCTGTTTGTCAACTACAGTTACAGATGTGTGTATAATCATCAACTATCATAAATTATTTATGATAGTTGATGATTATACACACAATTTTTACCAGTTTTATGATCACATTGATATCTTAGTAATGTATGTACATAACCTTAAACATTTTCTTGCCTGTTAACAAAACAGATAAACGCCTGCATGAAATAAATATGCTAATCATTGTTTCTTTTACAGATTTCTCAAGTAGCCTGGCATTTATCTGTTTTGTTAACAGGCAAGAAAATGTTTAAGGTTATGTACATACATTGCTAAGATATCAATGTGATCATAAAACTGGTAAAAATCACCATTAAAAAAACTTTCAGATTCACACATCCCTATCAACTCAATGACATAGCCTAGTTATTCAATTTGTGTATATACTAATAATTTTACCTACTAATTGTGTATGAACCAAAGATAACTACTAGCCAGTCGATCTACCCCACAGCCAGAGGCGAGCCTACCCAGTACCCACCCACGCCCCGCATGGTCTCTGTGCAGTGAGGGTGTAAGTTACTGTAACTATACTCTATAGACTATAGGTTCGGCAAGAGAGAGCCCAAACTACCTTGCACTGTCTGTGACTGTGCCAAACTCTTCGCCACCTGAGCTAGGTGATTTCCCATTAGTATTTCTCTAGGCATTACGATAAACACACAGAAATTCAGCGTCGATATCGCGCCAGCAATCTACCGGCGCGATCGTATCGGACCTCAAAATTGCACTGGAGTTATCGACGATGCAAACAAATCCTTTGCATAATTGTGATGACATCACGCAACAGGAGGTATTGTACAAATGATCGCTACTTGTGCCTGTTATCGTGAATACGCCGTCAACAAAAGGCATTATGTGCATGCATACACTTACAGCCACCTGAACTTATCTGCCTGTGCAGTCAAAGTGCTTATCGCCCGGCAGATCAAATGTGAACCCTAATTAAGGGGTTGTCCTGTAATTACCTGAACCCTTAAGCGACAGCGCTGTGACATGTACACTGTATCCATTCACGATGGACATGCTCAGTTCCCATCTTATCTGACTCTGAGAGGCACAGTCGTTGTGCCCTCTGTTGGCAACTTTCCGCACTACCATACACCAGCGAACGCTATCAAAATTAAATCTAATTCCGGGGCAGGCTGATAGCGGCCAGCACATCCCAATATAGCGAAGGTTCATTCCGCACTTTGATGGTTGTCGCTCGCCCAGATGACGGCAATATTCGACACGGCACATCCGCCGTTTTTTTTTGGCCCATCGTAATGCAAATCTGCATTGCAGACGTGAACTAAATTAAGATATAAAGTAGCAGATCGATAAATCCGACGACTACATCAGAAATCGCGCGGAGACACCTGGTGATAAAACGAAACAACTTGTGCTCCTGCCTTTCAAAAATGGAAATCTATCCCGTAATATTCATCCAGCACAAAATCGTTTATAGATACATCAACCGAGCACGACATTTGCTTTCCGGAGAAAACCTAATCAGATTAGATTAGCAGCCGATGACTATGCACATCAGGATATGCAAAGGGCTGATTTTATTGTCGGCCTACGCTATCGACTAACCCGGAGATAAAAACATGTCGGATCTAACCAATGTCTGGGACGATTTAAAATTTATGCAAAATCTGATGAGCCCGAGGGAATGACTTTAATCACTTTAAAAAGCTCTCGCGTGACATAAGTCGTTAGCGTAGCCTCTGGATAGAATACGGCTGCAGCTTTTGACTACAATAATTTTGCAAAGTCATGTTTCTTCACAAATATGTTATTACTAACAAGCACACTGAACGTGAAATGCTGTCAAAGCCTGCCATTTGTTGTCACGTAAATTTGCATTTACAATTAGTTACATTCACAAGTGTCAATCATCTAGTTTTCACCAACTTATCAAGCACTATTATAACATGCAACGACATTGATCTTTAAAAGTACTCAGTCTACCCCAGGGCACCGTTCACACAATCCTGGTGGGTAAACCCATTTGTGTCTCAATTCTCTCTACGTACATTCCAAAATGTTCAATATCTAGTTTTTCAAGAACATATCAAACACAATATTATAATATGCAACGGCTTGGGTTTTTGTAACTACATTCAAATATATAAATTCACCCGATCCACCGCCATATTTCCTCTGAATGCTCTCTCTGCGCATGCCAAATAGTCCAACATTTCATTCAGGGAAAACAATTACTAAAATGCATCTTTCTAAGTATTTGTCATTCAAGTGGACTTGACAAATCTACCCATGTATTTGATAGTTATTTTATATTTACAAGCACAGTAACACAATTAAATACAGCGAACGTACATAACACGCGGCGTAATTAATCATGACATCTAAATCAACCGTTCAATTCAGCACGTCAGGTCACTGGCATGTTGAACGAAACAGTGATTGCAACACGTTCTTCCACGCGTGGTGAATGCAAACGGCAGTTGTTCCACTGACGGATTCTGCGCATGGGAAAATGCAGCTCAACCGCCCCTGGCTGTCGAAACTACAGTCGAATGCTCCCACTATATCAAACCAAGGTCTACACAGACGACGCCTATCTCAACCATCAGTTTACGCCACCCTTATCTGCCAGCGCCCCAGGGCTCGCTGATCGTAATCACGCAAAATATACCACCATCGCTTACCTCCTGCGCCGCGCACCTGGCAATTTCTATCTGCCTATCTAATGAGACGTAAACCTTGATAAATGATACAGGGCAATTTGCGCAGTTGAAAGCATCTGCTCTCACTGAATCTGTGAGAACTGTTGCCATCGGACAGATCTCGAACGACGGAATTACGCGCACGTCGTTGGAGACACATCGCCACGGCGGAGGTGGCTAATTATCTCCAACAAACAGGTTCTTCGGTTACCTGTGCGTAAAGTCGCCGTTAAGTCAACTTGAAAAACTCGTCTCGTGTTTGTTTGGGTGGCGCTGTTTTTTTGCGAGTGCTACAGCCACTGCTATTGCTAAGCTAGTTTACTAGTCGTTGTCACGATCTGCCAGGATGTTGCCGACTAGACAAGCACGATCAGTTACCTCCTATATAGGGAGGAAACTGATCGTGTTGCTGGTTCGTCCAGTCGCATTGAAATTTGAAAACATATCTATTTACTGCTTGGTTCATCTGGTCAGTATTGGAAACACGCCAATTTACTGTTTGGTCCATCTTATCAGCATTAGAAATACACCTATTTACTTCTTCGTTTATCCATTCAGCACTAGAAACACACCTGTTTACTTCTTCGTTCAGTCTGTATTGGAAATACACATATTCACTGTATGATTCATCTAGTCAGCATTGAAAGCACGCCAATTCACTGCGGAATATGTACTGCTGAACAGTTCCATTATTTTAGTTATTTTTATCGTGATGGACGGTAATTGTATGTCCACATTTTAATGCTATCGGCCGATAGTTTTTAATGGTTGCATCTACTTAGTTATTTATTCGTTTATGTATTGTTAATTAACTTTTAAGGGATATTATGCTATTAGTAAATCGGTATGATCAATATTATTTTACCTCAATATTACTACTGGTACTACAATTACAGGTACAAGTACTAAAAGCACAACCACACGTGTTTATCTTTATAAATTGATGTTTGGGTGTTTATCAGCGGTAAGCAAAGTTTTCAACTACAACATCTGACGGTTCCTCGTAAATCGTGTCACCTCTCTCTGACATGCTGACCACAAAATGTATATTAATAAGCCACAATTCTGAAATGTGGTTTGATCATTATCTGTTTACGCATATCAATGGTGCCTTTCAAAGGGCAATGTGAACATAATATTCAGAACGAAACATTCACATTAAGCATGTACAACAGCAGTTAATTATGTGACAGAAAAAGTGTTGTTGATTTGGGTGGTCATGATAAACATAGTTTATACTGTGACGTGATGTAATGATAAAAATGATCAGCCTTTAACTTTAAAAATGCAAGTCACAAGTCTTTTATTTGGCATTCAATACAAGCAACCGAACTTGTACAGTTTTGGACAACACATTTACAAACTATTTGTAAATGTGTTGTCCAAAACTGTACAAGTTCGGTTGCTTGCAGATCTTAGAATTTAAGTTTTAAAGACCATAAGAAACGTTTAAAAACAGCTAAAAACATCGAAATGATATGGCCTGAGTGAAAGTAACGAATTTACGTTTTCTCAAATTGCATAATAATCATAATTTATTACAAATATGAATGCAATTATTTGGAATTATTATCTTTAAAAAGAGTCTTTTGACTTTGGCGCATGTTTCTGAATTGAATGATATATGATTTGAAATGTAAATACCAAGTTGAATTCTTCGCAGGGTTGATTCAACCGTCCGTAACTTTGCAACAAATTGACTTACACGGATGTTACCGATATCATTGTAGAACCGAAATGCTGCCTTTTAAACTGATACTCATAACTTGATACCCCAGAATGTGCCTCCAGGTCTGAACTGTGGCGACCTTCACGAATACAGCTTCAGCCTGTGATGTTATCTGCGTATGAGAGCTCGGGGATAATGCCGCGATGGCGGTATAGGTGTTACCTCCCTGCTCTGCCCCCAATACTTTATACGGCCACTATCAGCAGCCAAACAGGCTGTCCACGGTAAATGACCATTACTGAGTTTATTTACGACAGCATTATACAGCCGCAGATGAAGACGCGCGATAACAGCAGATATGATCAGTGGGTCAATTTAATGGACATCTTTCGTGATGTCACCGATTTAAAAACCGGCACCGGCGCGCCGGGAGCGGAAGTAATGGGAGACGTGGCGACCGCCAAAAAAGCTCGCCATTTCTCCGGCGCTGTCACTGAACCGTGATGCGAGATAACATACATCTCGCCGAACCTGGATCGTTATCGGCGATTCAGCGGAGACACTGGACGTTTTAAGGAAAGTGGGTTGTCGTCTGCGCGCCTGTCATCATCACACATTACCCGGTTTATTTGCACTCCGTCTAGTCACCGCTGGGGCTGAGTAGGGTCATTAGGGCCCACGGCAGGGGTGCGTGTGGACGGGTGGTTCAATCGCAACTTAGTGAGGTGTGAAATACTCGCATCAAATAGAGATCAAGGAGCACTTTGGTAATTCGGCAAAGCGTGACAGCTGATCTTACATTCACAGACGTTTTGGAAGATTGTCTGAAGATTTGTAAAGGTGTTAGATTCGTGACTGAAAGCTATATAGTAAGATAGCTTCCCATGCTTGATAAGTAATCTTTTGCATATATATAATATAAACATATAAATACATTGATTTAATTCCCATTTACCTTGATTTGATGCAACATTAATGGAAACAGGCAACATGGCAGATGTCAATGCATTTTTATATCTGGGTAAAATCTACAGAAATTATCAGTCAAGTTGTTCAACTGTGAATGTTATACAAAGGTAAAATAACTTAAACATGTGTGTCTTGTGCTAGGTCAATAACAAAATGGCCATTTTGATATCAAAATGGGATAATGTAGGTAAAGAAATTAATTGTAATGCCATAATATACTGCATTTAGCCACCACCAAATCCGGTACTAGTGCCCTGTATACGGGTGATTACAAAATCGATTAAAAAAACTTCAAAGAAACTTATAAGTGCCTTTAGGAGAAAAACTATTATAATAACAGCCTATATTATATTAATAGGTTATAAAGGTACAAATAGCTGAATAAAACTAAGATAAACCAAACTATCCATTAACAAAACTAAGAATTATACTATTAATAAAACTGTATGCATGAAAAATAGCACGATTGAATGAGGTCTGGTTAAATTAGTTTCAGAACAGAATTGTTTTCAATGATTTTCCCAAGCTCTAGCGACAGAGAGTTCCACAATGCCGGCCCAGCACAAGCAAACGCCCGGCTGCTATGACGTTCTAGAATCACGCGCATAACAACAAGGTGAACCGTGTCAATAATACACTGACAGCAACTGAGTAACAGTAATCTGACTTCAATGACACAGCCACAGTTGTACTATACATGCTGAAACAAACAATCAACCCAAAACAGGTTATAAAACTTACTGGAATACGCGTCCATTTTTTTTTACAGGACATGTACATGTGCTGTATTTGGTATGATACAAGTGGGTCATTCTACGTGAACACAATTAAAATTGCTGAAATGTGTCGCACTCTCTTTGACTTTTGAATGAATCCGTTTGGTGAAATCCCGATTTGGTAAGTTAAACAAGAATCCAACATTTTTGAAATCCAGCTCAAATAATTTTTGCGATACAGTATTTTGACATTTGTGAATGTTTTTTAAAAGTAAATACTATTCACATTTCACAGTTAAGTCAATGAGGTGTGGTATGTATTTTTTGTACTAAAATTTACCAGATATAAGCTCGCACAAATACCTTCTAACTCTCAATACCTTTCCATGCTTCTGTCACAAGAAACATTTGATACTCATTGTAATTCACGAGAAAGTTTTCAGGCATTGATTGCGAGCTAAATACACATGCCTTAAGAAATACCTATTTGATAAATACGCACATCGATATATGCACCATCAGTGCAATATGACATAAGTCACTGTCTGAGTTATAAATCTATGCATATCCAAAGATGCTGCATCATTTTATTTATCTTAAAATTTACTACCTTCTGCTATGATTATGAAACTGTTACCAGGCATAAACTAGTCATATAACACAAACAACTAGTAACTCTCAGTATCCTTCCATGCTTCCGTCATAACACAAGCTGTGACACCAACATTTATACACGAACCCTTCACAATCTACGAGAGAATGTTAGGGCATTGGCTGTGAGCTGGGAAAATCTGCGGTTGATTCACTTAGAAAAAAATTGACACTGAAAATTGACACTGCCAATTAATCGTTAAATTAGAAAAACTATGACATTAACAAATCAAGTCAGTTTAATCTTATTTGTCGCAGAACACTTATCGGGCCTAACTGTGAAAATAAAACATCTGCCCAATTGTTTTGCTCATTCACTACTATAGCTATTGGCTACGCTGGTTTGGCTCTTCATAGCCGCTGCACCGATTCCTTTGTATGTTATTACGCCATATCACAAACGAACAACCTTGTTTCATGTACGTATCTAGCTGAAAAATCGTTAGCAAATCTTAATGTGAATTATATAGACATTACATAGCCCTATTCACAAAGACCAAGATACATAATGCTGTAGCGACAATGATCTCTGACGTCCGTACGCGCGCAGACTAGGCTATCGCCCGATTACTAATCTGTGTAAGTCAAAGAATTGGCTCTATCTTTCTGTCGTTAATGCCTCCGCGGACCATCGTATCTTTTACATGCTGATTTTTTCTGTTGCCGCGTCTGGTCAGCCCGTGACTTAATCGGAACCGATGCCTTTCCGGGTGGAGAGTGGCGACACGAGCTTGAGGGCATCCCGGGCAAAAGAACCAACGACTTAACAAAGTATATGTCTTTATCGTCGCTGCCCAGTTGCATGGCGGCAGGCCATAATATGTCCCCCGGAAAAATAGCCACGTGTTTATAGTATAGGCACGTGTCTACGTGACGAAACATCGTATCTTTGTCTTGGAGGTTAGTTGTGGCACTTGAAACAAAGCGCTACACATCGCAGCAATGTTGCGATAAAGTACATGTGTTACGATTAAACTGGATTACGATTGCCATATGCATCGATTGTGCAAAACAGTGACTGTTAGTTACATATGAAAACGCGCAATTAGCGTAGACTACAATTATAAATAATCCCGCCTAATGCAATACTGGATGTGAAGTGAAACTCTTCACTTTGGACAACAGACTCGTCAGTATTTAGAAAGAAGGCCGCTATAGAGGTCTATAGCGCGATTCGTCCAGCAACTGTTAATATTAACCAGTTTTATGTTTCCGCCGCCTAATCAACGTTATCTCTGTCCGGTGCATTTCGCTGTCTAAAAACCGTGTCTTGTACGTCATTATACAATGCAAATTCTAGTCGGAATGCTGCGGGCGATACTACAATCGCGGGTGTACATAAAAATAGCCCGTGCTATCGTTGATACTGGGCCCGCGAACTGATAGCGGGACTTTCGTGCTGCGCCAATAAACAGCTGAGAGACAATAAATTCGACGTTCTGTTGCCAAGTCCCCCCGATAACATCCTTTATACAAAGGTACACCTCTTAAACCCGACCGACCGTGTGTGATAAGGCAAAAGTGAGATAAAACTGAAATAACGAAATTAACCGTTATGCCAAATGCGACACCTATTCTAATAAGGCGACGCACGTGTGAACACCGCCAAAGATACGCATAAATCGTGATTTATCTGCATAATTAGAAATAACGCACACAACGTAGACGATGACGCGTAGCACCAGAGCAAAGGCGGGGAGGAAAAAGTCGAACGAAGTTGAACGATAACCATGCACTGTGGAAGAATCTGCGTGCGGCGTTATCCGGCCGATAAGTGGAAATTGCAGGCACATGGAAGTTAAATACGTCATTTATCTTCTATTATCAGCCGGCAAACAGGGATCAGCTAGGTTGCCGAGAAATATTGATCAGTGACCGCTCCAATCAAGCGTGATTATCTGCGGACCGCACACTGCCGCTGCCCGGCTCTAATTACATATGGCCGTGGATGTAACGCGCCGATAAGCCGCCTTCCACTATCGCCGGACATATCGCCGCTTATCGGGTCGCGCATCTTGAGCTAATGGATTAAAGCAAACAGTATTTATCATTCGGCCGGGCGAACACAATCGCTCTATCTCGACAGGCGAATATAAAAGAAATGAAAAATCCCCTTGTGCTGCGCGCGCGCAGATAGGATCGAGCGCGCCGTTCAGCGAAATGTGTGGTTCGGTCCGATAGCAAGGCTCCCCGTTCAAGCCTGCCTGTTAGAGCCAGATAAACTGTTATCGGCCGTCGCATCGCGATCCGGCAGCACTCTTGACGGGCGCAGCGTCTTGCATCGCGTTTCCTCACCCATCACTTCTCTTTGTTGCCGCCGCGGTTCGGCTGACGACCGACCGATTTCGCCGGCAACGTCGACGCCGCACGCGCGGTGTTCATCGCGCTCGGCCGGGCGCGAGATGCGACGCGTTGTGGCGCGCAGATATGAAATGTGACGGGCTTCGCTGATATCGCCGATAGATGCTTATCGCAGCTGTTCGGTGCACGCTTATCTGCATCTTATCTGTCAGACGCAATCTACGCCCGGATATTATATTACGGCATCGCATGTCGGCCAGTGCCAGCCAGCCAGCCTGCCCGGGCGATGGTCTTCACTCGAGTCGACCCACATCATTTGTGGCGACACAAAAAGGGCCATTAAAAACACATCATGTCTTTTCGTGTCCCGTTGGTGAAATTTCACATATAACCACCGTGATTGGACTTGGTCTTGGATCCTGCCTGGTCTTGGACGTCGGTACAAAGTAGAGTGGGTTGGCATATTTATATATAGACTATAGTCTATATTATAGTGCATTTCCATAAATATATAATGACGCAATCTAGTACCAATAGGCCTAATGTCACGACTTGTATACTCCTAGTATAAACTTGAATTAACACCAAAACATTATTGCAACTATTGGTGTTATAAAGCTTTTCTGGAGAAAAACGTATACCACAGCACTTCACGTGTTTCGCATGGAACTGAAATACTGGTAGAAATAGAGGTGATCCAGGCCTTTGAATGTTCATTCTATGTCACAGTGTTCCACCAGTCAACCACACCGGATAATTGGAAAGTAATAGCAAATGTGTGACATCTTACTTGTGATGGTGTTTTAAAATAACGTTTACGCATTTATGGCTGGATATTGACATTCAACATCAACGGCTATAATAGACTAAATCAATGTAATAGACACTATGCAACGCACAGCGAGATAACACATGTATACTTTATGAATGCTACAACAGTACAACAAGACATTATTCGAGATTAAAAAAAAAAAGTAGTAACAAAAGTGTCCATAAATGCGTCAAATTGCTTGCAAAAGGCTTGAGTTGAAGCACCGATACATTTATAATAATTTTATTCTAGGAGTGGACGTTGTTTCTAAACGTGTACATACTACAGCGGCTGTAATAATTATACAAGATTATAATAGCAATCATGTCATTGTAATGTGTATATGTACGTCCTCTCGAAATGACATTCACTTATAATCTGTGTACTGCGACATGTAACAATGTCCACACCATGTTCGCTAAGTAACAGGAATTGTACGCCTGCATTTGATTCATCGCATATCATTCAAGTCAACGACATCCAGAGTCATCGCCGAGCTATCTGCTTGTAAACCCGTTGTTCTAGTCTACGCAGAGTCGTTACAAGTGGAACCAGCTCAGACAGCATGCATTGACTCGGTTCCCTTTGACAGAAAGTTAGCAATAACGGGTAACAATCAACTTGGTAACACGGTGACTGTAAGACAAGAAAAACTACTCACGTTTTATCGGTTTGGGGTTGGATTGTTTTCGCCGCGACATCGTTCGCGTTCCGTATCCAGTGCCACATCGGGCCCGTCAGCTGGAATACACACGATGCGCACTGACCCGGCTAGTGCACTGGGAACAGCTGCGCGGTGACCTCTCGCCTCGCTGTGGCGAAAAACCAATATGGTGGCGGTTGGAGCGGAAACATAAAGGGTAATATTAGGCAAATGATCAGTCTTCGGAGCTTATTTAAATGGGATGCTTCAGATACGTATAATCGCTCCGTCACGCTAGCACTTTCTGTAAAGTGTCCCGTAAGTTGCTTGCGCTTTGAGGGTGTTTATGATGCATTCCCACTGACCTCTGTACGCCCGAATTACGCCCAAGTGCCCCCGGTAAAAATTCGCACACCGCGTGACAGCGCATATACAGTGAGGTAAAGTGTAGATTTAACAAGTTTTGCATCATAAATGTCACAACAATTATGTTATGCGAACCCCTTCTACATGGACATGCATGGAACACATTTTCAACGCATACAACTATTGTAAGAGGCCCAAAGCGTGGCTAATTTGATTGAGGATGTGCGCATTGACATTGTTTCGACCTGTGAATGTGGTTGCAGGCTCCCTAAAACTTCCAAGACCAAGTCCAGTTTTAATCCACTACCAAGGGCAAGGCCAAGATTTCTGACTGTGCACCTGTTGACGTGGCCCCTCAAAACGTTAATTCAACACCATTATTTTTTATTCCTAAAACTAAGCTCAAAATTATTGGCAAACGTGTCAACAATCTGGAATCAGCTCCTGTATAACTATTACAATTAAACCTTCTGAAACTATAGCCAACTTTCATAAAAATTAAAACATATTTTTTTAAATTGCTTTTCCACCACGACATGTTGGCGATTCCATGCTCCAATTACAACTTTTGGGTGTTCCCGTTTAGGATTATGCCAAATGATTTTGTTTGTTTCGCCTACAGGCTGAATTTTCAAGGATATAGGAGTTGTAAAAGTGTTACAATTACTTACTTACATGAAGCCTCCAATTTATGAATTCCAATTTCAACCATCGTTTAGACAAGTCATATACCATAGCTGTATGGAAATTTCTGCAGTGTATGCAAGGATCCATAAAACGTGGAAACCTGCTAATTTAGGCCAACTTGATAAGTTATTAGAACTTCAAACATTAATAACAGCAGCATGAAGGCAGTATATGCAAAAAATGCACACAAAGTAACCTGTGTGAGTTCCGACACAAATTTGTATCACTGCGATACATACATGTATTAATAGAGTCTTTGTCTGAGCATCCTCACATGCCGACGGTCGTGTTAGGCTACAGTACCCGTGGCCAATTGTCTCCACAAACCGTGGAAGTGAGCTGAGTCGAACTATAAAATTATGGCAACTGACTTCGGGGTACAATGCAAATACCCACCCCTATTTGAAGACGGATACACGACTGGCGGGAATCCCAATGTAATGATCCATTTGCATCATTCACATGGAGCACTAGCAGCGGGTTGCTGATGTCACCCAACATTATATCACAACCTGAGGCTGACCATCCTCCTCTTTTGACCTCAGCCAATGGGCTGAGGTTAAAAGAGGAGTGTTGTAAAGGGATGTACCAGGGGTAATGAAGCCTGGTACTAACGTAACCATCTGCAGCGACCCTTCGCATGCATGGGCGGTATTGAGTACTTTTCCAAGCTAGCTACTTCCCCACTTAAACTGCAATAATTTTCTTACAACTAGGGCATTGCAGAAGTTACCCTTTGGCCCTTGCACTACCGTTGAGGCTCCATAGTGCACAAGTCATCCAATTGTGTCTCCTTGAGTCATTGAGTTGTTTCAAAGATAAAAGGCTACAACTAACAAGCCTACAAGTATAAAATAGAGAAATTTTCCGATATTTTTATATTGGGATTGGTATTTCTTGCAATACATTTTTGAACAGATTTAATTGTTTATGCAAGATTATGAAATCTTGGTGCTATATACATTTTGCATTTAATTATTGTATAATATATTCATGTTTCCAGGACTAATGCCTGTCATGATGACGTGCAGTCGAATAACTTCTTGAATACAAGTGGCAATGGGGATTTCAGGTTTGTACAGTGATCATTTTAATTTGATAAAAGTTGTAATTTATGTTACTGTGTATAGCAGTTCAATTGAACTGTGAATTACATTAATTTGGCTCAACCGCCTTTTGTGTTGGTGACAAAGGGTTGTAGGTTTACACAGTGAAGGGAAATACAAGTGTTTGAACATTGGGTTTTCTGTGGTAGTTTATCATACCTGTATAATTATGTAATATACAAATGTGTATGCACTGTTTGATTTAAAAAAAATCTTATTTAAAGAGAGGTCTTTTGTTATTGAGTGTTGGGTGTGAGTTGGGGAAATTATTCTAGTGACCAATACAAGAGTAAGACTAATAGAGTGAGTCAAATATCAGTGACAATTGGCTCAAACAAAGTAACATGAGTAGTATGATATAATATGTATTTTGGTAAATAAACAAAATTGTGACCTTGACAAATATTTATTATTGACTATGTGTTACTTGTAGCAGTGATTTAGTAGTTGTTGTTTCTTACCCTTTTCATGTATAACATCATATGATGTCATCACATTTACACTAGCATCAAGAAATGTCAGTTTTTGCATTTACTGAAAAGTATTTCCTACGGCTACTTTGTGCTTTATGTGTGCCCTGTCTTTAGAATTGCATATTGGTGATTACCCTACCATAGAATCAAATGTTGAAGTTGAATTTTTCAATGATGCATTTAATATATTTTGAAAGTATGTTTGTCATCGTCTCTCTTCACATACCCTGACTGTAAGTATTACACATGGAGCAGCATACAAATAAGGAAGCCCCGGCTTAAGAGAGGATTAACCCCATTTACTTAGGGAAGGTGGAGTCTGTTTTGGTGCAAACTGCAGATTACAGAGAGTCTGACGAGCTCTGAAATATCTAACATTGATGAAAATTCTTCAACTTCAATAGTCACTTGTACTGATAACACAGACAGTTACAGTCACCTATGGTGTCACATGGCCATACTGTGGAATGACTTGCCCGAGAACATTAAATTACAGAACATTCTAAGTTCATAAAAAACATTTTAATAACATTGCTATTCTAATATTTAATTTTATCTGTAATATTGTATTCATATGTGTACTATTAATGTAAATTTTATATGTATAATAATATTTATGTACTATTTCTAAATCAGCTCTTTTACACTATTTATTAGTTTTTAATAATACATTTTTATGGTTTTATTTAAGTTATGCATTGTATATAAAGCACCCGAACGCATTTTATCTTATATATTGTTATTGTTATAACAGCACCAGTGTATTCTGATATCAGATGTCACAATCTGAGACAGTTCACACACGGAAGTGGAGTACGTGGCACTGAAGATTAGGTTCAGCCCACAATAATAATTTAGTTCTGACAAACATGCACAGCTGATTACAAACTGGTTTATAATAAAACAAAATCTTAGTTTATAATTACCATCAACATACAGGATGACCCTAGACATATGCAAATAGAAATATTATAATTTCTATGTGCATATTTTATCAATATGCTCATAACCCATTTATTTATTTATTATCCACTAATATGTGCTCAGAGTAAATAAGATTTACCCTGCATCTGTATATTTACGAAATATGAAGATAAATGTTACATGTGTTCTATGTGCAGAAATCTTCAAGGTTGTTATTTTTGCTATTATGAACGGCTTATGGTTTTAACTTGGGACATGTTTTAGCTGGGTAGAGCAATGTAGCTGAAGGATGTATTTGTACCCTGCTCCCTAAAGGACAGGGTAAACAAGTTCTGCCTTAAGGAGGGGGTGGGGTGGGACTAACTGAAAATGTGAAGACAGGTTACAGAAAGACATTTTGGGGAGCTTTAGAGGAGATGCAGGGGACAATTTTGGATACACTTTACTTTATGTTGCATGTTTTGTGAACCTAAAGAGTTTCAGTTAGAGGACTGTAGAGCAAATATGTCATTTCCTTTTAATTTTCGTGATTATAATAAACTGATGTTGACTTGCATGGTTTTGTTTGCTCTGACATTGCCTTCAGTTGTGGGGCCATCACTGATTAAGAGTCGATATCGTTTAAACAAATAAAAGAAATTCTGCATGACTTTCCTTCCACTCCAGGATATACAGTATCCCAGCACAAAACATTTCCTCCTTTCTTAATTTTGGAAATATATTGTCAAGTGTTTTGCATTATACCCTACAATATCATGTCACCATCATTTTGCATATCGCTCTCTTTTCTCGGTTGCCCTTCAATTGATAAATTAATGCAGGCTCACTAAAAAGCCAAATTGAGGCTCTAAATATTGGTGGGTAATCCTATCTCCAGTCCCATCCCTAAAATATTATAAAGCTCAGCTCCCAAGCCCTCTTACTTCCCACATCTGTAGGATTACTGTGTAATTAAACTAGTGTTTAAAACAATTATGAAAATATTAATATTTTTAATAGAAAGCAATTTATTAGTAAAATATATACAGTCACACAAACACATAGACTTAAAAATCCAAATAAATTTTAGATGGTCCAAATCAAATGTATCCTACTGATCCTAAGGTCTCAAACCTACGCTTCAATCGAGGGGCATGTATCCTTGGAAAACGCCCCTAATAATCTAGGACAGTTAGAGTAGAGAGCACACCTCTTTTGAGGCAAACATGTTTTGACCTATTTATTTTCATCCTTTTTGGGGAATGATTAACACAGCTACACGTATGTTATCTAAATATCATCAGAATTGCAGAAACGCAGCAGCGTCACATGAGCGACAAATTAACTTTTAATGAGAGCCTACGACACCTCTCAAATTTCGTCATGTGGGGTAAAGCACACCCCCGTGTGCACTTTGTCCCATTATAATGTTAATGCAGCATTTAACATTACCAGGGTAATAGTTCATAAGCAATTTCTGTAAGTCAGTTAGTCGTGAGATATTAAACAGGGCAAAGCGCACCGGGTGCACTTTGCCCCACGTAGGAGGGGTGCGCATTGCCCCCAAATCATTGCGTCATCGTAACAAAAACGACGTACAGGGTATAATGCATTATCGCCTGCAAAAAACGCATTGCCGTCTGTACTAGTATACGATACTATACTTTCATGTAGTTATTTCGCATAATTGGTTACTTAACGAGTATAGTCGCTGAGTACCCCTAAAGCTGTTCACTTTTGTTACAATAATATGGACGAAAAATGCAAATTTGTGTAACTTTCTTCGAGTTTTGTGTTTCCTGAAATAATTGCCACCAAGATGGTTTGGGCGGCATAGTGCTTCCACAAATCGGTAGATTGGGCCGCCAAAATGTATATCGTACGATTTAGATGGGGTGCGCTATGCCCCTCTCTACCCAAGTACAATTTCCCACGATTGTACACATATTTTTCCGATAACCGGAAGTGTACTGTTTCTAACTGTGTCCTCTGTCGACAGACGACGACGACGTGCACCAGTGCGGCCGGTGTAAGCGGGAGTTCCGCTCCATCGACGACTACTTCGCGCACAAGAAGAGCGTCGTCTGTCAGAAGACGACCGACCCTCCGCACTTCACCTCCAGCGAGAACAAACGTGACGACGACGGCCCTCCCGAGCACTCCTCGCCGGCGCCGGCTCCACCGAGACGGCGCCGCGGCCGACCCAGGAAAGCACCGAAAGCTGCGGTGTCCAGTGAAGTGACCAGTGCAGCGTCAGACGCGGCCGGTTGTGGCGTCAACCAACAACCCACCGGGACACAGACGCAGGAAGATGACCTGCCAATCGGGCGACGTATCCACTCCAAACGGCGCCGGTCAACGCCGAAGAAACTATG
Organism: Oasisia sp. SBJ-2009; assembly: GCA_964017155.1. NCBI lineage: Eukaryota > Metazoa > Annelida > Polychaeta > Sabellida > Siboglinidae > Oasisia > Oasisia sp. SBJ-2009. The sequence continues at coordinate 10,600,191 of OZ024862.1, forward strand.
GAAGGACAGCGACGGAGAAGCCGAACACGGGAAGACCGACGAAGCATCGGGGAGAGCCGACGACGACAACGATGACGACGAAGGCGAGAGTACACCACCTCAGAAGCGCCAGAGACGCGGCCGACGAAAGAGGCCGGGCAGACTGCGGAAGACGGGCTCAGGTGGCGCCGCCTCGCGTGATTTCGCGTGTCCGAAGTGCGACTTCACGGAGCGCGACAAGGACCAGTTCGACCGGCACTTGCGCCGCGAACACAACCTCACGATGTACGTGTGCGCGGGCTGCACGGCGCCCTTCAGAGACAAGTACAAGCTGAAGCGGCACACGGACCAGTGCGCAGCCGCCAAGGCCAAGTCGCCCGACGACCGGGTCGTCTTTGGCACGTACGCCAGTGCGAAAGACCCGGATGAAACCGCCGGTGATTACAAGGATAAACCAGAAGAGAACGCCACTGAATCCGGAGAAACATCGGTGGCGTTCAGATGCAACGAGTGCAGTTACCAAGCCCATACCTATGAGGAGATCAAGGAGCACCTGAGCCGGCATCCGGGGAAACATCCGGGCATCTGTCGCTTCTGCGGCAAATGGTTCGCGTCCCGCTACAAGCTGTGGCGTCATATGACGTCATCGGTGCACGACAAGGTGTCGGAGGCGGCGATGCAGCGGGCGAAGGCGGAACTGCGGTCGCGGAAGATCAGCTGGCCGGTGAGCGAGAACCGGAAGCGCGGCAACGCGGGCGGCGTGACGTGCCACGCGTGCGCCGTCGCCTTCCGCACGAAGGTGCTGCTCGAGCGGCACGTGCGCGACGCGCACGCGCCGGAGCGCATGCGTCGCTTCCGGTGCGGCATGTGCAAGAGCCGCTTCACGAAGCGGCGCTTCCTCAACGACCACCTGCGCGGCGTGCACGACATGAAGGGCCTCGACCTCGTGTCGCACTTCCGGTGTCCCGTCTGCAGTCGCGTGTTCAGTCAGAAGGGCCACATGTACCGACACCACGAGACTCTGCATACGCCGGTGCAACAGAAGCCGTACACGCCGGCAGCGGTCGCCGTACACTCCTCGCAGCGGGCGAGCGGGACGTCGATGTACCCGCAGGGGGAAACAGAAGCGGAAATGACCGGCGACCAACGCATGAACGACGGGACCTGCTTCGCGCGCAAAGATGGCGTCATCGTGGCGCTCGGCGAGAAGTGGGTCACGGTGGAGCCGACGGCGTGGGACGAGGAGGGGACGGCAGAGGGCGCTGATGACACCGTCGACGGCGACGTGCATGCGTGCTTCGTGTGCTGCCGACACCTGGACACGAGAGCCAGCTACCTGCGGCACATCGAGCAGCACCGCGTGTGGGTGGCGCTGCCCGACGGGCCGCGGCCGGCCAACCTGTTCGACACGACCGCCCCCGTCGAGCTAACGGCGGCAGACAAAAGCCGCGACGTCCTGACGAGGAAACAAGCGGCCGACGCAAGCGCGGAGACGTCCACGACACCGGAAGCGGCGGAGCTCGTCACGGTGAACTTTACGATCCAGTCGGAGATGCTGACGACCATTAACAGGAGCGCGCTGATCGACATGATGCAGGATGACGTCGCGACCCCTGGCGGCGACGCGACGGAGCAGGCGGAGAAGGAGAAGACGCTGGAAGCGGCGGCCGCCATCGTCGACCTGAGCGAGCGGGCCGTGAGACTAGGAGCCAGCGCCGTGGTTCCGATTGCGTCGACCCCCGACGACGACAACGTTTCCAAAGGAGCGGCGAGGTTAAGTCGCACGGCCAGCACGGCGCCGGACTCAGACCGAGGCCTGGGCACGAGGAAAGACCGCGACTCGGGAGAATGCGACGATGAAGCGCCGGTGCAGCAGTGTCCGTACTGCGGCAAGACGACGCCGGGACTGGAGGCGATGCACGCGCACAAGGTGGGAGATTGCGACGTGGCACCGCAGACGCGATGAATTGTGTAGAGTGTATTTCACTAAAATGAAGAGTAATGATCACAAACTGAATGCGTTATTACCAAATGGTCGAAGTGTGCCATATGCCTTGAGGCTGTGTAACAAGTTACCTATCCCATGGGCAAAAACTAATCGCTACAAAAATTCCTTAATTCCGTGGTGTTTAGAGCATTTTCAGATCGGCTAGTAATGGAGATGTATTTTAATTTGATTTAATTAATTAATGTATTTATTAATTTTATAACAATGTTTGTGTAAAGTATATTTTATAACAATGTTTGTGTAAAGCATGTAGTTTGTGTAAAGTATATTTTAATTTATTACGTAGGTTTCTAATGATGATTTTAATTTTTAACAAGATATGCTAACATTGTACATTGATATGATATTGTATGGAATTGTTGATTTTAGTATTAACGTACATGTACAATCCAAGTGCAAACTTGCCACATAATAAGTTTATCTTATCTTAGGTGACGGAGCATCGCATCGAGGCCGTCTTCCGGTGCGTGCAGACGACATGTGACCGGACGTTCGACGACGTCGCCACCTACCGGGAGCACAGCCGCGTGCACAGTCAGCTCGCCTTCATCTGCACCGTGTGCAACGCGCACTTCGACGACTTCTGCGAGATCCTGGCGCACAAGAGCGCCGTCCACCGCCACGCGGCCGACGGACAGCGGCGGCAGCGGTGCTCGCTGTGCAATGGCAGCTTCCTCGGCGGCGGGAGAGCGCCGGCGACGGACAGACACGACTACTGCGCCGAGTGCAGCAAGATCGTCGCCGGCGCCGCCCGCGATGTCGCGTCCGCCGCCGCCAAGACGCTGCTGTGCGACCAGTGCGGCCTCACGTGCGAGAGCCGCGAGTCGCTGAAACGGCACATGCGCGGCCACCAGGCGTCGCGCGTCCACCGGTGCACGCAGTGCGCCGCCAGCTTCAACAAGGGCGAGCACCTGCGGCGTCACGTGATCACGAAGCACAGCGACGAGCGGCCGTTCGCGTGCAAGTTTCCCGGCTGCGCGAAGTCGTTCAAGCGGCGCGACAAGCTGCAGGAGCACCACATGGCGCACTCGGAGGTGCGACCGTACGTGTGTCGCATCTGCGGGCGCGCGTATCGGTACCGCGAGGGGCTGCGCTACCACGAGAAGACGCACAGTCGCGAGGCGAAGTACCGGTGCGACGCGTGCGGCCGGTCGTTCCTGCGGCCGGGGCTGCTGCAGGAACACGCGAAGGCCTTCCACGACGACAAGCGCAAGGCGATCCACGTGTACGCGTGCGACGTGTGCAACGCCAAGTTCCCGCGGCCCGAGCGCATGAAGCGGCACATGGAGAAAGAACACAAGGCTGTCGTCGCATGGAAGGTCTACTGCCCGCAGTGCAACATGGGATTCCCGGGCGCGCACAGTCTGCGCTCCCACGTCGAGCGACAGCATCCGGTGGAGGTGGCGGCGGACGGCGCCGAGGAGGCGTGGGTGAAGGAAGGTGGAGAGAAAAGCGACGCCGTTCTTCCGGGGGAGTTGTTTGAGCGTCAGCGGCCACCGACGTGGGTAAAGCCACCGCCAGACACGGCGCAGGGGAAACACACACAAAATTTCTCCGCCATTGTTGACCCGTTGCCGTCGACTCTAGTCAGCGACGGACACGCCGAGCAGTCAGCCAGGGTGCACGTGATCGAGCCGCTACCGTCGGGTGACGTCACGGCGTCGTACGGTACAGCGACGTCAGCGCCTGCTGCGGCGAGTCTCCCGTCTCTGACGACGCTGCAGCCGGTGCTGATGATGCCTTCAGCCGGTAACATCGGTCACGGTCCATCGGAAGTAGAGTCAGCCATGCGGAACGACCAGCAAGTCATCCCGTCGGTCGGAGTCACGGGTCAGCTCCTGCACGTGATGGGCGACGGGATGACCCTTCCGGTGCTCGTGCAAGGACTGCCGAACGAGGTGCCTTCTGGGATTCTGGCGCTTCCGCTGCAGCAGCTTCCGTTGGTTGGCATGGCGACGACGGACTCGACTCACATACACGGAGGAGCGCCTCCGGTCGCTTGGCAACTCGGTCATGTCAAAAGTGAAACGATGCAGCGCGCCGAGACCCAGACAGGGACGTGGTCAGTTAGTGGTCAAAGTGACGTTGGTGGGCCTGACCGGCAGTTAGCTCTGGCTTCCCACCAGCCTCCGTCCAGCCAGGCCGGGGTGACGCCGCCCAACGAGCCAATGCCAGCGCAGCAGATCATCGCCGTCTTGAACCAGCCCCAGCAGAACGTCGCCACCGTCTTCAACAAGTCGCTTCCGAACCAGACCGTGTTTGCTGTGAACCAGAACGTGCCGTCTCAGACCCACCAGGCACTGATAGCAGCGCTGAACCAGCCGCCTCAGAACCACGTCGCAACCCCGCAACTACAGCCATCTAGCCTGGTGGAGCACAGTCAGTTTGGCTTCGAGGCGGTGGAATCTCCCTTAAATAAGCCACAAACGGTCCCATATCAGCCAAACACAGCACTGCATCCACCAGTGCAATGTCAGACTGTCAGTGCCGCCGTCAGTCAGATGCTCCAAAGTCAACATGTAGTGCCAAGTTTTGTCCAACCCGCACAGAGTCGGTCTATGTCCGCGGCTTTCAGCCAGGTTTTACAGAGCCCACCTCGCATGTCAGCGATGTTGCAGCCCTCGTACACATACGGCACGGTCATACCCTCGAGTCAGTCGTCTCAGGGGCAATTTGGGTTGATAAGCCTGAACCCACTGGTATTAGGACCGTTGGATCAATCGTCGTTGAACCAGTCGCAACTATCACGACATGCGGCAGTGTCGGTTTTAAACCATTCAGTGTATAACCAACCGCTGAGTCAAGTGGTGATGTCAGCATCACAGAGTGCACCACAGACACTGGGTCAAGTAGGGATGTCAGCATCACAGAGTGCACCACAGACACTGGGTCAAGTGACGATGTCAGCATCACAGAGTGGACTACAGACACTGGGTCAAGTAGGGATGTCAGCATCACAGAGTGGGCCACAGACACTGGGTCAAGTAGGGATGTCAGCATCGCAGACTGGAGCACAGCCACTGGGTCAAGTAGGGATGTCAGCATCACAAAGTGGAGCACAGACACTGGGTCAAGTAGGGATGTCAGCATCACAGAGTGGAGTACAGACACTGGGTCAAGTAGGGATGTCAGCATCACAAAGTGGACCACAGACACTGGGTCAAGTAGGGATGTCAGCATCACAAAGTGGACCACATACACTGGGTCAAGTAGGGATGTCAGCATCACAAAGTGGAGCACAGACACTGGGTCAAGTAGGGATGTCAGCATCACAAAGTGGACCACAGACACTGGGTCAAGTAGGGATGTCAGCATCACAAAGTGGACCACAGACACTGGGTCAAGTAGGGATGTCAGCATCACAAAGTGGAGCACAGACACTGGGTCAAGTAGGGATGTCAGCATCACAAAGTGGACCACACACACTGGGTCAAGTAGGGATGTCAGCATCACAAGGTGGACCACAGACACTGGGTCAAGTAGGGATGTCAGCATCACAAAGTGGACCACAGACACTGGGTCAAGTAGGGATGTCAGCATCACAAAGTGGACCACAGACACTGGGTCAAGTAGGGATGTCAGCATCACAGAGTGGTCCAAAGATACAGCAAATACTGAATCATGTTGGGATGTCGGCATCACAAAACGGACCACAGATATTGACTCAAGTTGGGATGCAAGGATCACAGAGTGGACTACAGACACTGGGACAAGTAGCTATGTCAGCATCACAGAGTGGACTACAGACACTGGGACAAGTAGCTATGTCAGCATCACAGAGTGGACTACAGACACTGGGACAAGTAGCTATGTCAGCATCACAGAGTGATCCACAAATACTACAAATATTGAATCATGTAGGGACGTCAACACCACAGACACCGAGTCAAGTAGGGATGTCAGCGTTACAGAGCGGACCACAAACACCAAACACTGGCCCACAGGTTGGTATATCAGTACCAACACTGGGTCAGACAGGAATGTCGGCATCACAGACACTAAGTCGAGTAGGACTATCGGCATTACAGTGTGGAAAACAAACACTAAGCCAAGTACGAAATTCACCTTCTCAATGTGCACCAGATGTATTGAGTCAAATAGTGATGTTAGCATCACAAAATGGACCACACATGCTGAGGCAACTAGGGATGTCAGCACCACAGAATGCATCGCAAACATTGCGTCAAATAGGAATGTCAGCATCACAAAGTCCACAAGTGTTGACTGAAGTAGCGATGTCAGCATCACAAAGTGGCCCACAGACATTGTGTCAGGGAGAGATGTCAGCATCAAGAGGTGGAGTACAACTTTTGCATCAAATGGGTATGTCATCATCACATGGTGGATTACAAACGCTGAGCCAAGTCGGATTGTCAGCATCACAGATTGGACCACAAACTCTTCTCCAAATAGAAAAACCAACACCACAAAGTAGTCCTCAAATGTTGACTCAAGTAAGAATGTCAGCATCACAAAGTGGACAACAAACGCTCAGTCAAGTAAGAATGCCAGCATCACAAAGTGGTCTACAAATGTTGACTCAAGTAAGCATTCCATCGTCACAAAGTATGCCACAAACACTGAGTCAAATAGGGATGCCAGCGTCACAAAGTGGTCAACAGTTGTTAACTCAAGTAAGAATGTCAGAAACAAAGGATGAACCACAAACATCGAGTCAATTAGGAATGTCAGCATTACAGCGTGGACCACAAACGCTGACTCAAGTAGGAATATCAACACTACTGAACATTCCACAAATTAACAGACCGGGCGTTGCAGTTGTCAACCCACACACGGTGGCGTTGCAATCGACAGTGCCGAGACCAGACCCGCAGTCGTGCGTTGCCCCAGTGTGTAGTCCGCGGTGTCTGGCTTCTACCCCGAGGGTGATCCACTACCCTGCCCCGGCGGCCCACAGCAGCATGCCGGCAGCGCTGTCGTTCACCAGCCACACGTCTCCGAAGACACCGGTGTCGTCCAGTGCTAAGCCTCTATTTGCAGAGAACGCGCTAAAGGAGGTAGGTGGGATTGGGCTGTCCATCCCTGTCACAAGATCCCAGCAGCCCACAACAGCGCAACACTACAGATCAGGTGCATCCTCAAGCGGCCACATAGTCGGTGCTACCACACTGGCGTATGCCGCCAGTGCTTCTGGTGCTCCAGTGACGCAATACAGCAGTGTTGCGACATTACCCCATGCAGTACACGACAGAGGTGACAGTCTACGGTGTCACAGCGCCGTGCCGACACCACAGCCAGCGGGAGCGACGCAGCCATGGTGGCCGCCGTTTAATGTGCCACAGACGACGCCACAGACGACAGTCACCAAAGGCGACAGAAACGTGCCTAACACCCCGATGCTTGCAGTGCCGCCACAGCAGGCTCAAACCGAGATGGAAGACCACATGACGCGTCTGTCGCAAGTGCTGAGCATTCTGACGGAGACATCTGGAGTTCAGCAGAGCCTAGCCGGTCACATTGCGCCTACCTTAGTCTCGCCATCGTCTCGACATAGGATTCACTCCGATCAGGCAACAGGCAACGATCTGGTCACTCCAGCCGTGAGAGGCCAGATATGTTCCACGCACCACGAGAACAGCACCTCAATGGTTGACGCGAACACACCCCGTAGAAGTGTAGTGATACCAACTAGGGTCGTTGCTGCTACTGGATGTCCTCAGTCTCCGTTGGATCGCGTCATATCAACCTCCTGCTATGGGGTGGGGTCCACGTCTGTGACGACAGCGACTGTAGAACCTGTGTCAACGACAGCATCAGGTACCAGTTCCGCGGGTCTCCTTCCAACAACCTCGACCATCGCTCCAACACAGACCGCGCAGGACGCCAGCGGTCACGTGGAACTGCCAGCACTGCTGCCTAACGAACTTCCGTTCCAGAACATTCCTGGCTATGAGGCATATTCAAACTTTTAAGGACGGGTCAACTGCAAACACCAACTGCTCCATTTGTTCTCAGTAACGACATTTGGACGATAATTATTTGATTTAATTTGCTTACATGTACATAACATTAAGTTTCATTCACTTACTGGTTACATTTTTGCAAATAAGTATTAAGAAATTTTTGTTTATGGAGTTCGAAGTTAGTTAATATTCGTGATGTTGACACGTTAAAGGATGGACACAGAAGGTCACACAATTCCAAAATACGTTAAGCTACTTATGAGGGTACTTTGATCGTTACTATGTAGAACATGTTAGTAATTATATTGCTAAAGTCGCGCCAACTAGATAGTGAAACGTCAGTTAATGCACATTAAGGCTAATAGCAATTTGTTAACGTAAAATTGCAAGTTCCACCTCATGTCATGGTGTGGGGGGGGGGGGGGGGGGAGGAGTTATATCAGTACTAAACACGTGTTTATGGACTTTGAGACCAGCACCCACAAAGACAACGGGGGATTCATGTTACTGCCTTGTGTTGAGGTGTGTTAATAAAAGAAGTGAACTTTTTTTTATTAAAGGCGACTGTGTTCAATATATATTTGAGTATTAGGTTAATGTACTTATTTTTCTCTTTTGAATAGCACTGCAGAACATTGGCATAGGGAGATATAAATGTGTCTAATTATACCCAAAACTATTTTCATATACAAAATTATGCAACTCCTTCAGTTAACTATCACAGGTGCCCAATTTCTTTACTTATGAATAGTATTTACTGACTTTGAGGTGAGAGAGACAGAGAGAGAGGGAGTGAGGGAGAGAGAGGGAGGGAGGGAGGGAGGGAGGGAGGGAGGGAGGGAGGGAGGGAGGGAGAGAGAGGGAGGCAGGGAGAGAGGGAGGCAGGGAGAGATTACTGTATGTAGAAAAAGTTAATGCCACTTTTGAGAACAAGTACGTCATCCAAGTACTATATTTAAAGGGAATGTCTTCCACGTTTTTACATTAAACAAAAAATATAATGTTTGCCCTGCAAATTGCACACAAGCCAAAAACCACTATTTGCAATTTCCATTTTTCTGCCTGCATAGACAACCTCCCTTTAAAACTGAATTGTCATGCAATTAACTGCGGATTAGTTAGATAGTTGCATTAAGTACTACTTTACAATGGCTACTTAATACACTGTACTTGGGTCAACTTTGACACAATTTTAGCATATCCCCAGTGCAACTTTGCTTCTGAATGTGTTTCTGTACAAGCACAATTTTGTTAGTTAGACCAAGTATCCTCGGTCAAAAGAGAGGCACAAGCGAGCTGGAGCTGCATTAGGTGTTATCTCTGTAAATGATGTTGTGCCGAAGCAAATCGGAGCCTGCATGTCCAGATCGGAGTAGCAATCAGCCTCCACCATTGCATGCCTCATCGCTGATAAGACTCCTCTGATTCCAGTGTACTAATTTTTCATAAATATTAATGGTAGTTGATGCGTATCGGCCCTGTCTTTATTCTTATCGGTCATCTTGCATATTAGCCCCTTGCATCGGATGATGTCACGTTATCTCATGCAGGGAGAAAATGCAACAGGATATGTGGTGAGAAAGAAACAAAACAGTGTTTTGATGGTGTCTCTAAAACGACTTTGTATTGAAGACCTACCAAAGTTAAATGAGTGCGGCTTGCCAAGACTTACACAGGCGTTGTATATTTGAAAGAGTATTTGTGTATTTTAGTAATAATCTTTAACATCTTCGTGGTGTAAATTGATCCTCTTGTAGAGAAAGTAATAAAACTAGACAGTGATTTCCATTTAAAGAGATCAACATATACACTGAATTACTTCAATTATGGGTTTTATGGTGTGGTGGGGTGTATTTTCCGACTCCTAAATATTGGTCATGTGACAGTCTGAGATTACTGGACATGGTTGAGCACCTTTGGGCAGAACTATAAAAGACCGACACAGTTAGCAAAACTGTTCATCATACCATAATTGATCCTACCTATGTCAAACAATGCTTTACCAGGTATAAACAACAGGCACACAAAATATTGATCTGTGACTGTTGGGACGTAGTCATCTCAGTTTGACCATTATTACAATGCACTGTTGGTTATTTGATGCTACATATATTGAAAAACGTCTTAATAAAATTCTGTGGATTAGATAACTGGGTTTATTTTACTGTGTACAATTCATCTTGCATAATTAAAATCGTTCAGTATCACATTAAATAAAATGTGGGTATCATGTGTTATCAACCCTGACAACATGAGACATAAATTGGTTTTTACTGCATATTTGAATAGAGAATACACAAACACAAAGTGGGACAAATGATACCTCCATGTTACCTATAATTGTAGTATTTTCTGAAGTATAGCCATTTGAATGCTGAAAATGCAAAGACAACTTTGTGCACAAATATCCACCAGTGTCTATAGCCAGTTACTCACTGATACCGTTGAGTGAACTGGAGGAACGAGAGAATTAACTTGCTTAAGGTTAAGATATTCTGGAAGTTTAGCAGAACTGTTAAAATGCTCTGTTTCTGATTTTTCCACATTAAACATTCCAGATGGACATGTTTTAAATCAGCATGTAAAAACCAGCCAAAGAATATATTTTTATATTTATTTCACACAACTAATAGTTTGTACAGTACTAGATGAGGCATTGTAGCAATTAATATTATAATCTCGGGGATACAAGACTGATACCATTGTTTATCAACAAACTGCACCCGATTACAAATAGCACATAATCACATATGTTATCTACTGGTATGTATTTTGAATTTTTCATCCAAAAATAATTGATGGTAATATGGACTAAATAGCACATACTATTATGGTAAGGTGTGAAACAAAATAAATCCAAAATAATTTAGCTAGCCCATCGATGTGTTTACACTGGTCAGTGTTGTCCACATGTGTAGTCTGAAATATGTCCATGCATACTTAGCACAATCAAAATAAACTAACAAAAGCAAAAATATGGCAATAATAATATCATAATAGCATGTTACACAAACGAATCGGGGAACATCTTATAGAATAACACTCTTGAAAATAGCAGTCACTATACAGAATAAAGCTCTTGAAAATGCAAGGAGTTATACAAGTTATTATATTAGTCTAAGAAAATACACCTCCCAGTATAAGTATAAAAATAAGCAATTCTAATATGAAAACATAGAGAAAGGTTGACTGATGTGAATGCATTGTTTTTCAATAATCATCATGTTATTGTAAAACAATTTTTACTTAATCTCATAGTGTACCTTTACAGAATGCCAACATTTGTTAGGTAAAACACATTGCATATGTATTGCAACTGCTAAACTCCTCCTGGTTTTATAAAGATGCATAATTATACCACAATAACTCAGAACATGAAAATATAATATTCCACTACGCAGATAATAGATGCATTTTATCATATGTAAATATTTTCCTTAACCATATTGATTTAACAGAAAGCTGTACATCAAAATTGAACCAAAAATTAAAAATATACATATTTCCATCATTATAATAATCTGTACCTACTAAAATAGGTCTACTTAAAAATTACTTGAAATTAAAATACATTATTCCTAATGGTAGGTGGTAAAGTTCCACTTTTTCACCTATTGTCCAGCTACTAAATTTACAAGTCTTATTTTATATGATTATTTTACACAATTTTCCACATACTATATCAAAATACATTTCTGCATGCACATGTCACCAACTGGTGTGTTCTTATGTCAAATCTAAAAAGCCACAATGTCAGAAATCAGGATACAACTGTTCTGGATTTCTCATCCGAATACAGGATCATCTCAGAATTTCATGTCTGTTCCTTTCATTCAGGGACAGGGATTAAAAGTAGTTTCTCTGATGTCAGACATCAATATTTTATGCGTTGAACCGATAATGTTAATAACAATTTTGATATCTTCATATCAATGTTTACCCACTTACTCCTGTTGGGTTGGGGGGAGCGGGGGGGGGGGGGGGGGTGGGGGTGGGGTTTGATACTACATGAAAGTCAATATTTTTGTCTGTCAAACATTGATGTTCTCAGATGATCCCTTATTGTGGACACAAAACTATACATTCACTCTACAGCTGCAAGAGCACCATGTGGAAAGTTGCTGAAAATAAGACATCCAATAGACAACGTATGTATAATTATCTGTCTTCAGTACACACTTGGATGCCATGCTTACTACATAAACAAGTTGTAAAGCATCATCTTCTTTATTAAATAACTCCAACTAATGCATAATATCAGGTTCAACCTGCAACAGCTTCCTACAGAGAACGCTGTAACAATCACATGACCTGCCGTGAAGTCAGTGGTTAGCTCAACGTGTCTTGTCGAGACTGGCGCCACCTGTTGGCAACTGCCGAGTCGCTGGATGGTCTATGCAATGGTCGCCAGGTGGCAGCACACATAACACATTATCCGCACCCATTAACCCTTAGACAGATCCATCCGAAACATGTATCTAAGTTACTAGCCTGTGTAGACAACCACAGGCAAAACAAGATCCTAGTTTTACATATATGTGTTGATCATTTCAACGACAATGCAAAACAGCATGTGTCAATAAATATTAGGTGATCAGATGTAGATGTATTTGCAAAAAAATTCATTGTGTGATTACACATAACTGATCCACATCCGGAAATTATATGCCTAGATGTACACAACTATAATCAAACCGGACGGTTTCATTGGTTGACACAGCAACTGGGCCAAAGTTTGTGTTTGTTTTTGATTGGTTTGGATCGACAGTAGGGGATTAATAAACACCGCAATTTCTCATTACTCCCACTCTCTTGTCCCCCCAGTACTATCAACAGTACTCACGGAAATACAGAAGGCTATTGCTGGTTTACACAGGCCAACTGACAAGACCATCCATACTAGATGGTACTTAGCAGCCAGCAACCCACTCCAGTATAATTTGTACCCAAACCCCCCTATTTTCGTCATGTTTCCTTCCATTAATTTATCCTTCCTTACCATCATTTAACTCAACATTTTGGCCATTTTGGGAGAAATATCTTGGGTAATTATCCTGGGGTAGGTTTCCTGCAACACCTGGAGAAATCATCAACTCCACTGCCCACAAATCCTGTCTCCAGGGATAGACATTGTCTAACTGGAGCCGTTGTCGAGCGGCGAGCTCTCCCTGGCCGGCTTCTCGCGGTACTCGATGATGAAGTATCCCAGCATGCCGAGGATGAGCGTGACGAGGAGGACGATGATCTTGACATAGACGCAGGCCACATTGCTGTAGCTGAAGGCGATGATGAACCCAACCGACTCCCACAGACGGTAGTTGGTGAAGGACGCCTCTCGCTTTGAACGCATGAAGATTCTGCTGTAGAAGGCTGAAACAGTGTACAACATTGTAAGAGCACCATCGCATGGTTTATTACGTGCTTGGTAATTTCATCTTTATCTTCCATTTACTATGTAAACCTCAACATATTGAGGACTTTAATAAGATAGGTGCATCGCAAGATAAAAATGAAATAAATAAATAAAAATATTAGTGATATTTACACAAATAAATTAAAAGAAAATTGATGTTAAGATTAATGTTCACTTGGTTAATGAAGGCTTGTAGGTCGAGTCCTGGAAGACCCCAGTTATGGGCATGTATCATGTCAGATGTCTTGGCACATAATGTGCAAATTTTCAAAATATGGAGGCCCCTGGATTTGTTAACAACTTGCAATGGCTTGCATGCCTGTCAAGTTTTATTTTAGTCACTGTAGATGGTACAAAAGCAAATTGTCCCATACACCACATGGACCAAACATTCTGCAGAATATTCTATCTAATTTTGCTATAGGGTTTCATTAGTGTATTGTTTTAATTAAGGGACTGGCTATTTAGCGAGCTGCTCGGGAAATAGCAGCCCGACGTCGCCTTATTTGTCGAGCTGCTCGGGAAATAAGGGACCGACCTCGCCTTATTTCTCGAGCAGATCTGGATATGCGTATTCGTGCACTTAGGAGTATTGTTATGACATGTAAGTTGACAGACTAACTGTTTGTAGTAAATGTAACGCTGCTGGAAAGTTTCCTGTCTGTATTTATCCGTTCTGATGAGAAATAGGTCCCTATCGATGTAACGTCATTGAGTTAATGAACCCTCCCTGTGTTGGCTTGTTGTTGTGCTGCTGATGGGCCGCTAATGGCGAGGTCGCGTGAAAGCCGCAGTGTATGTCTGGGAGTTGTATCACAAATAAAGAACTTCATAAAGCGTTCTCATGTACAGTTATTGAACAGACGAAGCAAAGAACGTGTGACAATCGACAGTTTTTATTTGTCGAGCTGCTCGAGATATAACGCCAGATTCGTTAGGTATTTGTCGAGCTGCTCGAGAAATAGCGGCGACTCGTCTCGTTATTTGTCGAGCAGATTTTTTGATGAATCTGTGAGCTCTTACAAAGGATTTTCTTGCACATACTAATTGTTAGTAGTAAATGCGATGCTGTTGGGTCGTTTCCTGCTTGTATGTATCCGTTTTCATGAGAAACAACGAGTTTTCTTAGCCATCGATCTGCTCGAGAAATAGCGGCGACTCGACTCGCTATTTGTTGAGCTGCTCGAGAAATAGCGGCGACTCGTCTCGTTATTTGTCGAGCAGATTTTTTTATGAATCTGTGAGTTCTTACAAAGGATTTTCTTGCACATACTAATTGTTAGTTGTAAATGCGATGCTGTTGGGTCGTTTCCTGCTTGTATGTATCCGTTTTCATGAGAAACAACGAGTTTTCTTAGCCATCGATCTGCTCGAGAAATAGCGGCGACTCGACTCGCTATTTGTCGAGCTGCTCGAGAAATAGCGGCGACTCGTCTCGTTATTTGTCGAGCAGATTTTTTTATGAATCTGTGGGCTCTTACAAAGGATTTTCTTGCACATACTAATTGTTAGTAGTAAATGCGATGCTGTTGGGTCGTTTCCTGCTTGTATGTATCCGTTTTCATGAGAAACAACGAGTTTTCTTAGCCATCGATCTGCTCGAGAAATAGCGGCGACTCGACTCGCTATTTGTCGAGCTGCTCGAGAAATAGCGGCGACTCGTCTCGTTATTTGTCGAGCAGATTTTTTGATGAATCTGTGAGCTCTTACAAAGGATTTTCGTGCACATGCTAATTGTTAGTAGTAAATGTGATGCTGTTAGGTCGTTTCCTGCTTGTATGTATCCGTTTTCATGAGAAACAACGAGTTTTCTTAGCCATCGATCTGCTCGAGAAATAGCGGCGACTCGACTCGCTATTTGTCGAGCTGCTCGAGAAATAGCGGCGACTCGTCTCGTTATTTGTCGAGCAGATTTTTTTATGAATCTGTGGGCTCTTACAAAGGATTTTCGTGCACATACTAATTGTTAGTAGTAAATGCGATGCTGTTGGGTCGTTTCCTGCTGGGATGTATCCGTTTTCATGAGAAACAACGAGTTTTCTTAGCCATCGATCTGCTCGAGAAATAGCGGCGACTCGACTCGCTATTTGTCGAGCAGATTTTTTTATGAATCTGTGAGTTCTTACAAAGGATTTTCTTGCACATACTAATTGTTAGTAGTAAATGCGATGCTGTTGGGTCGTTTCCTGCTTGTATGTATCCGTTTTCATGAGAAACAACGAGTTTTCTTAGCCATCGATCTGCTCGAGAAATAGCGGCGACTCGACTCGCTATTTGTCGAGCTGCTCGAGAAATAGCGGCGACTCGTCTCGTTATTTGTCGAGCAGATTTTTTGATGAATCTGTGAGCTCTTACAAAGGATTTTCGTGCACATGCTAATTGTTAGTAGTAAATGCGATGCTGTTGGGTCGTTTCCTGCTGGTATGTATCCGTTTTCATGAGAAACAACGAGTTTTCTTAGCCATCGATCTGCTCGAGAAATAGCGGCGACTCGTCTCCTTATTTGTCGAGCAGATGTTTTGATGAATCTGTGGGCTCTTACAAAGGATTTTCGTGCACATACTAATTGTTAGTAGTAAATGTGATGCTGTTGGGTCGTTTCCTGCTTGTGTTTATCCGTTTTCATGAGAAACAACGAGTTTTCTTAGCCATCGATCTGCTCGAGAAATAACGCCAACTCGACTCGCTATTTGTCGAGCTGCTCGAGAAATAGCGGCGACTCGTCTCCTTATTTGTCGAGCAGATTTTTTTTCTGAATCTGTGGGCTCTTACAAAGGATTTTCTTGCACATACTAATTGTTAGTAGTAAATGCGATGCTGTTGGGTCGTTTCCTGCTTGTATGTATCCGTTTTCATGAGAAATAATGATTTTTCTTAGGCATCGTTCTGCTGGACAAATAATAACGCCGACTCCCCAGATAGCAAGCCTACATTGGGCCAACTATGTACCGCCAACATAAATTTCAAATAAACTGAGTTTGATATTATTAATGTTGGTACAGCGGTGGTTCAATTAATGACACAATCCACATAATTATACAGTTAAATGTTCAGTTATATAAATTTCGGCTAACGTTGGGCCAACGTTGGGCCAATGTTGGCATTTTACATTGGGCCAACGTTGGCAACATACGTTGGGCCAACGTCATTTTGCTCGTTGGACCAACGTTGGCAAATTATAATCTAACATTCAGCCAACATTGGTTTTGTGTTGGGCCAACGGTGGCCCAATGTTGGGCCAACGTAAGCTTCTTATGTGCAGTATGTGTTTTTTTGGTGTTGGGGCCAACGTTGTGTTGGGCCAACGTAAGCTTAATATGTGTATGTGGTTTTTATGTTCAGCCAGCGTTAATTGGCTTAACGAACATATTTGTTGGTCTTGTGTCTAGAAGCTACACGTTTCTTATATAGCACACTGGTCTTGGTTTTTAATAATGGTTTATTAATATGGAACTGCTCATAACATATGATACCGTCACATCCCTACACTTAAATACATCCACACACAAGCACACACTCATAAACACACATCTACATACACACCACCACAGCTACACGTACACAACAGCATAGCACACAACACACTCACACACTCACTCACTCACTCACTCACTCACACACACGTACACTTACACACACGTACACTTACACACACACACACACACACACACACACACACACACACACACACACACACACACACACACACACACACACACACACACACACACACACACACACACACACACACACACACACACACACACACACACACACACACACACACACACACACACACACACACACACACACACACACACACACACACACACACACACACACACACACACACACACACACACACACACACACACACACACACACACACACACACACACACACACACACACACACACACACACACACACACACACACACACACACACACACACACACACACACACACACACACACACACACACACACACACACACACACACACACACACACACACACACACACACACACACACACACACACACACACACAGACAACATATAAACACCACACACCACATATACACATGCACACAAGTACACTTATGCACAAACATGTATGCATACAGTCATACACACACTCATACACGTACACATACATATGCACACACATATATGGGTGTGCATACATATACACACACAGATGCACACTCAGGTATACACACACACTTACACACATATACAACCAACATACACATACCACGTACATGCATAAACACACCACATAAACACACCACATAAACACACGCACGCACGCACGCACGCACACACACACACTGTAGACACAAATTAATTGAGTTTAATATTCTAATGATGGTACGGTGATGGTTCAATTATTGACCTGATACACATAATTATGCAATTCCATTTTTTACACAAATATCAACCAACGTTGGACTGACATTGGGCAAACAACCCTAAATCAACGTAGTGCCAATATTAGGCCAACGTTGGGGCAATATGTTGACCAAATTCTGTTTTTTTACCCAAGAAAATTCATATAAAGCATGATGCAGTTAACATATATAGTTAGTTAAAGTACAATTACTATGACATATGTCAATCAGATTAACCGGATGCATTTATTAGGTCAATCAAAGTAAAATATTGCTTTTTAACAAATATACACTGGCAAATAATGACAATTATTCATACACTATAATTGTGTCACGTATGCAGGGTTCGAATTTAGCGGGGGCCCAGGGGCCCGCTGGCCCCCACATTTACTGTCGGGCCCCCAGATGTTGAACTCTGTGAGCCCGACTGGCCCCCAGGTCACAGAACTGTAAAATTGATAAATAATGGCCTGACCACTTCCTATCCCAGAGGCCAAGGCAAAGAAAATGTCATTATTCACTTTACCTGTAAATGATGCTGGCTGCTGCCTGGGGTGCAGGGTGGGGGTGGAAGGGGGGCAGAAGGTTGCTGCCCTTGGTCAGGATTAAAATTGATTGACAAGGGGTTGCTGAGTTGGACAAACCTGTTGACTAGGCCAGGGAAAAAGAATTAATAGCCTAGGATTGTGTTACTAGAAATATAGACAGGTCTTAGACATAATCTACTATGAAGTTCTACGATGTAACTAAACTGTCATTTTCCATAATGCTGTGGCAATAGATATATAGGTACATAGGCATCAATCAGGGCTTTATGCAGGATAAAAAATTTGCCAGGCATACATGTTTTGGTGGACACATGGATGTTAACTGTTAAGCTAGTTTGCGAACTTTCAGATGTGCCTGATGACCTGAAATGGGCTACAAACACACATACGACACCATTTACACTCACTTTCAAGGCATAACTAACAATATCTATGGTTTTGGAAACCTTTTTATTGCTCCTTCATTATTTTACCCGTCCACCCATATAACTGCCTGTCCATATTCGTTTTTACCCGTCCTAATGACGGGTAGACGGGTCTCTACATAAAGCTATGGCATCAATGCTTGGTTTAAACAGTTTATGGCCATTAAGTGTGTGGGTGGGGGAGCAGGAAGAGGCGACCTCGTGTTGCCATCTACAAACCCAGGCAGCCCAAAGAGGAAGATCTACAGGTTTCAAGCAGCTCCGATTCAGAGGAAAATTAACAACCCTCCATTGATCTCTTGAAATTATCATTAGCATTAACTAATTAAGCTGCTACATAGGCTACAGCCATTATGTTTGTGACATGTGTTGAATAAACTTATAGTTACAATGCGACTTAAACGTGCATTTGTTGCATGGCCCCCACTTTTTGTGTCGGGCCCCTAGATTTTGAAAAGTGGGGGCCCTGCTGGCCCCCACTCATTTTAGGCTAAATTCTAACCCTGCATATGCAATATAGTTTTGAGGATTGGACATTAATTTTGTTATCCATTTATAACTATACAGACCAAAGTTGGTCAACCGCCCGAAACCAACATTGTGCCAAATTTACCAAAAAGGAATCAAGTATACGTTTACCATTAACAATTAATAACCTCACACATGTATCTGCTCAAAGAAATAGCCCTCTCTTTTTAAAGAATAATTATGCACATACATTCTCTGACATGTGGTTGCAATTATTATGTACACTATCACTGTCTCACAGGGATAAGGTATTTTTGAAGAAATGAAATAAAATAGAGTATTTTTCTAATTTTACATATTGTATATCTGACAGATGTCAAAACATGGCAAACAATAAACAGAGAAGATATGGTGCTTACATCGACTCTATTATAAATTATAAATTATGACTGCTGATCACCAATATTGTACTCAATATTTCGAAATATGTAACTTGAAATCTGGAGTATAGTAAACTTCTAATAGAACCAAAATCCAGTTATGTTACCCAGTGACTAATGCAAATTATTACTGCATGACTTTCCCCTCTGACACTTAGTTGGTGGCACTACCTAAGTTGGTTAGAGTTACTTCCTTATTTATTTATTTCCCCCTACTCTGTGCCTAGTTTCAACATCTTGGATTGCACAGGCTGGTTTGATGTGCTTAAAAGCTCCCCTGCTGACATCAAATGAGTGTTGTGGCTCTGTCTAAGTGGGTTGTCACAGGAGGACATTTTTACCCCTGGAGTTGAGCAATTAGTGGGATAATTACCCCTAACAAATTGGGCAGTACACAGTGTATATTGTTTCAGGCTTCTGCTTGGCAGCTGCTGGCATGTAGTTATACAAGTGTATAGGGTTTGAATTTTCAGACCTCATATCAAGCTTTGTCTTAGATAGGGAAGACAGCTCCTGGCTTTGGTGTGTGGATTAAGAGATAATTGATTTAACATTTTGCAACTTCTACATGTAATTGCTATTTATTACTCTGTGACTGAATTTTTATTAAGACTATATAGTCAAACGTAAGGTTTATGTAACACTGAGTACTAAATCACAAAGACCATCTTCTGCCTAATTTGTTTTGTACTTGACGTATCATGATCATTGTATTTTGAAATTATACATGCTGTTTCAATAATTTTTTATATTATATTACAGTGACTTCGTTATATCTTTCCTACATTCCAGTTGTTTCTAATAATATCCAGTTTAGTTGTAGGCCCTGCAGCATTCATTGGGGAAAACACAACTTATCTGAATTATAATAAACATTATTATGTGGTTGATTGTTTTACAGGGTAAATTCAAAATTAACACTATTTTATATTTTTATAATTCATTGTAAAAGTCATTGTCATCCTGAATTATAATTGCAGAAATGACACCAAGGTTTGCAACAGGATCTGGATGAGGAATAGCTCGGTGAAGACTACAGCAACCACTTCACAGAAAAAAGATTGAGTGCTCTTAGGAAGAATTGTCCCAACAGCTTCATGCAATGAGTCTATGGAATGATCTGTGTGTGTGAATCTGTTATATGCATGTGTGTTTATGTGCTTATATTTGTGTTTGTGTGTTTATGTGGTGTGCGGTGTGTTTGTAAGATGTGTGTGTGTATATTTATGAGATTTGTATGTGTCTACATGGTGTGTGTGTGTGTGTGTGTGTGTGTGTGTGTGTGTGTGTGTGTGTGTGTGTGTGTGTGTGTGTGTGTGTGTGTGTGTGTGTGTGTGTGTGTGTGTGTGTGTGTGTGTGTGTGTGTGTGTGTGATAAAATGTATATCATGTTCAAAATGAACACCCCCTAGAAGTGACAATATGCGTATTCTTACCTTAACAAACACATGCAAATAAAATATAACAACAGTATTGGCAAATTAAACTCACAAATCAGTCTTTCCGTTATGATACTGTACCACCACGCAACAATTAAGACATGTATCAATGTCACTAGGTTGACTAAAACAATGGCATCAACTGCTATGCAAATGACACAGAATAAAGTAATATCATTATATAGGGTATATATATATATATATAATTATAGTATGTAGCATACAGCCCTTAAAAAGTATGTGCCTGAACACACCTAAAAGTTACAAAGTTGCGAATACAACATCCGTATGTTCATTTTTGCCTGCCAAAAACATGCAACAAAACTCACAAATCAGTTTAAATGACTAATGTAAACATATAGGTCATAACAATGCATGAATTATGGAATATTTAATAAAATAAGGTCACACATTGAGCTGTAAATGAGAACATACTAAAATAACTAGTGAATTAGTAAGGCCTAACATTTTAATTTATTTCTAAGATTTTATAAATACACGTAACACCTTTCGGTATTACATTTAGAATTGTTAGTACAAAACAATAATAAAAGTCTCCAATATTTACGATCGCACGCGCAAATCGTATCCGCGCGGTCTGCCAATTGTGGCCCGCCTTTTAGTGTGCCCCCATTCATGCACGCCCAGATCTGCTCGACAAATAACGAGCCGAGTCGCCGCTATTTCTCGAGCAGATCGATGGCTAAGAAAACTCGTTGTTTCTCATGAAAACGGATACATACCAGCAGGAAACGACCCAACAGCATCGCATTTACTACTAACAATTAGTATGTGCACGAAAATCCTTTGTAAGAGCCCACAGATTCGTCAAAACATCTGCTCGACAAATAAGGAGACGAGTCGCCGCTATTTCTCGAGCAGCTCGACAAATAGCGAGTCGAGTCGCCGCTATTTCTCGAGCAGATCGATGGCTAAGAAAACTCGTTGTTTCTCATGAAAACGGATAAACACAAGCAGGAAACGACCCAACAGCATCACATTTACTACTAACAATTAGTATGTGCACGAAAATCCTTTGTAAGAGCCCACAGATTCATCAAAACATCTGCTCGACAAATAAGGAGACGAGTCGCCGCTATTTCTCGAGCAGCTCGACAAATAGCGAGTCGAGTTGGCGTTATTTCTCGAGCAGATCGATGGCCTAAGAAAACTCGTTGTTTCTCATGAAAACGGATAAACACAAGCAGGAAACGACCCAACAGCATCACATTTACTACTAACAATTAGTATGTGCACGAAAATCCTTTGTAAGAGCCCACAGATTCATCAAAACATCTGCTCGACAAATAAGGAGACGAGTCGCCGCTATTTCTCGAGCAGCTCGACAAATAGCGAGTCGAGTTGGCGTTATTTCTCGAGCAGATCGATGGCCTAAGAAAACTCGTTGTTTCTCATGAAAACGGATAAACACAAGCAGGAAACGACCCAACAGCATCACATTTACTACTAACAATTAGTATGTGCACGAAAATCCTTTGTAAGAGCCCACAGATTCATCAAAACATCTGCTCGACAAATAAGGAGACGAGTCGCCGCTATTTCTCGAGCAGATCGATGGCTAAGAAAACTCGTTGTTTCTCATGAAAACGGATACATCCCAGCAGGAAACGACCCAACAGCATCGCATTTACTACTAACAATTAGTATGTGCACGAAAATCCTTTGTAAGAGCCCACAGATTCATCAAAACATCTGCTCGACAAATAAGGAGACGAGTCGCCGCTATTTCTCGAGCTGCTCGACAAATAAGGACTCGACTGCTTCTTATTTACCGAGCAGCTCGGGAAATAAGGACTCGACTGTTTCTTATTTACCGAGCAGCTCGGGAAATAGCCTGAGCCTTTAATTAATGAAACAACATATGTTTTTGGACAGAATGTTCTAAGGGCTGGTAAACTGTTAAAGTAATCAGATACATTGTAATGGTACAAAAAATGACAGGGTAGCGACAGCATCAGAGAAAGGGAGATGGGGAGAGAGACGGGGAGACAGAGAGAGTGATCAAGAGAGAGGAAGATGGTGGGAGAGTGGGAGGGAGAGGGAGAGGGAGTGAGAGTGAGACGGAGAGAGAAGGAGGGGAGGGAGAAAGGGAGGCAGAGGGAGATAGGGAGAGGGAGAGAGAGGGCGAGAGTGAGGGCAAGAGAGAGGATGAGGGTGAGAGAGAGAGAGGGTGAGAGAGAGAGAGGGTGAGAGAGAGAGAGGGTGAGAGAGTGAGAGGGTGAGAGGGAGAGGGAGAGAGAGGGTGAGAGAGAGAGAGAGAGAGAGAGAGAGAGTACTGGAGGTGTAAGATCCCTACTGTTGATCTGTGTCTGCCAGGCGGCGTCAGCGATGGCCCAGAGGACAGCGAACACAAGGAACATGCTCGGAACAAGTGGCTGCAGCTTCCACGTGACGAGGAGACTGCACTGGATGAGGGCTCCTGCAAGGTCAAGTCACAAGGTCAAGTATCAAATGTCTTGACTAATTTTTGTTTGATCGCCACAAAATTAATTGATAAGCAATTAATTAATACCCAATATATTAAAAATAAAAACAAACTGGATCAAATGTCTCATCAAATATGAACTTCTATTCAACATCTTTATTCAGATTTGACGTGAACAAACATAAAAACGACCCTGTAAAGACGTACCAAGGGTGAAGATGGGGAGGCGCCCCGTGTACTTGGTGACACAGCCCAGGCCGATGCAGGAGGCGGAGTTGACGAGACCGTAGCAGATGAGAACCATGATGAGCATCCACACACCAGAGTAACAGGTCACCTGGTCCTGGGGGAGAGTGAGGGAAGAATGAGGGAAGACGTCACAGGGAGACACCACTGTCACCTGAACACCCTGCCAACTGATGAATCTCCCCATCCGTTATTTATTGCAGACGATCGGCTATAAGCAAGTTATTGTCATAAAAATGTGAAACATTTTGTGAAGTATATAATTATAATGTAACTTATTTGTATCATGTGAAACAGGTTAGTTTTGTGAAATATTTATCAACCAATGATAGGTGGTGACACTAGGTGACAGCCATTTTTTTTACCATTTAT
The DNA here is from genome assembly GCA_964017155.1 of Oasisia sp. SBJ-2009. Taxonomy (NCBI): domain Eukaryota; kingdom Metazoa; phylum Annelida; class Polychaeta; order Sabellida; family Siboglinidae; genus Oasisia; species Oasisia sp. SBJ-2009. The sequence continues at coordinate 10,624,291 of OZ024862.1, forward strand.
CTGGGAGATGTTTTAATTATTTAGTATCGCTTAGTTGATAATTTTATATAATGACTTATGGTACATTTCTTAATTAGTAAAGTAATTTGAAGTTAGACAAGGTTATGAATAAAAAATACAAACACAAAATATTTGTTTAACCTCTTTGAAAAACCTGCAATGGCCTTTACGTGGAGGAGACATCACACTCTGAAACTGGAAATATTCCAGCCACAGCTAATAAATGATAGACACAGCTGATGTTATAGATATATGTGAATATTATCTTTGTGTACCTGTGTGATATCCATGAAGAAGAATGATTGTGATATCATAAATATGTATGTGAATATTATATTTGCATACCTGGGCAATATCCCTGAAGAAGAGTGCCTGTGATATCATAGATATATGTAAATATTATCTTTGCATATATGTGTGATATCCTTTAAAAAGAGTGCCTGTAATATCATAGACATATGTGAATATTATCTTTGCGTACCTGTGCGATATCCATGAAGAAGAATGTTTGTGACATCATAGATAAATGTGAATATTATCTTTGCATACCTGGACAATATCCCTGAAGAAGAGTGCCTGTGATATCATAGATATATGTAAATATTATCTTTGCATATCTGTGCGATATCCAAGAAGGAGAATGCTTGTGATATCATACATATATGTGAATATCATCTGTGCGTACCTGGGCGATATCCCCGAAGAAGAATGCCTGCTGGAGCCCCGAGTAGACGCTCAGGGGGATGAGGAGGAGCTGGTTGATGTCGCGCCACTGGTAGACCGTGGCGAAGAGCATGCTCCAGGAGCAGGAGCTGTCAACGTGCTCCGCGGCCGGCTCCTCGGAGCTGTAGTCCTGTCTGTAGGCGGTGGCCAGTCCCGCCTTGTCGGAGCTGGAGGACACGGCGCGGGCGTCGGGGGAGTCGTTGTCCAGGAGGAAGATGACGATGATGACGGCAAAGATGCTGCTCGTCAGGTAGAGGGCACACAGGATGTACCACTGCAACAGACACACTCTGTGGGTAAGGTAAGATAAAGGTAAGTTTGAGTAGTGGCACAGGTAAGGTAAAGGTAAGTTCTTATGTATGATAGACTGGTATCCAGTTCACGGGACTGCTCAAATAGCTTCATATTTACTCCTGTTCAGTTGACCATCATCTTGACCTCTCGGTAAGCAATCAGTAATGCCGCAGTAAATGCTTAGACAGAAACAGAAACAAAAATATTAATTTTTTTTTTAAATAACAAAGATGAAACAATAATAAATAAATACTTAATTAAAACATGTACAAAACCACAGCAGATTTTCAAATATATGTAATGATGACATTTATAAATAACTTGATTAATATATTATTTGAAAACTGACTATTTAATATTATTAGATGTAGGTAATAAAACCCTTCATTAATAAACAAAGTGACCCAGTCTGGTCAACCAAGGAGGCATAAGTGAGGGTGAGAGTTCACTTATAACTTGATACAGTGACAAACAGGAAGCAGGCTAATTATAACATCAATTAATGTACACCCAGTCGTGTAACTATAACCCCCTCCTATATATATCAAGGCTCAGACAGCCTGACCTATGCACAGTTAGCCATGAGTCATTCTTTCCCCAATTAAAAATAAACCATTGCAGACACATACTTGCTCTGTTTACCTTTTCCTATTTCTAACTATCGTGAGAAATGTTCAGTAATATATCCAGATGTGCTTCCAACATTCCATGACATTTTTACAATAATATCCTTAATATTTTCCAATTTTAAAAGGTTGATTTACAAAAGACTTCATTATATAGCCTGCTGGTTTTAATAAATATTTCGCCAGATAGCCCCTCCCCAATCAAGATATCAATGTCAATCTGATTGCTGGTAATCAAACATACACAATTAAAACATGTTATTCACATTTAAATTCATAACAAGCACTACGTACATCGTTGTTGAACTGAACGTCGGAGAGAGGAGCGTCGGTGGCATTAGTGGCATAGTCCAGCACCATGCGACTGCCACACTGGAGCTGGGCACATCCGTTGAACTCGGCAATATCAGTCACATTCATGCCCAGGTAGTCGGGTGGAGACAGCTGTCCAAGAACTAGGCCAGAGAGGGTCTGTCCCAGAACATGTCCTAGCACGCAAACAAACAAGAATAACATTTATATGTTTTCAAATGTGAAGTTTGCTTTTTTGTTAAAGTCCAAAAAATGGATAAATATGACTGACACAGTGACTCACTATGTAGCTTCAATTAACGTAAAAATCTTCCTGTTTAAATGTGCATATTATTCTTAAATGATTTATGAACTTTAGTTTGCTACGTTTGTATTTATTTGTATATTTTTTTATTGTTTAGTCTTGACTATGCAGGGATTCCCTTAGCATGTCCCTTTGGAGTTTGGACAAATGTCACATCATGTGTTGAAATGACACACTTTCCTGCAAGATGTGCCCAAATGGCACATACGAAAATAGCATGTCTATATGAGAAAAAAATGGCTCTATCTTGCTTGACTGCAAACTTGTGGCAAAGAATTGTATTAATGTTTTTTTCAGTTTGCTGCTGGACTGTGTAGTACCCCTACTGTCCACTAGAGTACCCCATAATCATGGTGAAATAAATCAATGGACATTTCTGGGTATAGTGTTAATATTGAATTAATTTTTTGTAAAATAAATACTTGACTGGAACCAACTTAACGAGTTGCAACTTGCAAGTCTAGGCTGAAACAATAACTGATTTCAGCCACCTGTTTTGTAGCTCACACACTCAATAACAAGCCTGGTGTGTGGTGTGTGGTTTGTGGTGTGTGGGTGGTTGGTGTGGTTGGTGTGGTTGGTGTGGTTGGTGTGGCGTGTGTGGCTGGTGTGGCGTGTGTGGCGTGTGTGGCGTGTGGCGTGTGGCGTGTGGCGTGTGGCGTGTGGTGTGTGTGTGATTTTGTCTGTATCATACTGCACACTACACATTTTACACACTAGTGACTATGTACATGCCTCATTAAGCGAGTGGTTATTGCCCTGGACTGCTCTGTGTCTCTTATAACCAAGTAACCCCCCCCCCTCTCTCTCTCTCTCTCACCATGATTAATGACCACAGGCTGGGATTGCATTATCAGTGTTGAGGAATGTCTTCTGGACTGTTTAACCCCAGATGATCCACTAGGGCCGGGGTGAGCCTGGGTGGCCAACACCCTCGCACAAGGGGCACACAAGACACAATAACTGGATTAATTATTTGGTGACAATATTTTCATACGTAAGTTCCCAAAAGTAAAGGTCATAGACTTGGGCGATGGCCTTGCAGTCTCCTAGGTGCAATGGGTGCACGGGAAAGTGCCCAGAACTTTGGGAAATCCCGGGTTGTCAACAAGTGGGTCATGTTTCTAGATTAACCCAGATTAACCTCAGCTTAGATGTGGAGTTAGCTGCAATCTAATCCTATCTTAATTATCTTATCTTCACCATTTCATTGCTCCACTGAACTTGGCATTACTTCTGGAATGAATTCTCACTGTTTTCAGTGATACAGTCATGCTTTCTAGAGTAATTAGTACTGCCAATCCATCATCTAGAATAATTAGTACTGCCAATTCACTTTCTAGAGTATATAATAAGTGCTGTCTATGAGAGTGAGTTAAGCTTTTAAAATTCCATGGCATTTCTCCAGTATACCTATTGCCACAGCATTATGGAATATGACAGTTTAGTTACATTGTAGAACTTCATAGTAGATTATGTCTAAGACCTGTCTATTTCTAGTAACTGGTCTAGGTTATTAATTCTTTTACCCTTGCCTAGTCGACAGCATTGTCCACCTCGGCAACCCCTTGTCAATCAATTTTAATCCTGACCAAGAGCAGCAACCTTCTGCCCCCCTTCACCCCCACCCCCCACCCCAGGCAGCAGCCAGGATCATTTACTGGTAAAGTGAATAATCATATGACATTTTCTTTGCCTTGGCCTAGGCCTCTGGGATAGGAAGTTGTCAGGCCATTATTTATAAATTTTACAGTTCTTTGACCTGGGGGCCGGTTGGACCCTCAGAGTTCAACATCTGGGGGCCCGACAGTAAATGTGGGGGCCAGTAAAGGATAAAAGTATAAATGTATGAATGTTTAACCTCCTTGAATCCATGTGAGATGGGTATATCAATAATCATGGACATGTATAATTAATTTATATACTTTCATATATTTTATGACATACGTGGGCAACAATTTTTAAGTACGGGGGTATTTACTTTTTTTGACTTTTTGAGATGAAAAACCTTGTTTTGACAAGGTCTAAAATATTCAGCAATTTGTCACTGACTGACTGCTAAATGTCTCTACAAACAGCCAGTCTGTGTGTGTGACAGTTATAACACTGGGCCATGGACAAAATTAATGTGAGCAATGCTTTATAGTGATGTCATAAATTTGAAGTGTCTGGAATGATGGATTGCTCAGGGTCTCCCAACTCCCTCAGGAATGGGAAATCACAGTTTTCGTTGACATTTCCATGTGTTTGGTGACAGCCTCCCATGGTGGTGAGGATTAGGCCCTTAAAGTTGTTACACCATAAAGCCTTCATCACCCAATTTGACATTGAATCCATTTGACCTTGAACCCATCCAAGTTCCACAAATTCTTTACACAAGTTGAGTTCCACTGTAAGATAAGAACTGTGACTAGACGTAGGGTAAAAAGTTATGCACAGCTAATTCTTGGTAAATGTTAACCCTTTGTTTTGCTTTGTAACTGGGTTTAATTAGATGATATGAGTAAAGAAAATATGGAAGTATCTGGTAATCACTTTTTAAAATCTTGTCAGCCATATTGCCTGTTTCATGTAGGAATCATCGAAACCTTATGAGCTTTTATTTGTGAATAAAACTGCACCTGCATATGTTGTTTGAAGAAGGCACTTACATGTTTATACTAAATTTTATCTGTATGTTGCTTTCGTGTTCTTGAACTTTGTATTTTTAACTGGATGGAACTCAAACAATGGAAATGGAAGGTTGTTTGGATGGTGTAGTCTATCACAAAATATTGGATTACTAGTTGTAGTTAAACAAAAAAATTAGCATTTACATCTCAACAAATATCACAAATACACTAACGGCCGACCATTTCAATATGATTCTTATCAACTCATAAACCCAATATTAAGTCATTAAAATATGTTTTGCTCCAAAACAATGATTTAATGTTTAATTACAGAGACAACTTCTGTTGGTGTCTCACAGAAATAATGTCCTTTGTGAAGTGACAGCTTTATGCATTAAAAAAGTGCCCCAGTTCTTCATGTAACAATCAATTCTGTTTAACACAGGATTTTTCCTTATAAGCTCACTGATGTACTGAAACATTCCTATGATAAACGATTTGATTGTTCATTGGGACAGGACAGGAAATGAATAATACAAAGACACTACCGCACACTCAACTTACCGAGCTGGACCACCATGAAGAAGATGCCAAAGAAGCGAACGATGACGGTCTCCTCCGCTTCTCCGAACAGCATCGCATAGTCGACCGCCAACTGCGTGACGTACATGCACTTGGACACCCACAAGGGGGCAGCAGCGAGCCCGAGCAGCACCGAGGATGGAACGACGCCCATCAGCGATTGGCTGAAGTGGGCGGCCATGTATAAGACATACGCGACGAGGCAACACACGATGGTCCACTTGCAGCCGAAGTGTCGGATCACCCAGACCGGCATGAGGAGGCAGGCGACCACCAGGACGACGTAGAGCATGGTGAGGCCAACGAACCCGACGTACGCGTCCTGTCTGAAGTACACCTGCAGATTGTGCAGGTTCTGGTAGGCCAGGAAGTTCAGCAGGAACGCGACGCAGATCGCCGCGAGGTTCTTGTAGATGCGCTGTTTCGCTTGAGCGAGCGCGTAGGAGGTCAACTGTGACCGACTGTTCGGGCTGATGAGCCACACCGGGCTGTCCGTCGGCTTGTACTGCTCCGGCGCTTCCTCCACATTTGATTGGTCGGTCTTCTTCAGGTGGTCCGTGTCCAGAGGGCGGATGTTGAGCAGTTCGGCCATCTTGAATTGTCTCTTCCTTCTGCTGGAAACACAGGGGATAGGTCATTAATTATCAACAATTATACATAAATATCCCATAATGCTATTCACTAGGCATGTAAATGTAAGTTTATGGTTCAACTCTGCCAGTTTTCAACAGTTCCTAATAAAACGTGACATCAGATGACACTTCTGCTGAAGAGTAACAGCACAATAAATGTCAATATTTTTATGTAAATTATTCTTCTCCAGTGCATACTATGATAGGCTAACCTGTGAAATCATCATAATATTGGTTAAGTTAAGGTGAGCAAAACCATATGAAGAACAAAAAAAGAATTGTAAATAAAAGCACAAAAACAATAACTAAATACTTTTAATGGGCCAAAACATAATTAAGAAACACTGACAATCAGTAATTAAATAATTAAAAACCTATTGTCTGGCAGTATCCTCCACTACTTCAGTAATGTCACCTTATTATGTGTATATTCTTATAAAAATATGTTGCTGTTTATTCACACAGTGACTTTATTTTCAATAGTGACTCAAAATTATCCATTTCTTGCTGGTGTTAAGCCATTGTCAATGTTTGACATATTACAACTTCATAATGTTAAGTAAAGTTGGGTTAAATAGTGTTGTGACATGAACCCATTTCCACACGTTATCTCTCCATGCACTACTTTTCGCAAAACATGCTTACACATGTGTCAGAGAACTGCCCACACTCAAATATGAGGGTAACATTTCAGTCCAGTCATTTATTCACACCATTTTGAGCAAGACAGTTTTGTGCCAAGTCAATTTGGCGGTGGGCCAAATAGGGCCCCGATTAGTGCCAGAGCTCTCAGACAATAAAGTCTGGAATGTTGACCTGACTAAGTCGGGAGTGGTGGCTGAATTTCTGATTCGAGCCAGTCAGACAGTTTTCATGTCGGAACTCAGGGCAGGTACAAACACGCAATAGGTCACGCAATAGGTCACGTTTCCAGAGCCAGACATGGTATAATTACATTCCAGTAAGTGTAGTGTAGGCCAAAGGTGTAGTTTTATTGTACTGCAACTTGTAACACATTTGTGGACGCTTTTATAACATTTTTGTGTTCGCATGCACATGTGCATGTAACTTACACACCATGTACATACTTCAGTGTACATACATTGCTCCTTGATTCCCCAGGGCCAGTCTGTCCTTTACTCTACTACAGACCCACTCTACCCCCAGTCCGACAAAATCAACTACAAACACACGTGTGACATCCACTTTCAAAGTATAACTGTCAAAATCAATGAATTTGTAAGACATTGTTTTGCTCCTTATTTTATCCATCCACCAGCCTTCTGTGATGGGTCTCTGTACAAAGCTATGCCCACTGTACAAGCCCATCCTACCCCACTGCAGACACGGGGTCAAATACCTTTGTATTTGTATTTGAAAGTATTTAAATACTTTTTTTAAAGTATTTGTATTTGACATTTAGGAATTGAAAGTATTTGTATTTGTATTAAAATACTTTCCTAAAGTATTTGATATTTCAAATACTTTTCAAATACTTTTTCAAATACTTTTTCAAATGGGTATACTAATTGCAATTTTAAATAGTTCTTGATTGAATTATTAAAACTCAAGTAACTGTACTGTGTCTTGTGGCAATTTACTCAGGAGGAATTACGGCCTAGTAAAGGCAATTAAGCCATCATATGAGCAGTCATTGAGGCAGTGGACCTTTGAGACCACTGTATAAGAAGGCTTGTTACAAGAAGCCACTGCCTCACTTGTCAGTTGTCACTGTGATGTAGTTAGCAACAACAAGACTCCCTTGCACTGTCTTATCAGTGTTGTCATGGTCCTGTTAATGAAACTGAACTGCCTCGTGATTGCCAGATGTGGTGACCAGCTATTGTTTCAAATATTTGCTTCACATGTAGCCTGTGCCTTAAGAGAAGGTGGTGGCTTCTCAAGTCAGGTGGTATCTTCGAATCATAGAGGGTAGATGTGTTGTAACTGCATGTTAGTTACCTATGAACCTGCGACCATGGCAGGCAAGCCCACCAAGCAGCAATCGCTGATATTTTCATTTTTTGACATTCCTGAATGTATTTGAAAAAGTATTTGAAATACTTTTCAAAAGTATTTGTATTTAAATACATTTGCATTTAAAAGTATTTGTATTTGAATCCATCAAAAGTATTTGTATTTGTATTTAAATACATTTCAATGTATTTGACCCCATGTCTGCCCCACTGTACAACAAGCCCATCCTACCCCACTGTACAACAAGCCCATCCTACCCCACTGTACAACAAGCCCATCCTACCCCACTGTACAACAAGCCCATCCTACCCCACTGTACAACAAGCCCATCCTACCCCAGTGCACAAGCCCATCCTACCCCAGTGTACAACAAGCCCATCCTACCCCAGTGTACAACAAGCCCATCCTACCCCACTGTACAACAAGCCCATCCTACCCCACTGTACAACAAACCCATCCTACCCCACTGTACAACAAGCCCATCCTACCCCAATGTACAACAAGCCCATCATACCCCAGTGTACAACAAGCCCATTCTACCCACTGTACAAGCCCATGCTACCTCAATGTACAACAAACCCATCCTAGCCCACTGTACAATAAGCCCATCCTATTCCCTGTACAATAAGCCCATCAAACCCCACTGTACAACAAGCCCACCCTACCATACTGTATAACAAGCCCACACTGTACTATAGGCCCATCCTGTCACACTGTGTGCCCTTCGTGTACCACTGTCCTTGCACTGAGTCTGTCCCCAGCACTCTATGTAGATTCAATGTAGTCTACAACACCAACTTATTTTCTTCAGTTCCAGATTAGGCAGTCTACACTCTACAGTGACGTCTGATAAGACGTCTGGAAGCTGACTGTGATAATTCTAGTTTCATGGCTTTTCTTCTGTCAAGTCCAATAACAACTCTAAGTCAAGACCTGAAGTGATCGGTTATTTGGAGAAAATCTATGTGTGTGTGCGTGCGTATGTGCATATGTACGTACGTGCGTACATGTGTATGTGCGTACATGTGTACGTGCTTATGTATATGTATATATGTGTTTGCCCTTTTCATCAGGAGTTGAGTCTTCTAAACCACCTCTCTCTGCCTGACTCTGGCTGTGACTGGCCCAGTGTACTATAGCAGTAGAACAATACTGTAAATAGACTGGCTTGACTCCATCTGCACAGGTCACTGTATCTCCCAGGAACTTTGTGTCTAACTGCAGACGCCTTCTAGAAAAAACCACAGTATCTGACACAAGTAATTGTCCTCCAGTTCCCCGGACAGACTATAACTGCATTGCAGTGGTTTACTAATAGACAGAAGTATAGTAGCAAAATCTGCATTCATGTTACTACCATTCGTGTCACAAAGGTCACACTTCAGACAAATATAATATGTATACTATTATTGTAAATTGTATGTGTTTATTTATTTATTATCTCTATCTCAGTTATTTTACATTATTTATTTAATATTTATGATTTTTTAATAATACAAAAACATTTTAAATCAAATTTATGCAGATCTATGTAAAGTGTCTGAGAGCATTTTTTCTTAAAACTGGATACGGGCACTATATAAATTCCTATTATTATTATTATTATTTATTATCCAATTTACAATGACCCTGTTATCCCCATTACAGTGTCTCTAATATACACTTTAAGTGCTTCAGTTATGATGATAATAATAACTCTGTTTCTTTATGTAGTGCTTTTTAAGTACACCTGTAACTAAATACCAATCAAAGCACTTCACATTAACGCTTTACAATACTTCTATAAGTTCTATTATTAATTTTACAATGTCCGCATGGGAAGATAAGTACTTTATGGTGTCTTATTTTACACTACATCATGCTGAAGCACAACTCCATGTAACAGTGATTGATTGATCAGTGGCTGAAATGAAACTTACCCACCTGCGACTTACTTAACCTTGACACATTCACAATCCATCAGTGTCAAGCATTATGATTACGTTATCAGAGGGATGATTATGTAATCAATTTGATATCATGCCAATCTGACAAGGAAAATACCGTTTGGAAATTGGAGACTGTCAGTGGTGGCCTCCCAAGTGACGGGGCAGCAAGTGGAAGATAAACAATCTAGAATTATTTGTTTCTGTTTATCACTTTTTTCAGTGCAGCTGCTACTGTAGTACAGGAGGATGGTTGCCAAGATGGAAGATGACTGGAGACAGAAACCTTTGTTTATTCCCCACCAACCACCACTGCACCAACAATTTGGAATCAACTCCCTATCTCTTTGGAATCATCTCAAAGTATTGCCACATTTTGCAAAACAAATTCAAGAAATATTTTGTTTGAAATCACATTCCCATACTAAACCTTCAGCAGTCCCGTGCTTTGTTGTTGATTCTCGCGTGTCCCCTATTTACAATTATACCTTACAGCCTGATGATTACTGTACTCTGAGCTCAAATTCCTGAGGATACAGGAGATGCAGAAGTTTATTATTATTATAATTAATCCTCACATCAGATGTAATCAATGGGGGACTAGAACTTCATAAACAAAAGGCACACTTGATATTATTAACAACACTTCCCCAATGGAAACATTTACTGTAACTTTTAGAAAGACCACAAACACACCTTTGGGGCTGGATGAGCCTGTCTGAATGCAGCCACTTGTTGGGAAGGTTCTAACCCACGGTTATCCACCCACACACACAAGCATTCCTCCCCTGGGATAACCACTACTTCCCTGTAACAGCAGACCCTTGACAGCTGTGAGTGGTGTTAATTGATGCAAGTGTAGGCTGAGTGAGCCCTTGCAGCAGCCCTTGTAGTGCGCAATGGCTCAGGGGTAGAGCTTCGGATTCTTGACTAAAGAACCTGGGTTCGAATCCTGGGCTACGGTGCTAAATTAAAACCCTTGGGCAAGTTTTTCACTCTACAATGCTCCAGTTCACTCAGCTGTATAAATAAATACCTGGCTACAGACAGTGGTGGATATGTGTACGAGCAGCCTTCGCACATTAATTGTAGCATATGGCTGGATGCTTCCCAGAGAAGCTGAGATGGTATTTGATTGAACAGGTCTGCTATGGAAGTAAAGTGTAAAAGCACTTTCAGCAGTCCTGAGGACTGGATACTGCGCTACATAAAAACTTACCTTTACCTTTTTAGCTACAGTTTGCAGCATTTCTGTCAGTTAGGACAGTGGAAATAGCCAGGCAGTGGGATTCTGACAATCCTTGCAGGATTGGGAGGAGTGGGAGGAGGCCACGGAAGGGGTTCTCCCTCTACTCATCCACTCATCTACACATACCCCCGGGGTACGTACATTCACAACCGAAAAATGTGTGCGAGGTCGAAACCATGTTAACAAAATATTGCGTTCTAATGCTCATGGCCAATTTTAATACACTTTCTACCTCACACTGGTTCATGTGGCATTACCATAGTTAGCTAAGTTTAACAGATTAGGTTTTTAGAGATTTAGCACATGTGCATATCTCACTGAACAAATTGTTAGGTTTTCTTTTTTAAATTGTATAAAATATTAGCACTTAAGCTTTCTGTTCACACCAGTATTCACTTTCTAAATGTAATCATTCTCAGAACAGCCAAGTTATTGAAAGTTAATGACAACTGTTGCAATCTCACAAAAATAAGTCCTCTAATACGGCAGGCAGGAGATCCGGAGAAATGAAACAAGTTTATCTTGAAAGTTATAATTGCACACGCATGGTTCAACGATTTGCCCATTTGCGTGAGATTTTAAATGTTAACGGGGTGTAATGAACTCCATGCTATAGATAAATTATGAATAAAAAGCAATGACAGGCGCAGCAGTATGCGTGAAATTGGCAACTCTGGTTATAAAGAAAACATATCACAGAACATAAAATTTTACGGTTTATGTGAACCAAAATCCTAAAAAGTTCAAAGCACATTTTTATTGAGCAGCAGACTTGACACCACAGAGTTCTGGGTGACTAGGAACCAGGCACAACACTAACTAGGGTTGACGGAACCCAGGACACCCTCCCACGTAGTCTCCATGGACAGTGTAACTGTCACCCCACCCCTCTAACCTGCAGGCAAGCGGGGCCAGGGCAGAAGGAGGAAGTTGGTGCTGATGTCAGAAAGAAAACAGCTACAGAGACATCTCAAAAGGGTAGTCAGATGAACAGACAAGAGGGAAATAAAATGGGAGGAAATCATAGCAGATGGAATTGTATCATTCATTGTGTCATAATGTCACTTCGTGCTGCTAGGGATGGGGGGACAGGAAGGGAGGTGAAGATAATGCATGGGATAAATTTGATATCAGTCAGATCTGTCTCCATTCTGGTTATCGTATGAGTTCAATTTTGTTTGGGTTATCCAATCTTTGAACTTCCCAGATTGCAACACTTTGATCAATTCATAGACTGGCCACAACACAAAACCACGGACGTGTATACAAGTCCGTATACAAGTCCGTGACAAAACATACTGACTAGACACCCCTTGAGAGTTGAGACACAGGCTCAATGATGATAACTAATGATTCAGAGTGTGTAGGATGGCAGGTGACTCACTTTTTACCCCACCCAGTTTGTGATGCTAGCAATACATCAAGGGTAAATACTGCCTACCCACATGGTCCAAGCCCCCACAGGGCAAATAGGAATCAGGGAACAGCAAAGCCACATGGTGCCCCAGTGCCTGTCAAAGATCTAAAAATATGTGTCTACTAACGTCTAACAACAAAGAAAATGGCTGGGCAAAGTCTACATGCCTTGCCAGTAATGGGACAGTGGGACATGTTTTACTACAAGTACAAGCCTTGGCAAATGGGTGCGGGGTTTCAGCTGGAGGAGGTGTGAACGTGTAGATTGGTACAGACATAGAGGGATATTCATTCTCCTCATGTTACCTGGATGTTGTGGCGAGGCTGGTCTTGACACTACTGGTTCTCTAATGTCTGTTTTCTTTGTTCTCTGTCACAGTTCCTGCACTGTGTTGTATCCACCAACGGTGTCAACTTTCCTTTATCTTCTACTCTTGCTCTCCACTCCTCTTCCAGTGCCCCAAATCTCTCTTTAAAATTAATAAAGATATCTCTCTTTATAAAAGATCTCTCTTTTTAAAATTAACAGACACTCTTAACAGCAACATCTGGGTTGTCCTCTTCTTCTTTTTCCTTGTGCTTTCTGACCATCTGCTTTCTTTACCCACTAATGTTCTCCCCTCCGCTGTATGTCTATGCACCCAACCCCCCTTGGTCCACCCCTCACAAGCTCCTTAAAACAGTCTCACAGGAAGCTTCTCCTTCAACTCCTCTGTTCTTTGCTTGTCCATTCTCTTCCTACTAGATTCAAGATTCAAAAAACTTTATTATCCGTTTAAAAACATATTAAAAACGGAAAATTGTCTTTAGTCACACATAAAAAGACAGTAATAAAACAGTGGTGAATCATATCTACAATTGTCAATACAATATAAAATGATAGTAAATTTAGTCATCACTTAAATAGGTAAAGTATCATAATAAATAAATTACGAATAAAAATAGCTACTAAAATAAATAAATAAATAAGCATGTATAATTTCTTTAAATGGGTCTCTGATTTGAGACAATAACATTAGCAATAACATAATACTAAAATTGATAAATGAATAAGATTAAATAAAGAGTTACCATAAGAATATGAGACACATAAAATGTAAAAATTTATTAATGACTCGTTGAAAACAGCATTATCATTTAGCATTTAAAATTAAAATAGCAGAGGGTACAAACGATTTTTTGAAGATATTTTTTTTGGCTAATGGCACTTTTAAGCGTCTCCCTGATGGCAGTTTCTGAAAGGCTTGATTAAGAGGATGAGCAGGATCATAGAGAATTTGTGTTGATTTCCTTTTCAGTGCATCTTTATATATGCTGGACAGCTGTTTTTGATTGTTGCCAATTAACTTGCTTGCTGTGTTAACTACGCGAGCAAGCTTTACTTTATTTTTTCCACTGACATTGCCATACCATGTAATTATATTAAAAGAAAGAACGCTCTCTATCGAACTTCTGTAGACAAGTTGGAGAATGCGCTGGCTAACATCAAAGCTTTTCAGCTTTCTCAGTAGATAATTGTTCTTCTTTATGTGTAAAAACTGGTCAATGTTGTATTGATAAATATGACATATTCAAAACCTCCTGACAACCTGTGGAGCCCATGCAGTGAGGCAGAGGGTGGCGCACCAGACTCTCAATCAAAAGAACCAAGGTTTCAATTCGTGGCTCAATGTTGCTGCATCAAAACTATTGTAAGTTTGTTCACTCTACGTTGCTCTAGTTCACTCAGCTGTATGAATGAGTACCTGTATGGTCACAGCCATGTGTATGAATAGTCTGTGTATTAATTACAGCATGGCTGTATGGTTTCCAGAGATGGTGTTCAACGATTGATGCAACCATTTTACACACGTTTTGTGGATATTTTTATGTCATAATATTCTACATCCTTCAGGATTGTGGCTTTATGGCTAGAACCTCCCCCATCAATAAAGATGATGGTGATTTGTTTAATCTAAACTTCACTCTTGAACAATTGCAATCATCCATGCGTGCACATGGCCAGCATCTTTCAGAAGAGACAGCAAAAGCAGCTGCTATACTTTTTACCTTGTCACTGCAATGTCTTTGAAAGTTTGCATGGATGAAAAAAATGTGTAAGTTACTGGCACTGGTAGGGTTGTGGGTTGTGCTCCCCAAATCCAATTCTGACATGATATCTTCAGCAGAAGTACCAAAATAGATTTTGTTTGCGAAAGCTGTTCAAATTAAGTAGACCTACTCTAATGACGTTCATGGCTAAATATGCTTTACAATCAAAAGCTTTACAACCAGCGAAAGAACAGAGGCTGCGGGGGTGAATTGCAGCTGTAGCCGATCAAGCTCGGGTCCAGCTGCATCGCTTCCCTTCCCGCCACCAGCTGGGTGCAGCTTCCCCGGGCCGCATTCCCGACTCTTGTACCCGTTCGCAAGCGTCTACCCGGCTCCCAAAAACTTCCCACGACACGAGACAAGAAGAAGAAAACGACAAGACAAAGTTGAAAGTAGTCACTCACCAAAACAGCTCAAAGTCCCGTCAACTTGCGTCGCGCTGACCTCGCGGTTACCGAGTGCACCGGGAAAGGTATCCAAGAAGACTCCTTGAGGACAAGCGAACAGTTACACCGGGCACCGAAGGCGTGGTCCTAGATCTACCCCACTCGGCGCTCAGTCTGATACCACTTCTCGTCCAGCGCCGGGGCTGCTCCCGTTGTCATGACAACAACAGATCTGCCTCCTATTCATCAGCGCGCAATCTCTCTTTTGGCACAGTCCATTTGGTGTGGAGGGTGGATGGGTTGGAGAAACCACGAGACCGGAAGAGGATAATTAAAACAAGATGATTAATTCCATTAATACTGTTTGTAATTTAAGATCGTAAAGTAATAGTTGTTGTTGAGTGGATGTCTTATGTAGCCTAACATGCAGGTTCTCGTAAGCATATTTGTTAAAACAACTCTACAATTGTTACCTACAAATTAAATCATATGTCTATCTATAACACCCTGAACGTAGTGGAGTGTTACACAATCTTCCTTTCACTTATAAATACTTTTTTTTACTTATTTCTAATATAGTATATTATGATAGATAATTTCGTGTTTACGTTTTGTTTTTTATTTGATGCTTTTTAAAATACACCATCAAATTGCATTTTTCTTGGATGAACCCTTTTTGATAACATCGAGGTTTGATACTAGCATGACGCAGATACTGCTGCGCCCAGACGAAGCCGGCAGGAGTCGAGATAGGTGTATGCTTCACCTGTTATGATAGACCATTAACCATGTATATTCCGGGGCGTGCCGGGATCCAGGAATAGAGATGTATCAGAGCAACAGAGACAGCCCACCATTATTCACTACTTCTACTCTTTCTGCACTGTCTTTAAATAAGGGGGGGGGGGTGGGGAGGGGCTGTTTGGGGTTTCAGGCTCAAGTAGGGGGCAGTTGGAGGTCTTTGGTGCAACTGAAGGTTTTTTGAGAAGCGGGAAATTCTGTTGGATATTTATATTGAAACTAACATGTTTGTAGGTAAGGAATAATTTCACATATAACAATCATTATACTGTACACTTACATATATATCAACAAAGTACTTTCCGAATAAAGCATATCATAGATAGATATCATATTACAGAGAGAACAAACTGTGACTGTTCATAAAAATAGTCTGGTTTATAAATAGAGCTCCGTTGTAAGATATGTAACTATGCAGCCTAAGCAAGCCAATCCCAGTCATTGTGTGCTATTTCTGGGAACAATTATGTAGTCTCCATGACAACACAATCAGGGTGGTCTTTAATTACCTAGCTAGCTAGAAAGAAATCTACTTCTTCTTGCTAAAGTTTTCCTATTAAATCTCTTTCATAGTATTTGTAAGAATAACATTTTACAGTGTGGACTTTCTAGTGAAGGAATGTGAAAATGTTGGTGCAATTGAGATTAGAGCCAGTTTCTAGGAAAATGGTTTTGGGATCATCCAAAACTCTGCCGGAAAGTAAACAAGAATAGAATCCATAAGTTGCCTCAGGAAAGAGTTGCATAGGCCTTGTTCACTTTGTGTGGACATTGCGAATGGATACCATTTTCAATTAAATAAATTGTAATATCTGCAAAACAGTTACTACACAGTTTTTGAGATGATATAATAAATGTATAAAAGGATCATGGACATCAACATTACACATGGAATGATGTTTCTTTTTATTGTCTACATGTGAGATATTTACAAAATATATGTTTACAAATACAGACAATACAAATATGACCAATCACAATTTTTAGATACAGTGATGACTGAAACTCTCCTGACTTTATTTGTTAAGACTAATTCAGCTTAATTAACTGTGCAATTACCCTAAAGCTATAAACAACTTAAATAACAATAATATTATTACATTCATCACAAGCCACGCATATCCATCTCCGGGAGAGATACAAGAATTATTGAGATTAACTCACCCAAACCAACTTAATGCATTATCTTTCCCAACCAAACTTACATCCTACTTGCACATGCAGCAGGAAATAGAAGACATCATCCAGGAACCTCTACACATCACATGACAAGATATCATTGTATAAGCACAATTCTCTTTTTGGATTAGGGGAAGTCAAAAAACTTCACTTGCACCACTCAACTACAGCTGAGCCAAATTAATAAATTCAGTGGCCTCAGTTTCTCTCCCTGTTTTGTCTTCACTAATGACATCATAATGGTCGGCGGGGGGGGGGGGGTGGGGGTTGGTGAACTTTTTCTGCTGCTGCGTCAATGTTTTCTACCCTAAATAGGTCACATTTAAACGGTCTGGGGGGGGGGGGTGGCACAAATTATAACGGTTTAAGGGACACGTGCCCCCAGACCCCCATGTCTGTGTACCTTTTGTATTATAAACTGAAAGTGAGGCTGCATTACCCAGAATCCCCCAGTGATGGGAATTATAGTCATTAGCAGGAAGTTCACTGAATATGTTGTACTACGTCTCACTTTGACTCATGACTGTAAGCGCCATCCTACTGCAGAGATATTTGTGGCTAAAAATGCTTAAATTGCCTGTGTAAGAAGTGTGAATGTCAATAACTGTTGTTTACAAGCTGAATGTTTATTTACGATATTAACATTTTGAGGAGGGCAATAATAAAATAACAAATACAGTTTCAAGCTCAATAAATGCAATCTTGGTGGCATTGTAACCTTCAATATTTTTATTCTAGAATTAAGAAAGCATTATTACAAATTTAGGAATTGAGAGTTTCAGTTTTAAAATGCTAAAGGGTAGATTATATACAATGTGTTTGTTTGTCCCCAGCTATTTAAGTCAGACAGTTAATTACTTCAATGCAACTCCAGTTAACTTATAATTGGAAACAGCAGAGATAGAGGTTCATATCATATAACTCAGAATAGAGTACATTACTGCCACTGGTGCCCTGAATTGAATTCACCCAGTTTATACTGTGTCTGGTATTGATGATGATTAATGAGGATTGTTTTTCAGTTAAATCAACATTTATTGTCGCAGTGCTGCCAAACTGTGTTTACTATAAGCCATTAATAATAATAAAATAACATTGAAACATTTTTAAAGGATGAATCACATATTTTTGTATAGTGCTTTGCATTGTACTTTTTTATGTAGCTATTTGTGTTAATATATAAAAGATATTAATTTTTAATATAAAAAAAATTCAGACGTCAAAATAACAATACATTTCAGACTGCTGTATAAATATAAATTACAATCTCCAATAAAACATTACTGTGTGTAAATAGCATAACATGTTAAAACACTATACAGCTATGGTTAAATGTAATATAATTCAAAATAAAATTATATTGTATTACCAAAAACAATTGCTTTTGAGTCACCTGTTGTGTAAAACTGTTGCCTTCCATTTCAACATTTCCCACAACCAATGTCCCGGCTGCCTGACTGCCTGACTGCCTGACTGCCTGACTGCCTGCCTGCCTGCCTGCCTGCCTGACTGACTGACTGCCTGACTGCCTGCCTGACTACCTGACTGGCTGGCTGTCTGACTGTCTGACTGACTGCCTGACTGCCTGACTGACTGACTGACTGCCTGACTGCCTGCCTGACTGCCTGACTGACTGACTGACTGACTGACTGACTGACTGACTGACTGACTGACTGACTGACTGACTGACTGACTGACTGACTGACTGACTGACTGCCCATCCTACACTTGTAGCATCAAACCTACACATGCCCGCACACATGCGTACCACATAAATCAGTTGTTGTGTGGTTATAGCCATGCTCCAGCCCACACAGACACCCAGGCAAGCCCTGCCTCTGGCCACGAGACTGACAGGAATGCAAGCTTTTTACTGTGTTGAGGGAACAGCTAGACGCACGAAGAAGAAATTCCTTCAAAAAAGCTACTTTTGTGAGAAAAAAACACCTGTAGGATTTTTTTAAAGCAACGTTATTTTGATACAGGACAAAATGTAAATATTCACATGTTGTTGTTAAAGTGACATATTTCTTAAAGAATTCAAAGAATAGTGTTGCTGCCTAATCAGGGTGTATTAAGGATTGTGGAAACTGTGTCTGTAAAATCTGTAATGTTACCCAGGAGTAAAGTTTTCAATTAATAATTGTGAGTTGGAGAGGGTGATCCCCATGACACCTCAAACCCTATAGCAGGGACAAGGGCATGGGCAGTATAACCAGTGCATGTGGTGTGTGTGTGTGTGTGTGTGTGTGTGCACGCGTGTGTGCATGCATGTGTGTGTGTGCGTGCACATGTGTGTGTGTGTGTGTCTGTGTGTGTGTCTGTGTGTGTGTGTGTGTGTGTGTGTGTGTGTGTGTGTGTGTGCGTGTGTGAGTGTGTGTGTGTGTGTGTGTCTGTGTGTGTGTCTGTGTCTGTGTGTCTGTGAGTGTGCATGCATGCTTTAGCCTTATGTACTGTGCCTATGCACTGTTAATGTGGAGCATGTGAACAAAATATGTTTGAAAAGAGTTGTGAAACATTAAGCATCTATTTAATACCACATGTATTACAGTATTGTTATGACAGATGATATTTATTTACAGTTGGACACAGTTGTTTGTCCATCAGTGCACGGGAGTCACTGGAACAAATGGACCTAGTGACACATTGGGTGTGGATGTTCTCTGGGTATAAATTAACTGCTAGAATGAAGTTTACCCTGTGGACTGTCCCAGTGAGCAATCACATTCCAACAGGGCGTAGTTTGGGGACAATGAACCTGTTACTACAAACCTCAGCTCTCAGTCACACAAAAACATACCATTTCTTCATGATTAGAACCATTGACTCAGCCATTTATCCCACACAATCAATGCAGTTAACAGACGCATTCAACACAAGTGAAATATTTTATACAACTAGTGAATGTCTGTAGGTGGAACGTTGGAAAAAAGTTGCTGTGTATGTGTGTGTGTGTGTGTGTGTGTGTGTGTGTGTGTGTGTGTGTGTGTGTGTGTGTGTGTG
Source organism: Oasisia sp. SBJ-2009 (assembly GCA_964017155.1). Classification (NCBI taxonomy): domain Eukaryota; kingdom Metazoa; phylum Annelida; class Polychaeta; order Sabellida; family Siboglinidae; genus Oasisia; species Oasisia sp. SBJ-2009. The sequence continues at coordinate 10,644,403 of OZ024862.1, forward strand.
TGTGTGTGTGTGTGTGTGCTTATGTGTGTGTGCTTATGTGTGTGTGTGCATATGTGTGTGTGCTTATGTGTGTGTGCTTATGTGTGTCTGCATGTTGCGCATGTGTCTGTGTGTGTAAGAGTGTGTGTGTGCATGTGTGTGTATGTGTGTGTGTGCATGCATGTGTGTGTGGATATGTATTTGTGTGTGTACTTGTGCATGTAAGTGTGTGTATGAGTGTGTGTGTAGGTTCACATATGTATATTTTTGTGCATGCAAGCATGCATGTGCACATGTTTTGCTGACAAATAGCATGCACCATAGCATCAAATACACACACCACAAAGACAACCACACACACCATCAGTGATAGCAGAAATCTAACCCAACTGGGTGTGTATATGAGATGGAGTTTAAGAATGGAGATATTTCTGGCTGTCTGTGCTGCATTCCTGTCTGCCACCAGAACAACACATTATAGTAAACAGGCAGTTGCCAGGCTATTATCAACTCACTGCACTTTAGGGGTTCTTATCTAATCAGCAGTTGCTTTCAAAACAGAAACACTGTTCTTTATCAACTCCAGCAGGCAGCAGATGGAAACAGTTCAGTGGCAAATAGCTAATAGATGGTGCTTGGTCACCCACATGTATATATATATACATGTATATATATATACATGTATATATATACATGTATATATATATACATGTATATATATATATACACACACAAATATTAATAGTGAACTCTATACAGGGTGTATATGTAATATAGTCTATTAGGGTTATATGGGTCTAGTATGGTTATACATGTACTTGTCTATGGGTCTATTGTGGTTATATTGTATTACAATTCAATGTAACAATTAGTTAACGAACAATGTAGCTCTCTCCAGTTGGTCTATTATGGATTTGATTATATAAAATTTAGCAACATTTGTTGATGACCTGTAAATATTTTGTCGATGCTTCTTCATAATACTCTGACACTTTCCCCATGACACAAACACTTTAATTCCGTCACCTGTTACTCCGATATTTTGGGCTGCATCATCAATTCCCAGATAGTGCCCACCCGACACCCAGGACTGAGGGAGTGACTGGGTAATAACTCCCACACACTGCTGGGAAGAAATCATCCCATCATCCCACCCAGGCAAGGGAGGAAGGGTGCCACCAGCCCATGGGCGTGACAAGGTTACTCCCAAAACGTGGAGTTTAAGATAACTTTTCTTCTGTCATTTTGTGTGATGTACAAGTGGAGTTGCATTTAACACCAGTCATATAAACTGTACATATCTACACACCATAAATGGATATATGTGTTGGTTAACTGTAGAAAAGTGCAGTGATAATAGTACAAATATTGTTAATGGCTCCAATAATGGTTTATTGTAGTATAATTAACTTACTTACTTAAAGTAAGTTAATTATACTACAATAGAGTGCAGTGGTTCAGTGGTAGAGCTTCGGACTCTCGACTACGAGAACCTGGATTCGAATCCTGTACGCGCTGCGGTGTTAAAAAACCTTGGGCAAGTTTTTAAACTCTACAATGCTCCAGTACCTGGCTATAGACTGTGGTGGATATGTGTTTGAGCAGTCTTCGTACATTAATTGTAGCATATGACTGGATGCTTCCCAGAGAAGCCGAGACGGTGTCTGAGTGAACAGGTCTGTCAGGGAAGTAAAGTGTAAAGCGCTTTGAACGGTCCTGAGGACTGGATACTGCGCTATATAAGAACTTGCCTTTACTTTTTTAGTGCTGGTGGTTTTGCACCCGGTTGCCTGTCCTCTGTGAGTCTGCCTGTTATTGCCAGACTTCTGGGGAAGAACCAGTTTCCATAAGTCTCCCCTCCCCCTACACTGGGAGGTGTGTAGTGTATACACAGCTGTGGGTAAGGGTGTGGAGATTATTGCCTGCTAAATCAACAGATAATCTCCAAGTCTGCTGCACTGGCTGGTGCATGGACTGTAGATTAAAGAAACTGTTTATCTGATGTCTCAATCCCTGGGGTACAACGTCATCTGCCCATGAACTGGGGGAATCTAAAATATGTGATAAATGTAGGGGTCTAACATTATGAAGATAGGTATGCCATGATGAAGGCCAGAGCTATACATAGATCTACTTACATACTACCTGGACTTCTTGGTCATTAATACACCATTATGGTCTTATCTAAATCACAACTGCTGGTCTCTGATTTATTATCAACAGGTTAATTAGTTAATCAATTCAATTAAACAAATGATGAGCATGCAGTTGTGCATTTTACCTATGTACAGTAAACAATACTGGAATAATACTCCATAATATACCGTATTCGCCTGTGGAAACGCCCACCCCCGGGTAAATGCCCACCCCCTACTTCAGGCTAAATAACATTAAACACCCACCCCCCATGTATCATTGAGGATCCATGCCGCCGAAGTAAAATCACTGATATTTCACCTAATATCGCCCATAACACTCCACTTCATACACTTCCCCAAACCATATTTTTGTGAAATAAACTTGCCTCGGCAGAATAAGTATCCTTGCTTTTAAAACATATCCATGGTATTTTATCCAAATTCTAAATGGATATAAGACTTTTGATGAAAAAAAACGTTTTTTTCATAAGTGAAATATTATATGTGCACACTACATCATCAAGATGTGTGTTAACACCTGGCGAATGTCGACGATTTCAGTGGCTTTAGTGATGTGAATGATGATGACCAGTAACTCTGAGCGAATTCTGAACAGTATTGTATATAAGCTTTGATGAAATCAGAACATTGTTTAAATAAATGATTGTTAACAGACTAAAGTTATGACCTGGTAGTGTACATGTTAGCAATAGCACATGATACATGATAATTGTTGACCTTGCCCTTTAGCTTGTGAAACATGGCGACAATCCATAAAAAAAAATACTCATTACTGGTATTCAAACGTTCTGGCCGAACATTCGTGTAAACGTCCACCCCCAATACTGGCCTATATCCAATATAAACGCCCTGGGCGTTTCCACGGGCGAATACAGTATCTTTCAAATTAAATTTGTACTGTATTAATTCAGGTTCATGTAGTTTTTAAACTGTTATTTGGAAAAGGATTAACTGATATAGTAATACATTTCTGCTCAACCAAAGAAATGAATAGCTACAAGATTAGCTACGTAACATAATGATGACATCGATCTTTACTTTTATTACGTTTGTCCATTGTCCAAATAACTTTACATTACCGGGTAGTTAACATATTTCTATAATACTGCAACTATTCCTTTGCTTCATAGTGGCTATATAGTAGGTTGACAATAATATTTTCTTTGAACATGGCAATGAGAACAGTAATCCTTAGATGATTATTTCATTCATAAGTCACACAATTACTATTAACTATACATTTAAAAAATAAAAGCATCAACTGCTGTAACTTATTTGTGCTACAGTGAAACACATCCTGGTGGACTGAGCTGTCTCAAATCAAATCAAATCTTATTTCGTAACAACAAGGATACATATACATTAGCAATCAAAACAAAAACAAAAAGTGTTGTTACGTGGTGGTCACATGGCACATAATGTGCCGTCTTCCTGTGACCCCAAAACATAAACTTATAAAATACAGACACATTTATACGTATACAAGAAAAAATATTAAATCGTTGTTCTCAATATAATTAATTTGACGATATGATTTATTTTACAACTGACTTGACAACGGACTGGGAAAATAAAAAAACCTTTGTAAATCCAAACAGTTTGTCTTTTTGAATAAACGATTTTAGTTACACTCTGCATTGACACTGATGGAGAGTACTGGGGTCATACAGGTCAACCTTTGGGGTCAAGTGGCCTGGCAGGGGCAGGGTGCACTGAACCCAGATGGGAAACTAGAAAGGCCACAAGGGCACCTGGAGTTACCCTCTATGCCTCACCTATCAACAAGTCAGTAACTGACAATACCCCGTAATATATCAGAGTTATGCAAGTTCAACTTGAATGTACAGTAACTGTGTAGCAACAAAAAAATTACATCTGGGGCAGATCCAGAGGGTGTATAATTTAGGGGGGCCCAAACATGTGGTGCTGTTGAATATTCTTTACTGACACATTGAAAAAGATCTTGTTGGCTACTTTGGATCCACCAAAATCTTTGTTTGATACAATTGATTGAACCACCACATGTATCATCTTTGGGACATGAAAAATTACTCTTAGAACTTTTTTGAAAATTTCAAATGAAGACAAATGTTATCTCTTAAAAGACAGAATGAATGTATGTCTAATGAGATGGAAAAATCAGTTGGCACATACCAGGTACCCTGGAGAGGGGGGTATATACCACAATGAGCCCACTCCCCAAATATAGTTCATCAGTCCACCACCCCATCACCCTCATGCCATATAACAAATGTTTACACCAATGTCGCTGTAATGCTGCTGTGTATTTGGTTTCTTTCCAAGATGTTACAAAATGGTACAACTTCCTCTACACAACAAGTGGTCGGGTACACATGCCTGCACTTCTTGGCAGACAACTGAGAAGTATAAGGCCAAATCACTGATTGCATCCCAGGGTGAAAGCAACAACTCCAGCCCTCTCCCCAGCCCTACCCACCTGGTCCCGTGAGTTGGGATATGTTCCTGCTGTTGCAATAAAAATCCCACTACATTCAGCTTGGAGGGCTGTCCACAATTGTCAATAGTTACTGATTCGATCGTCCAAAGCTTGCAAGTAATGGGAATAGTTAAAGCCTGCATGCAAATTATAGAAATATTGACTGCACATGAAAACTTCATACCACCATAAATATTATAAGATATGCCCTGTATGTGTGTGTGGTCATAATACTGCAACCAAGCCACATGCCATACAATCTGGAAAGTTACAGATATTTTAGAGCTAATTTTGAGGGAGGTGGTCTGATTTATAATGCTCAGTGTGAAAACCTAAATGTTGATTGTTTGAATGAACAACCCCTTAAAATGAGTGAGTGAATAAACTTTCAGGGTTGCCACTCATGGAAGCTTTCAAAATTCCCTGACTTTTCCCCCGACTCAAATTTCATTTTCCCTGACCATGCTAGCTGAATAATCATGAACATTTATGCACGATGTACATATAATTACCAATTAACCATGTTAAAATTGCCAAAAGAACAGTTATGGCATTATTACAACAGCCAACTGAAGAACGTATGGTATCCACATTTTTAGCAGCATATGTTTGTAGTATCAACATTGTTTCACGCGATCGTTACGCGCAATGAATTTGAGTTCGCGGCATCGCGGCGTTACGCGTATGACATGAGAAAGTCAAATTTCCCTGACTTTCATGGGATTTTCCTGTATTTCCCTGACTTTTCTCAAAATCTTTCCCTGACCCAGCACAAAATTCCCTGACTTTTCCCTGTCCAGTGGCAACCCTGGCTTTGTCGCTTCAGTTTCCCACACAATTACATGGAACAATACTGGAATGATAGCTGCTGGCTAGATGGCCACCCCTGTATATGTGCCATATCACATAGCCAAGTGCGTTAGTAGAACTTAATTACCAGTATTTAGCAAGCACAACGCTGAGGAATTAGACCAAAGTTTTACCTGAAGACACTTTAGCTAGTCACTGACCACTGTTCACCACAAGTTTCTTAATTAATACATCACTTTTTCTGTCCTCATGTGTAAAATACTTTTTTCTGACGAAGGATAACTACAGCTATAACTGCATTTATGCACGTGTGTGTGCTTAGTTTGGTGTTAACTTGGCAATATAATTTCTGTCTGGAGAAGAACCAAATGGCCCGGTAGTAAAAAGGCTAATTCTTTTACTTGGGCAACTATTTTCTTTTTTGATAATGTACGAGGTAGTGCAAATACCCCATATTATATAACAAGGAACACTATCTACATTATACAACACGTTAAAGAATTTCCCCAGAAACTCAGACAATTCACCAACACAACAGACAAATTTCATACAAGTATAAAACATGCTAAAATGAGGATGCCTGCTCCTAGCTTTCATCGTTTTTAAATTTAGTATTACATTCTTATGACTACAACATACAATGTCATATTGAGGGTTTATTGCTTTAAAAATTGTGTTTGGTTATTTTATTAAGCTCGGAACATTGTTTGCAATTTGAAAGATTCCACCCATATGTTCAAACTGTAAACAAAACATCCAGTATAAAAACAACCCGATAGACAATAATGCCAAGGTGAGCAGAGTTAACCACAATACCCTTTGATGTTCACCTTTCCCACATTCTCAACAGCAGATTCATGTTACAAATTACTGCTCTACCAATTCTGGGCAGAAAGCAGGCACTCTTTTAACAGTATTATAAAATGGTTGCAAAATAAAAAGCACAGTTTGGTGATTACAGAATGCTATGCCTTTTGAATCAGTTGTGCACAGAAACATAAAGAATTCAATATACAGACATTCAATCAGAAGACCAAACGATAGGCACATTGCAATATGAAAAGGGGAGAATTCCAACAAACATTTATTCCAACAAATAAACAAGGCATACAAAACAGTTCAGTACTGTGGCATGTCCATTTATAACTTAGTTATCATGTCAGTCTCAGAATGGTTAGAAGTGTTGCCAATTTGCCAGAGCTACAAAGTACACATGAATGATCAAAATCATGATTTGTAGATTTTTGATTAATTACCCTTAAAGTTAGTTTAAGACACTTCAATTAACTGTTTATACTTTAATGTAAACATATCAAAGCATTTGCAGTATACGTTTTGATGTAAACAAATTGACAACTCTGGGAAATATACAGGTTGCCAAAAGTTCACAACTGCTGCTTTATATTCTACCAGCATCATATTTTTTTATTTAGAATGACCTTTATTTTAGACTTTATATGCTACTGTCTGGATGTCACTCTGACTCAATCGTGAAGACTTATTACAATAAATTCATCTGCAATATGCACATTTCAAAATCACACAAGTAAAAGTATTAGCAAACCTTTATTATGTCATGACACGTCATTTTTCAATTCATGCATGACAACTAAATGCAGCAAGAGAAAACATATTCCCCACATTTTTTTACTGCCATTTAATTTGGTAAATTCAATCATTAGGTGTAGGAAATATAAACCCAATATGTGTATCAATACACCGACATTTCATTAAGTCACAGTTCCATGCAATCATATATTGATATTATAATAATTGCCATGCCAGGATTCTTATTGCGGGATGGAATGCTACAGAATTTGGTTGTTTGTTAGTGTTAGATAATTCAGGTCTGTCTCAATGACACTCAAGAACTCTCAAACAATCTGCTCTCATTCATACAACAAATCCACACAAATGTGATGCAACACCCAACAGTTACACACAGACAGACAGACACATCTCTCAAGTAAAAAATGGCTATAAAATGTTATGTACTACTAAATTCATGTCATGACAACAAACTGCACATGGCAGCATCTTCAAGTGAAAGCGCCAATGCCACCTTGCACTGTCCTTACTATTTACAACTTGCATGTTATCGTATATACAAAGACAGATTTGCATACAATCTGCCCGAATGTTCACCACTGGTGTAGTAATCCCTGATCAGTTGCCGAACTGTTGTGACCTAGCTCTCGCCAGGGTGCACTGAACGAGCAGGGTTGAGCTACTTCTTATTGGGCGTACTTTGGCACTGCGGCTGTTCGAGAACAAACTCACTTAACACTTCCTGCGACACTATGGACTGTTCACAATCAGACGTCGGAATCGCATCCGACTGCAACGTTGTCGTCGGAACTACTTCCTGCTGTAGCGGTACTTCTTCTACCTGCTGCGTGATTTGGATCGTCTCTCCCGTGTCTGTGCGGACCACTTGGATACGCTCGTGTTGTGAGGGCAACGATATTGCCATCTGCATGCCGTCCTGGATCTCACCAGGCTGGATTTGCTGCAATGGAAATATAGTCCTGGCTGATTACACTGCTTCTGGAAAGAAACAGAAATCCCCTCATATCACCCTGAAAACAGTCGCACTTCACTCTAATGCGGTATATTCTGCTAGGGGTGCCGCCACAACCAAAAACACAACAGAAGCAGCCAAAGTCAATGTGCTGGTCATGCAGTATATGCACATTTTTTAAGCTTATTAGATTGACAGCCAGTGTCAGTATGTATCATGTTAAAAAATGCCTCATACTGTAGATTGCTGAACAACTAAAATTCACGAATTGTGTAATTTTTTTAAATTATGAAACATGCCACGATGCAAACTGAACAATAATATGTGACCACTGATCTAAAAGCATAACCTGGTTCTCAGCAGCCAAAACATATAAATGAATCGACACTTCGCCAAAGTCGGTAAATAATAAAATCTATCATAACTACATTCACTATTGGGTTGACTTTGCCTTTCAATCAACCACAATGTAGAGTGCACATTTCCCCTGCCAAATCAAGAGACAGATGACCCCAGATATGACCCCAATCAGTGAACCTATAGAGATTTTCACAGTTACCCCCGTGTGAGATCTACTCCTTCACCAGGTGCAAGGCACCAAGAGTTCTCAGAATCTCTTCAAGCAATGACTAATCGCCTGGTTTCAAAATGGCAACAGGACAAATGAAACCAACACCTCAATGGACAGTCTGGCGATCTACCATGCTACCACCCTGGTAACGCTACCCCACTATGGCTACTGGGGTAAGCAAGAAAACACCCTGCGACTCACCACGACCTGCTCGCCCTGCAGGATCTGGATCTGGTGCGTCTGCTGTAGCTGGGCGACCTGCTCCGGAGTCGCGTGGATCACCTGGATCTCTCCCCCGGAATGTTGGATGATGTCAGCCGCAGACGTCGCAGTCAACACGTTGTGTCCACCCATACTCATATCACCCTGGCAACACACGGTCACGGTCATTACAAATGAGGATATAGCAGTTAAATAATTTTTTTCTGGCTAAATTATAGATTGGGTATTACCAAGAAAATATATACTAACATTTCAGTGTCAGAGTCCCATTTTAATTGTAACTGTCATTGTCAGCCATTTTAAACAAATACCGGCATATTTTAAGCACTGCCAGTGTTACTGGACAAGACATGATCATAATTCTTGCAAATCCTTGATCAGTATAAATTACACTATGCAACTGGTGGAAAATTAAATAAAACAATAGTTGTTTGGAAATAAATCCTGATTTAACAATTTCAATGAGTGACGTCTTTATAGTGGGCATTCATATTATGCCGCTTGAATAATTAGCATGCAGACATTGTTTTTATTTCTGTAAAAGCCACACATACCTGCTGGTGAATCTGCAGTACGTCGTCACTACTCTGTTGTGAGTTATCACTCATTGAGTCCAACTCCCGCATCTGGTCTCGTATCTGGTTTGCCATCTGCTGTTGCACGTGGATGTAGGTAGGCGGCGCCTTGCCACGGAAGGCCTTCACCATCAGGGGCAGGCCACGCTGTTTGCGGCGAAACGCTGTCCGGCACTTGGAGTCGATGTTCTGTTTGATTCGGTGCCAGTCGGTCTCCGTGATGCCAAACCGGTGGATCAAGTGACCTGAAAACGGCACAAACAACCTCCTCTTATCCAACTACAATTTGACCAGTCTGTGCATGTGTGTGTGTGTGCGTGTGCACACCTAAGTGAATGTGTGTTAACGTTTTCCTCCAATAAAAACAATACCCATTAGGGCCGAGCCATACGTAAGTGTTACACTTCTGTTCAATCCTTTCCCAACAACACTTGTGATTATTATTTCTTACATTTTGAATATGTTGTATTTTGAAATAATGGTATGATGAATTTTTTTTAATACATTACTTAATGGTACTTGATTTACTTTCTGTTTGCGTTGTGCATTTGACTGGGAACAGCATTTCAAACGTAAATGTTATTATGAACAAAGAAGTGTGACTAACATCGTATGCCGTAGATCATGAGTGGGTCGAGTTGTTTCTTGCCGTGTTTGCCCATGCCTGACAGGTTGGAGCACGCCTGCATGTCACGGTCAAACAGGTAGTCCAGGAGGGTCAGACCCATCTTCTCTGCCGTCCGACAGTTAGACGTGATGTGCAACATGTCACTGCAACAGCCACGACAGTTAGATGTGATGTGCAACATGTCACTGCAACAGACACAACCGTCAAACTTATGTACAACTACATCTGTATTCAGTCTGCAGCTGACACATGCAAACAGGAAGCAGCTCTGGCCAATACAAAGAGGGTGAACCCGTGGGTTAGAGACAGGGTCAAGTACTCCGTCTGTCCACAACATATTACACATTTACCTAACAGACTCTGCAGCACCCTTCATTTTCCATGGTATAGACATCAGGTAGATTGCAGATATGGCTTTTAATCTCTTCCAAAAGACAGCCTGGATACAGTTTTGTGATAATTGATCAGACCACAAGTTGTAATCTTGATCAACAATCTTATCAACAGCCTTTCATAAATCATGATCAGTGATCAGCTCAATTACTTAATTTGCAGTGTCATGAAATTAAGAGAACAATAACATGATAACTTCTACTGCACATAAATCATTGGAAACCAAGGTCACAGCTCGCTCATCAACACAAAAGGTTTGATCGATTTCAGAGTCAATAAACATTCCAGTTGTCAACAAATGGATTGATAGATAATAATGAAGTCAGAATAATACCTACAGAATCCCAGTATCCAGATGTTTCAAGTGCACAACCAAAACCACGATCCCATAACAATAATTATACCAAACCAGGTAAATCATTTAGTATGCACTCAAACATACCATGCATGCAAAAACTGTGATGTATACTTTTGATCAAGGTTTACAATGAAAAATCCCCCCCAATTTTGTTTTTTTCTTACCCCATTTTAGATTCGTTTTGCAAAAACACAAACCAGTCTAATAATATGCTAATTCATTTGCACAATAGTTTTGTTTTGCCTTGGAGGAATTTTTTTGACAAACTAGTATTTTGACCAGGTCCAATAAACAATAGTAAAAATGACAAAAGTAATATAAGGTGATTCATATGTTTGCATGGTATCTGATCTAGGTATACATCAATAACTATTCAAACACTGCAAAGATCTGAATTCAACGAACACAACTGATCATATCAACTGATGGTGGAGTGTTAACATCTTCAAGTTCACAAACAACTGGTGAGTTATTATACTTATATTATATAATGTTTGTTCCCAGAGACATACACTAAGCTGCCCAGGGGTTGGGATGTACATAATCATGTGATCGAGGTCACATGAATCATAATCCTACACAGAAAGAAAACGAAACTTTCTAATCACAGAAACTGCAGATATACAAGATCAATAGAAGTGTCATTTCACTATCTTCCCTTGCGACTGGGCTGTGTTGTCCTTCAAACACGGAGAGGATAAATGGCCAAAATGCTTCCAAAACACTGTTTAAATAGTTTGTCATAAAAACTGCCTGTACAATAACAAAAACTGCACACTGTAAAGCATACATGTGTTGTGCAACCACAAGCACTGAAACTTTTCAAGTTGGTCTATTTGATAGACCATTGAAAACTGCAACACACCTTTGTGATAAGTGCAAAGCTTTCACCAAAACATCTACCACATAGGATATGTAAATTTGTCATTTAGAACGAAATCTCTCGGGTATTTGTCCCTGCCCCTGGGAACAAAGCAAGTGAACACTACTGGCCACACACAATGTCTCTTATGCTACTGGCATCAGCCCAAACAACAGGTGCAACCAAGACACTCCCAGGCAACCAAAAATTAAACGCACATGTCAGAATTTCTGCCCCACCGCTGAACACTTTTTCTTCTCACAAACAATGGTCAAGAGTCATTGACTCTACAGAACAACAGTAGTCGTAAACAAAAACATGGACTGTTTGCTAGATTAGCACATCATAAAGTCGACACTATTTGATTGTAAAGTTCGAGCTTTCACTGCACACACGTTATGAACTATGAAATACTTTTAATTAAAAAATACAGATAATCAGAATTACACACATGTTCATTTCAGCACATTACTATAATAAATAAAACTTTCTATTAATACCATATCATTGGTAATCTGAACTAAGAGTTGCAGCAAACAAATCACCAATAAATATTGATAAATATCATCAAAGTGAGGGACTGTTAAGCTTCTGATAAAAAACAATTCTATAGGAATGTCAGATTTTTGCTGGTCAGTTAGACTTGATTGTTACACAGGACAACAGTGAATTCATTCTCTGTATTTCACCGCACCAGTGCAAGTGCTACCCTCTGTGTCTACCCACCTGGGTGTGATGGGAACTCGCACCCTCATCTCGGGGTTGTTTTCATCACCTAGCCATGAGCCATTGGGAAAATCCTCTGCAAGTAAAAATGATGTGCAGACCTTCACAGATAAATGTCTCGGTCATTAGCCTAAGTGAACCAAGTAAACTTCTTATAAATTCATTTTGCGTAATACAAAACGTATATTTCACTTATTGCAATGAAAAACATTTTAAGCGAATAACCATATTTTGTGGCAACTATTTAAATGCCAAAGTTGGAATATTTTAAGTGGCACACTGAGCAACAGTGCTGCCCAGATCATACTTCCACGGGATGTGGTGAGCCCTCATCCCACTGGACAGGGTCAGAGCTGATACACGTCTTGTCTTCCACTTACCTTCTGTGTTCAGTGTGATGAGTGTGACGTTTGGCCCCAGGCTGTGGATGTTGTGGTCAGATGACGGACTGGTTGATGCACTCTTGTCTACACAAAACAACAGTTCATTGTATTACATGTACACAACAAGAGTGTACATTTACTTGTACACAACAAGAGTGTACATACAGACCATCTGTGTAATTATCTGTGTTGAATAAACTTAATTTATACAATCATTTAAAAAAAAATTGGCAGTGGCAATGCTTGATGAAATTCACGCATATAATTCTGAACAAGATTTAGACAAACGACACTTCCGTCAATTTCCCAGTGGCAATTGGTAATGTCAACTGTTTTGCAGTACAACTTACTTGAATGATATTCCCTCTCCTGGGGCAGACCCACAATCACTGCACTGTTCCGTCGGCCGCCTGAACCAGGAGTTCTGTCAACACAAACACACATGTAACACACAAGCTTCACACAACAATCTAAACACAAATGTGTTACATGATTTAAGAGTTTATTTTGAAAGAATTGGATGGAGAAATTGAAGCAAAACGGCCGATTTTTGAATGTTGACGTACCTGATCATGTGCTTATGTGACGTCACGAATGGCATCAGGAATGTCTGCTATTACTGTTTAGAATTTGCAGATTTTAGTACTGTTAATTTGGTCTGTTTGGCAGCATTAAGAATGTAATGTGAAGAGCAGACAGCTTTGTTTAATAACAATGACAGGAACAATAATAGTAAACATTCTCTATTCACAATAACCTTATTAAGTATATATTTTATCATCATCAGGTTTGTAAGTTTAAAATATAAATGTACAGGTAAATTTATATACAAAACTGCAAAACATTATGGACATAAAACAGTATTTTGTATAATGAGGTAGGTAAACGAAAAATATTAAATTTATGACAATAAAAAATTAGAACTGCATGACGAATATTGGTAAAATATATAGCATCACTAAATAAAGTAAACGGCTCTGTTAAAACAGTTGCCTACCCAGGTTTGTAGAACGAGGAGTCGGCTCCATCCGGCCGCAGCTGCAGCAGCAGCTGGTCAAACTTCTCCTCCAGGTACTTGGTGCGGAGCACCACCGACTCCAGCTTGTTCTCCATCGCGTCTAGCCGCAGGCAGATCGCCTTGTTGATGTTGAACAGGATTTGCTACAACAAACACACATCAACAGTAAGTTTTATTTGATAGGACTTTATAATAACTAGGTTCTATGAAGTGTTCATAACCAGTTCTGCGTGTCAGCAAATAGCTCAGATGAGCTAATGTTATCAAATTCACATGTAAACCGACGTTAAATAATTATAAAGCTTCTTGTATCTTGTCAGCGAAGTCTGGTTCCTTTCTTCGGGAATATGATTCCTGGAATACAGTTCTACCATGCACCCAGGGTTCATACAGAAAGTGTGTAATCAAATTCAAGAACATTCAAGGAAATAGGACTTTTTCAAGAACATTTTATGTACAATAAAAAAAATCAAACATGTCAGATACAAACAGCAGTTTATTGAAAGAAAACAGAAAAATAACGGGTGCTGTCCACAGAATTACTGGTCGCACTGTGTGACTTCCAAGTCCCAACAGCCACTTCACACATCCTTCAGTGACAGTCAGTGTGGCAAGTTTATTCTCGAGTTCCTTCTGCACCACTTGTCATTATAACTGTATATTTGCCTATGTTGGATAACTCTCATCCTAAACATGATCAATCAGGATTCCCAGGCATATTTATGTTTAATAAATATTGCATTTTGAGACCCAAATAGCGCTCCAATTTGTACCAGTCGCAAGTACAGCGGTGCATGCGTCACGACGCCGTGCACATAGACTGAGCGATAAACAGTTTGTTTATGCCGGCCGCGCTGTCTTTTCGACCGCGAAAGTCTGCTAAGACGCGCTATTTAAAAACATAAATATGCGCAAGATGATGTTAAATGAATGAATTAACAAAATTAAATGTTGGCAAACATAGTTATAATGGCGAAACTGAGGTGGGTCCGATTTCTGCATAAGTGCCCATGTTCGTCTTGTTCGTTTCTTGCAAACATTGCATACTGCAACCTTGTCATCAGCGCGATCTCTAACCATCAAATCTTTAAATTTGGTGTCAACCAGCCACTAATCCCGAAACTTGCAATTTCCAAGTTGGCGAGGCATGATTTAAAACGTTCCAACTTCCAAGTAACTTCCAACATGCGCACGAATTAAAAATCGTAAAATGCAAATGGCGTCGCGTAGAAAATAAAGCAAACACGGCCCTAATTGGTCATTCGCTCTTGAACGAACCAATAGAAAACGGTGTAGCATTAGCCTATATCAGGTGGCGCCATCTACTGAATCAAACTACCACTAATTCATCAACTCCCAACTCCCGGCTTTCCGCCATTTTGTTTGACACAATTCGCCGAGTTTTTTCATACATTAGTAATGATTATTTGATACAATGCCAATAAATATTATCCCCTCATACAAATTGTTAGTTATGTGCATGAAAATCAGATTCAAGAACATTCAAGAACATCCAGTCAAATTCAAGAACATTCGAGGGTACTCGAATGAAAAAATCAAATTCAAGAACATTCGAGACTTTCGGCGCCCTGTGCGAACCCTGCATGCACCTGTAAGATGATTGTCATATACTTTTGTTGTGCGAAATAACTACGACATTCCCACAATTCAGTTCCAGATAAGTGCATATTTTTTATTTATACGATACCTACAAACTAATAAAACAACAATTATTAGAAATCTTCCTAATTATCACCCTGGTATAAGGTAAGTTACAAACTATATGTGTGAGTGTATCTGCTGTGCATGCTGTTGGCGCACACGTACTTTGATAGACTGTGTCTGGTCCACAGTCAGCTCTGAGTCGTCAGTTCGGAGGCGCTTTGGGGACGGTTCTCCAGTGCTGTCCATCTCTGGTCAAACAAAACCAACATTATCAATCTGTCATCAGCAACATGACATGTCAATCAAAATCATCAAACCAAAACCCTAATCTTCGTCATCACTGTCATTTAACAGCAGTGTTTCCAGGGTTAGCTCAGTTCAGTTCGGCTTTCTCCAATGGGTTTTGTGTTACACATGCCATGAGGTGATACTCACGGCGAGAAACCTAACCACAGCGAAAAGCAGTCATTCTGTAGCTATCAGCTAACTATTTCAAACTGAGTTAGAGATAGATGCATTTTTCTGCAAATATGAAATACTTATTGTATCAAAACAATGGTTACAAATCACGCCCACTGTCGTTACTAACCAATGTAACCAATGGCTAGATTGCCTACATTATATCTACTTATATTAGGACTACAGAACGTGTTCTACATGATTTTCAAGCATTACCGTCTTCTATGGCATTGATGGACAGCTGGACGGCCTCAGTGAGGGAATGGTCTCCTCCACCAAGACCATTTCCATCCGTCTCGGACATTTGGACTGGCACACTATTCATCAGAGTTCCTTTTAGGACGGATCTACAAAACAAATCAGTTTGTGTAATTTAAATGACAATGCAGCTATGCCAACTACCTGTATACCACATGTGGCACATGACACAATGCATAATGTTCAATATACTGTGTAATATATATATATATAAATTGATATATTATATTAAAGACTGCAAATGGAAGTATTTATGTATGAAAAAAAAGTAATTATTATGCCACCTAATACGATCATGGACAATTCAACATTTTGCATATTAATATTTTTGAATACTGACAGCACTGATGCCATCCAAATGAAGCCAATAGCAAACCCAAACATCAACATTTTAGACTTTATGCAAAAGAAAATAAACTGCCATTGTACAACACAAGTGAAACCAGTAATCACATATTTCTATAATTATACATATATATATACATATATATATATAACCTACCCATTTGTTGAAATAAAAAATAATAATTATATTAGAAGATATGACCATCTTTCCTGTAAATTTATGTCAGTCAAATTAACAATATCACAGCAAGATATCTCCTACCTCTAATCTACATGTTTATGACAGTAATGAGGACATGCATAATGCGGTCTGCCAAAAGCATTTTATCAGTGCATGTTATCTGAATAGTTACTCTTTCATAAAAGTATGTACATGTTTTGTAAGTTTTTGAATAACACTAACTAATTTTAGCAATGTACTCTACAGCTTATATGATAATAAATGTATTTACACAAAATACCTTTCTGGTACAGTGACTTATCCTTTCCCGTTCCATAACAACGTTTTTAATCAGCAATCCTAACAGTAAAATTGGTGTAGCCTAATAATATCTACTAATACGACAAACACCTTTGCCATGTCCATAGATGTGTAACATTAATTATGTGTGCTGTATATATTATTTGTGATGTGACGACCACAATTATATAAAGAACTTTATATTTTATTGCACAGCACTTTGAGCATATTTGGATATTGCGCTTTATAAATATTATTATATTATAGATCAGCAGGGGTCGACAATAGCGCTGGCCCGACGCGTGTTTTGAGGGTGTCGGGCCAGTTCGGGCCACCAGTTTTCATATTTTACTGGGCCGACGGGCCACTGGTTTCAACAAGTTACAATGGAATTATTCACCATTGTTTTAGATAGTTTCCATCAGTTGTCGCTCATTATGCAACACTTAAACATAATCTGTGACAGCTTGGACTCGCGTTATCAGTCGAAACTAGTCACCATCTTGTTTACGAATTGCAGGTTCTCCATCACTTCGCCCGGTGTCGCTACTGGCGACGCGAGGCGGAGAGGCAAAACAGACAACCCCTAGTGAATTAGCTAAGATAACGCTTCGGATTTTGTAGTAATAGCCGAGTGGTACCTAAATACAAATTTGTCATTGAATTTCGCGTTCCCCTTTATTATTGTTGCTATCCTAATCTGTAAAACTAATAGACAAAATATGTTGAGCATGTCACGACGACCCCTTGTGGATTTCTTGT
This sequence comes from Oasisia sp. SBJ-2009, assembly GCA_964017155.1. Classification (NCBI taxonomy): domain Eukaryota; kingdom Metazoa; phylum Annelida; class Polychaeta; order Sabellida; family Siboglinidae; genus Oasisia; species Oasisia sp. SBJ-2009. The sequence goes on from OZ024862.1 coordinate 10,662,015, forward strand.
GAACTTGTACTAAATAATAGTATTAGTAACGAAATAATTATATTGAAAACAGTTACAGACTGTAACTATAGACTAAGTAATAACTCACATAAAACATACTCGTGTTGTAGCTGAATTTTCTAACTTGTTTATTCCAAAATATATCCATTCCAATAAGTAAAACGTCAAGTTGTCACATCGCAAACACCACCAACGGGGGCAACGCAACGATCCCTGGCTTCCTGTTCGACCTCCGGCTGTCGCCGCTAAGCTGTCGCCTGCAGCAAATACTTCTATCCACGGCATCGTCGCCTTCCATTTTTTCTCCGATTATAATTAATTCACACCTTGCGGCAAATTTATAGCGTTTGGCAGCGACAGGATACACACCATCGTCGTTACTCTAGCTATGGAATTATCTAGGTCACCTCGTGTCACGCGCATAGCGGAACACTTCCCGAAGCTGACGTCATAACGGCGAACGCCAAATAAGGAGATAGTCGGTCGGGCATTTATTTGGATTTCCCGTATATACAGGTCAAAGGGCGGGGATGCCGTCTACGTAAGCAGTTAGAGGACAGTTTGGCGGTTCTATTCGTACCACACAACATGGCGAACAGTGAAAGTACGGTGGCATTACTAAGGTCTAAACATCGCGTATTTTCGAACATATCCTGTGTCTTTAAAATTAAAATGGATTTCACAATCAATAGGGGCTCATTTGTTATGGCAAACAAATAACTTAAGAGGTAGGTAATTAATATAAAAGTGAACTTTATTGATAGAATACATACAAAAGAATTAGAAAACGGCTTGAGTGATTATTTGTCATTTCAGTTGCCGTTTCTATTTTAGTGTCCTAAATATAAAGAAATATATTTTATTGTACAATGTACCTGTTTTCATCAGTATAAATGTGTATTCCTACAACAACAAAGTTCGGGCCAGTAACTTTTTGGGGGGGGCCAGTAACTTTTAAAGTCCACTGAAAACGGCTTGAGTGATTATTTGTCATTTCAGTTGCCGTTTCTATTTTAGTGTCCTAAATATAAAGAAATATATTTTATTGTACAATGTACCTGTTTTCATCAGTATAAATGTGTATTCCTACAACAACAAAGTTCGGGCCAGTAACTTTTTGGGGGGGGCCAGTAACTTTTAAAGTCCACTGGCCCGGTGGGCCAGTGGACTTTAAAAGTTATTGTCGACCCCTGATCAGGCTTTTTAGTTGATCGTAATTAATGTTTTGATACTGTTTTAATAATGTATAATGATGTGTTGTGTTACTATATTATTTATGTATTTTCATGACCATTGTTTCCAGAAATGTAAAGTTTTACTGTATCTATATGTCAAAGATAGATGCTAAAGATGACTCCCCAATGTGTATATATGATCAAAGCATGTCATGACTGGTAACTATTATACTCAACTACAACACATTGATTTTTTTATATACCAGTAGTACGCAGACGCAGTAACAACTAAATTTTCTAAAAGAAGATTATATTTATATTAGACACATTTATTATAAATAATATTTGCATTCAATTGTCGACATTATGGGGCAATAATAACTGTTTATATTTAATTGCAAATAAAAAACCTGCAGTATAACTCTGGATTTTGCACAAGTTCAACAGTTCGCCATCGCTACCTTTTGAGGCTGCGAAATAAAATTGCGCTAATTACAAGCCATCCGTATCGACAACTCACAAGGCGTGGACGATTTCAAACATTTCGTAGCTCACCTGAAGTAACTTGGCCGTTACATGCCGTGGCCTTAGATGCAGTTATGTGTATGAATGTCACTTGTTCAAACGTATCATGTTTAAATTCAGTGACTCAATACATCAATGTTTACAATACATGGTTCCCTAATCGTCTCTAGCAGACGAAAACAGGCAGTCGTAGAATCGAGCTGCACCAAAATGGCTGTTTTTTCGTCACGCTGCCTTGCCCGCAACAAAATACAACTTGTGTGCATATCTATATATAAATACTATCGTTTTCTTTGCTATCTGTGTGCAGAAAGTTGCCGTTGTTCTTCACAGTGCATATTTTCTTACATTGTTGCCGGTAAGTTGGAGATTTTCGCGAAATCACGTCTCTTTGTAAACCCGCGATAATGGCGTCGAAAAGCGGTATTCTGCGAGAAAGGCCGATACTGCGCATGACGATGCAATGTCATTTACAATTGTCCACCCCGCGGTTATAGGGAAAGATAACTACAAAATTGTGAAAATTGCAATACTATATTAAACCAAGCAAACCATTTATTTTAAGGAACTCATATATTATTTAAATATTTTTGAAGTTATGTAATCCTTGGAATATTTATCTACAGCACCTGCGGTAATATAAGTTAACGGTAGGGGTGTGTTTAGTAATTTCAACACCACAGATACGACTTGCAAATGTGCTCAAAACGTCCTGTAGAGGGCTCTGTCATAGATAGTTCTCATTCACGTCTTCCTTGAGAGATGCGGCTGGAGTATCTGGCGTTTCTCTGATCTCAAACCATCATTATGCTTATTTACTGAAGTTCAGACTGCGTCTGCAACATAATACATAGCCATGCGTGTAGGTGTGACGAAGTTAGCTTTTGTTGCATTAATCTTTCTGACTTTGAATACCGTTTGGTACACGATTGATGCTAGGAAAGTTGACGGGAAGAAGTTTCTGGTTTGGGGGCCTGGATTGAAAGGGAATTTCCGGGTCCCTGCGAGGTATTTCTTCATCCAGATCGTTGACAGCGGTGGGAACAAGTAAGTACGTGGATTAGTGTACATAGCAATATGTAACATGTTTTACACTTTTTTTCTTTGATGTTGGCAATAATTGATGCTAATTAAAGTCTCAAGTCAAGAAGGCCGGTAAAACTTAGACTTTTTGACTAATATTATGAGAAGGTCAGTTATTTTTTACATGTAAGTATATATACTATATAGGTAACATAGACTAAGTACTTACCAAAAGGCAATGTTCTCTCCTTGCCTTTTTGGGCTCTGAAAATTTAATGAACTATCTTCATCTTGTGGGCTTTTTCAATAATTATATTTTTTTGTATTTGTTGCTTGTCTAATTAAAAATAGGACCTAGCTAGTAGGTATGTCTAAGGTCTACACACAAAGTATCATATAGCATATATGAATACGTCTTCGAATATCTCAAGTTCACGCACTGCACATTTCTGAGCCAATACAATGTAATTTTTTCTAAAACCTAAGACATTTGTCCTGAGATCTTAATACATTTGAAGACATAGTTTATTCACAGTTAGGGCAAGCAGGTGCTGCTTCAATATAAACGTTCACAAAAAAGCAGTCAAACAGAATACCAAGCCAAGGGAACATCTATATATACTTAATTGAATGATGCACAAAAAATGCAGCAAAGTTTGTGTTCATGCTTTAGTATATTTTTTGTGGTATTTTTTTTCAGAACCTTAGTTATGAGAAAGTCAGTTGATTTTTACGTTGGATCCATGAAAGTTAATTAAATTAATTAATTTATTAAAGTTAATTAAAAAAGCTCATTATTGGCAACTAGTTATAACACTGTTATTATATACCAGTTTATTAATTAACTAACAAAGATACACCAAATATGTGATTGCAGACAGAAAAGACCCCCCCCCCCCCCAGTGTTAGTCATTGTTCTGTTCAGCTTGGAGCTTTACTCACTCCTGGCCAAACAATCACTGCATGCTAATTGCAATTGTCACTGCTGCTATATTCAAGGCAGGTGTCAATAGACAAGTGTGTCTGTGCAAACTGCTTAATTAGGTCTTAGATCATTAACTCTAGGGGACCGTTTCACTAACATTCTTAAAAGCTCTTAAAACCAATGTTGCTCCAAACAATTTGAGTGTTCACCGTACCTACGATTGAAAAAATAATAATTGCATGTAACTAATAATTCATCCTGAATACAGTCTATAAAAATCACCTAGAATTAGAAAAGCAAATTTCCAAAAATTCGTTACACCACGATTTAGACACACATTTAAATGTCACTAACTTACTTTTATTTGAAGGCCACTTTCACACAAAGATCTAGTTGTTTAGAACCAAGAAAGTCTTCAAAAAGTCAGCTAATTATAGTGTGCAAAATGATGACTGTCTTGATTACGTGACACTAACATGTGACCCATTGACGGTTGCGCTGCGATTTATCGCTTCATGAAGGTCTAGGTTGTTGTGATGTTTACTAATCAAATTTTTAGCAAGCTTAGGGTGTATTTAAGGTAAAATATGCACACTGCTGATTTTTATAAATATTACAATATTCAATGATAGAATTTTGGTTAGAAATGTTGGCACGCACTGCGATGTTGTAATGTAAATTGAAAATTGTCAGCAATGAGATTCATGATAAACGTTTACACTATACGTGTGTCATGAAAGTAGTTTCCTCAGTAATATGGTGGCAGCTTTAATAAGATATGTGTTTTAATTCTTTGTGTAGTAAGCAAAGTCACATGCTGTTAACAAATATATAGTCTTTATACTTAAAAATGTATAAAAGTCTTTATACTTTAAAGACTTTTCGACAAGTAATAAATATTTTTGGCCAAATTGTACCAACTGTGTTGATTATCGATTAGTATAATGGAAACATTGTTCCATTGCTTAAGAATTATTTAAGGATCACGTTAATGAAATGTGTCTAGAAAATTCTCCTGAAATTTTCCATCAGATTATATTTTAGGATGGATTTTCTGTAATCAACTTTATTACGAGCATAACATCTCAGTGAAACAATCCCCAGAACCAAGGTGCAAAATAAAAATGAGTGTGGTTTTGGTTAGTTTTACAGATTCCATTGGTGAGAAACCATTCGCCATCACCTACTACCAATCTAGTGGGGCACGCACACGCATATGGAGCCAGACACTTGACCGCCACGACGGCTCTTACATAGTTCGCTATAAAGTATACGGCAGCTACGATGACATCTTTATTGCAATTGAATATAAAGGCCAGCATATTGCCAAGTCACCATACAAAATGGAAGGTAATGTATTCACGCATGTTTAACATTTTCGCCAAAACCTCCTATTGCGCTACGCATTGGTTCCCCAAGATTTCCAACTGCTGTCTCGTCAAGACATCCAGCTCTCCCTTGAAGCTTCTCAAAACCTCCAACTACAATAGCCTATGGATCTGGTATTCAACTTGGGAAACAACTTTCCATCAGACTGTGCAAACTGCACGCCCAGGCCAGTGACTAAGGTTTAATGCTTCCCAGTACAGCTTTAATTGACCAGTTAAATGGGAATAAAAAAGTTTATTGGAGATGAAGAATACAGCATTTATGTTGGGTCTAAGCTAAAGGGCGCTCCTAATGATCACTATACAAACATTACCTTTATAGAGTGTTGAAAAAGGTGAAATTGTCAGCCAGTTTTAGGACAAATTACTTTTAATATGAATTTAATCTCCATGTAAAGTCATACTGCTAAAATGGTCGTGCTCTAACAGTCAGTTTGAATTGTGCCTTGTGTAGATTTATGTTTCTCCTTCCGAGTTTTACTGTCAAGTGTGAACAGCTGTGCTCTCTGTGGATTGAGTATCTTACCTACTGCCAGGACTCAGGAGTTAGTCAGGATCCACAGTTGGAGTTTGAGTAGTCATTAAATGTTACCAATAATTGTTGTGATCAAGGTTGTGTGTTCTCATAATTTAGGGTAGGAAATTTTTTCTTTTATCATTTTAATGGGGGAATATTTGAGGTAGGTATAGTGATTTGACACTTTTCTTTGTAATTTTTTCTGCGAACCTACAATTTCTTCAGATTACTGTGAGAAACATATTTCTGATGTTATTGACCAGTGAATGATTTAGTCAGAATGTACACGTTGTTGTGCTATGATTTACCCAACCACTGGGTACAAATGGTTGCAAATTAATGCATTTTCCTTCAAATGTTCCTTGACATATACATAGGAACTTTTCAAGTCAGCTACATGCATCATTTAACCAGCATTGAGCTGAGTATGGTCACACACGTAATTTAGAATATGATCTAAACCAATGATCACCAATTGTCATGTACTGGACCCAAAGATTGATGGGCAACTCAGGGTGCAGCTGTAGTGGACTTACTGGACTAATGTCATTGAAGTTGTTTTAGTACTGATGAATCAATGTGACAGCTTGTATGGTTGACACGACACGTGTCTCATGACGTGTCTCATGACGCAGTAGGTCCATACCATGTGCCACCTGGCTCCCATAAAACTGATGAATCATTGTCTATTAGGCCGTTACACTTCATTGCACATGTCCAGTTTCTGTGGCTGTATCGACACTTATCTTAGGATCCAGGACACTGATGTGGTGCTAGTGTCATCAAATGTACGCTCCAAGTGTCTGTGTTAGATACATTTAAAGAAGCATGACCACTGGATGGGTGGAAACTGGACACACCTGATTCTCGTTGTTTTATAATGCCTTGATCAAAGGTCAAAGTTGTGAACTCTGATGCTCCATCACAATATTTATTGCAGTATTTAAATGTCCTTTCTTTTTAAAGTACTTCTGGTGTCTTCTGGCGGTCTCTGACTCTCTGTCAAGTTTCTTCTGTCTATGTTTGTTACATTTCAAGGACGTGTGTTTTGTCTTTCATGTGTTTCGTACATTGATGTGTTTTGTGCATTGACGAGTTTTGTGTGTTAATCTCAGTTGTGTTGATGTCTTTCGTGTATTGATGTGTTTGGTGTGTTGTAATGTTTGGTTTGTTGGTGTAGTTCTTGTGTTGATGTGCTTCATGTGTTTGATGCATTGATGTGTTTGTCTATGTGTTCATATGTTAATGTGCTTCCTCATACCAGGGCGTTATGCAGGATATTTTTATAGTAGACACGTTCACAAGCCACTCAAGCTGTGTGATTATGACATAAAATCCAGCACAAACACACACATACTTGACACCCATTTTCAAAACATAACTAACAATATCTTTGATTTTGGAAGACCTTTTTTTGCACCTTATTTGTTTACCCATCCAGTGATATTTCACAACATATTTCACCCATCTAAATAAAGCTATGCCTCATACTCTGCTTGCTTCAGGTCCCATCTACCAAGAAACATGCAACTGTCCGAGCAGCCTGGAGGACTGGCTCGAGGCCATGCAGTGTCCAGCGAGCTACCGCCAGATCAAACAAGACCTGTCCATCTTCCGGTCAGTGGACATGGAGAAGGTCTCAAGGCAGGCCGTGGACAGGTTCAACCAACGAGGCAGTCACAGTCTGTGTCACTACGTCATCAAAGACAACAAGGTCTGTCAGCATTTGTCAACTTGTGTCAGTGACTGGGGCACTCGTTCACAAGATCACGAACTCATAGGTGAAACCCACCATTAAAAATAAATAAAATTCTGTTGTTAATTTAACGAGTCTTTTAGAGGCGAAAAGGTGCCGCTGTTTCACAGAGGACATTATTTTGTGACACACTAGCAAAGGTTTCTGAACATGAGGTTGTGTCCTCAATCCTCAGTGTTTTACTGAAGATCATTCATTAGCAGACACAGGGCCGAGTACATTTTCATGAGTACAAGTACGAGTATACTTTTAGAAATATTAAATAATACTGTACTTCAACGTTATTTATTATTTTAATTTATATAACTCAACACAACTGAATACATAATGGTAATTATTGACCATTTTTTAGGAATATTGTAAAAACTATCACATTCCCTGTGGAGTTACCTGGTAGGTGGTACCACAAAATGGCTAAGCACAGTTGACATTCTACTAGTTTTATAGAGTAGTATTAAGTCACCTACCAACTAGGAAAATATAAACCAATCATAAAGTATGATTGACATTTGAGAAAACATTTGCCAATCTAGTTGAGATGTTTCTTGAATGAACACAAATGAGTTGGCAACCAGCCAGTGGATACTCGTAGCCCAGGGTTCATATCTCATTTCAAGGGGGAAATGGAATGTGGCTCTGCTGATTTCCTTGTTTGTTCTATACTGGACTACCCTGTTATGTGTAGTTGTGTACCCAGGTTGCCTTATCTGCTCTTTTGCATAACTCATGGCATTGCTGCTGTTCTTAGTTGCTGACTGGTCCTGATAGCCTTTGTTCACCAGTAGCCCCGCCCCGTCAGTCTTCCCTCTGGCCTGGGAGCACTTCTGTAGCTCTTCCACCCATCAGTTTATCTGCTTATTAGGCTTGGGCAAGGATTTTTCACTCAAATTTACCATATTGCTGCATGATTTACACATAGAAATATTAACCGTTGTGGAATACAATTTATATGCATAAAAACGTCATTATGTTATCTCTTTGTATGCCAAATTCCGTTCTTGTTCCTCAAATATAACGCGTTCAGGAGCATTTTAAAACAACCCCCTACTCAACAAAAATCGGCCTGTTGCGACACGCTGCCTGTGCTAAGATGCTATGTTGTTACGCTAGCGCGCGCGCCTCATCGCGTTTACCACCAGGGTGAAAATTTAAGCGTAAAATAGGCTTTCTTCTCAATCGTTGCGCCGCGTCAATTTTTGACCAATTCAATCAGAATAAAGCTTATTTTTAAGAAAAATTATTGCTCTATCGATTGGCGATACACACTACGCTGAACTAATAAGAAATTGTCCGCTAAAACGCAATTAAACATGACAACTTATGTCATGGTCGTATTTCGTGAGCAACGTCGCCGTTCCGCATCAGATCGCGTAGTGTGTGGTACCATTCGATCCGGCGTGAAATTTGCTATCCAGTACATATCATTTTATGAATATAACATTTTATTTGTGGGGGTGCACGCCTTTGAAAGCTGGTGGTACTTTTTCCCCGAGTCGCGACACTTCGAGTCTTCGGCAGATCGCTGCACGCGTTAGTAGAAAGTAAGTCGCTAATGTCGTATTCCACGCGTATGTTAGCAATTTCTAAACATCAAGGCACATAACGGCTACCAATTGTCTCATGGTCAACGTATTGCATTTTATTGATAATTTATAGCGATTAATTCGTCTATTTGCCTGTTGCTAAATCTATGGGTTTGCCCTTGCAACGAAATAGGCTGACCTAGATATCAACATCACGGTGGGCGCCAGGACTAGTCAATCTTTGTTGTGAGGGGTGTCAAGGAAGCTGTCGAAGCTCGCCGTTTACTTGAGAAACGATCTTTATGAACATATTTTTCACGTCGTGTTGTTTTACTCGTATTATAGATGACAACTATTACAACTGTATTGTCCACACAACAGTAATTGATACGAAATTCGGCATAATGCGCCGCTATTTCAGCTAGACCAATGACAAACATACGCCGCTGCAATGTCTGCGCCGTTGCGATAAAGCCGACTTTCTACTTGAATTCGCGCAACAAGTGGATTATTACATTTACAATGCCTTTGAAATAGTATAAAACAATTTTAATTAAAAAAAGCAGAGACAAGAAATAACAATTCTTGGAGACGAATTGATCGACCTAGCGTCGTAATTCCATAACATTATAGTTTTTATATCTTTTTGTGTTACTATTATAATTACTAAAATTTTGAAATTAATTCACCCACATGATGGAATGTATTTCGGAATTTATCAATATAATTATTTTATAAATATATGTTATTATATATCTTAATTACCTCAACCAGCATGTCATTTTTATTATTATTTATTAATTAATAGTTTACAAATTAACATATGTTTGAGTTTTTATAATTACAATTGACACAACTATTATATTGCTGTAGTCATTTGTTAATAATTAAGTACTATGTATATTATTATATATTTATTTATTCTGCTACTTTATTTATTTACTGATTTACTCTTAATTAGCTCAGTCAGCATGTAATTTTAATTATTTATTAATTAATAGTTTACAAATTAACATATATTTGAGTTTTATAATTACAATTGACACAACTATTATATTGCTGTAGTCATTTGTTAATAATTAAGTACTATGCATATTATTATATATTTATTTATTCTACTACTTTATATATATATATATATAGATATATATATATATGCATGTATATTTTCTTGACTACATTGACATATGATATAGACTACAACAATGCCATCTCTGTTTAATTTTAGTTTCTCTTGTAGTTCTCTACAACACTGATTTAGACAAACGTACTCATATGTTTTACTTGTACTTTTATTTTATTTATTTCTTAGGATGTTTTAATGTTGTCAACACTACCGAACAGAGTTTGTACTTTGGATTTTAGTGTCTAAATAAAGTGTATTATTATTATTATTATTATTATAATCTTATAATACTTTTATTACATTTGGTCATATATGACAAAATATGTAATCAAATAATATATATATATATATATTATATATATTTAATGCTTTCTAAATTATAGATTAGTTCATTATGTAAAAATTGTACAAAAAAAGAGAATTTTAGAAGAACTCTTATTTCACGTAAACAACACAATTATATGATTTATGTGAAAATCATGCAGTAGATAAACATAACAACAATACCTGTGCTAAATTAAAAGTTTGTAACTTTAATATGTTTGGCTAGAGCATGGCCAAAATATACCTAATTTTCACTGTCATGGCAATTTGTCAATAATTTGCATAATTTATGCAAAAAATGAGAAATAGCTAAATTCTATTAAAAACTAGTTACATGCCAAATTTGGTTGATCTGTGTTGAAAAGTAAAGATTTTTGTTTGAATCTATACTACCTACCTTGAAGTTTTGACATTTTTCCCTGAGGTAATCGGGGAAAAAAGTAAAATGTCATATAAAACCCAAACGACATGACATGGCTGAACGAAACTTGTTTTACTATCCGAATATAATATGTATCTTTCACAATTTCATATTTGTATCGCTTTTAGTGACTTTTTTCAATTTTGTGCTTGTCTCATGCCAAGTGTCAATTTGCTAAAATAACATATTCCCACATTTTCAATATGGCTTATCTCTGGAAATATGAGTCATACCACTCTAATAATTTATGTACATGTTGACCATGTTGTTGTCCTTGGATGCATGTAATATTGAGTTATTCTAGTAATAAGTTAAAAAGTTGTGTTAAGTCAAAAATGACATTTTATAATAAATTCCTTGCCCAGGCCTATGCTTATGCTGCATGTTGCTCATGGGCTCATTTTATGATGAACAGTTTCCTGTTCATTTAAATTTATCTACTTTGACCACTGTCTTTTTATGAGTGTGTATTTTACATACTTGGAATTAGCAGCTCCTATCCACAAAGCAGTCAAAGCATTCTATCCAGAATATATGTTACTTGTTAACAAAGTTGAGTTGTCATTAATCATAGATAGAAAGGTGGAATTCTATCTGAAATAACAAAGAATTTAATGGTTTTCAAAGTTTCATTTCATAGCTATAAATAAAATTAGTTTTCCAAGTATATATTAAGAAAGTACTCAGATGTACTCCTGATGTTCTTGTAAAATATATGTACAATGAGTATGAGTACAAGTATGAGTACATGGCCCATGGTTTTGTGAGTACAAATACGAGTACTTCATAAATGTACTCAAGTACTGAGTACTTCCGCCCCATGTCTGCTCAGTAGACCTTTGAAATACACTCTTAAGTATATATATATATATGTTTCTCACGAAACAGCTGTGAATACAGCATTACCAAATACACCTTGGACATATTGATTTCCATTACTCACCACGTGTGACCATGGTAATTCAAGACCTATTCTTGATCTTTTGATTGACGTTTTATGTTAAACGACGTGATATAATATTATGACATTGCTAAATAAAAAAGCAAGCCCACAAATAGTGTGTAAACCGTCTCATTTGTCACATTTAAATGTAATATAAATGTTATGGTGTCCTTTAAGGCCTATGGTGGTGAGTCATAGCAGTTGTCTGAATTTTCAAAGTGTATTTTTCAGACATAAAATAAAGCTATCTGTGAGTTATTTTAAAGTTATGTCCAGAGTAATGTGGTCTTCAACCACAAAATCAATGTCGTGATCATTTAGCCCAATCGTTTTGTGTCAGTTGTTTAGTTGTAGAAGACACACAACAACAGACACATGTTGCCGGGTGTTTCCCTTTGTCACAATACGTGACAAGGATAAATGGTTTTTATTTCTTCAAAGATTTGTTTTTCTTTGAGATAGTTTATTCCCTTGACTTACAGCTGTTCCTGGGATGGACTTTGATGTCAGGCCTCAAGGAGAGTTTTGACTTCAGTTTTGAAATGATTTCATTTCTTGCAAAACATTTATGTTTTTTTACATATCCACTATATTTGTAAGTAAATGCATTTTAGCTAAATCTATCTCATTGAACTAACTGAGAACTTTCTTGTATTATAAATTATTTCAGTTTGCCATTATAGGACACATATGTGTATTAAGAAAAATATGCTTTTCTGAAAAAATATTTCTGTACTCAACAGACAATAAAGTTATTGTTTTGTAATGGACATCATTTTTTATTTTGGTAAAAAATAGGTAAAAATTATGGTAATTATTTTTCAAATAACTTTTTAAGTTTAAGCAATTCTACATTGTTGATAACTAGCATCCATCATATGCAGGAACTGAATTTTGGGAACAGGTTCATCTTCAACTGGAGATTACCTGAATGTTCAATTGCAACTTCTACATAGGAATAACAAACTGGTCAGTAACTATGTAGTACCTACCGGGTACACCGTACACAAGTAATGTTTGTTTTCAGATTTATAGAAAAACCTACGGTCAACATGTCGGTTTCAAGATGTTCATGGATGCGATTTTATTGTCGTTAACGAGAAAGGTAAGTCTTGTTAAAAGTTAAAACACCTGTCGCTTTTCTTTGTTTGTGTATATTAAAAAAAGTCACTGAAAATTAATACCTTTCACATATAAATATTGTTTGTTGGTCAAATTGGTTCTGTGGAGATAGTATTTTTGCAAATCAAACAACACCTTATTACCCTCTTGTCAATGTTGTCATTCATGTACTTGTCATCTTGGGCAGGACATAATTATGTTGTATTTTGGCATTGTAACAATATGGTACACTCATGACTCAATAGGTACAACAATACGTAATACAATACTAAGTCAAATTAAAATAGTGTCAGTTCTTATGGCTGTTAAATGTAAAAACTATAGACACAAATTATATAAGGGCAAACTTCACCCTGAATATAGCCTGCCATATTTTTATTTATTTAAAGTCAGTGAAGGTTCAGATGAAATGGTAACCCACTGTGAGGCGATTTGTCCTAGGAAACACTTCAAATTGGATTACTAGCAACAGTCATACTATAGACAGCGGTGGATATGTGTATGAGCAGTCTTTGCATATTAATTGCAGCATATGGCTGGATGCTTCCCAGAGAAATTGAGATGGTGTCTGATTTAACAGGTCTGCCAGGGAAGTAAAGTGTAAAGCGCTTTGAGCAATCCTGAGGATTGGATACTGCGCTATATAAGAACTTACCTTTACCTTTAATGCCAGACTGTGATCTTCATGAACGTATTTGCAGGTGCGCCTGCCTGACTTGGAGCTGTTTGTGAACCTGGGGGACTGGCCCCTGGAGAAGAGACGGGTCAGTGAAGACCCGCTGCCTTTGTTCTCCTGGTGTGGCTCGGAGGACACGCGGGACATCATCATGCCCACGTATGACGTCACCGACTCCACGCTGGAGATCATGGGCAGGTGGGTCATTAAAGGTGTTAAAAGAAAATTTAAATTTTTCAAATGTTTTTTTTAATGAAATTTCATTGATTAATTCAAGAGTTTGTAATACTACACAGGAGTTAGGGGCATATAATTGTTTAATAATGACTTAACTAGATGAGAAAACCTAATTTGCATGCCTTGCAAATAAAATGTTCATGTATGTACGTGAACTGTGACATGTGTAACCTAAAATAAAACATCCAGGTTCAAGACTAGTTTGACGGGTTATCTTGTAGAGAGGTTAAGTTAACTACATTACCTTTTGATGGTGAACGATTTCTTGTTTTCTCATATTCAACGCAGCAGTTACAAGTTACTTTGGTGGTTAATTGCATGCAGAGGAATAGCCTGCTTCCATTAAAACACACAGGTTTTGTAATCTTCTGTAACCGTGACATTTGTGGAATGCAATGGCTGAAGTGTCGGACTCTCAGTTGAGATGACCTGTGTTTGAATCCTGTGCTGCCGTTGTTTTCCCGTCAGAGTCAGTCTGGAGCTGCTGTCTGTCCAGGCCAACACGGGCCCCGTGTGGGAGAACAAGTCAAGCGTGGCATTCTGGCGCGGTCGTGACAGTCGCCAAGAGAGACTCGACCTCGTACGCATGTCGCGGCGTCATCCCGACATCATCGACGCCAAACTCACAAACATGTTCTTCTTCAAGCATGAGGACAACCTGGGGGAGCTTGTGAAACACATCTCGTTTTTTGACTTCTTTAAGGTGTGTAGTGTACCACCATTGAAAGGAACTGTTTAGCTTGAATCGTAGTAGGTATTGTCTGTTATATGATTAAAATACACACCTCAAACTTTGTTTCATTGGATAATTTTTCAATGAATGTATGATTAAAACATTCTAATAGTTATCAGCCCCTTATATTAGACGAACAGTAAGGACTAGCTGTCACCCACCCAAGGAAAGTATTTTACTTTTTCAAGTACTTTTTCAATTACATTTTCAGTATCACCATTTCTGTGTGGGGTGTACATAGAGTGTGTAGGGTGTATATAGAGTGTAGGGTGTATATAGTGTGTAAGGTGTATATAGAGTGTTTAAGGTGTATGTAGTGTGTAGCATATGTATAGTGTGTATGGTGTATGTAGGGTGTATAGAATGTATATAGAGTGCATAGAATGTATATAGAGTGCATAGAATGTATATAGAGTGCATAGAATGTATATAGAGTGTGTAGAATGTATGTAGATGGTGTGACAGTTTGTCCATGTTTGTCTTGCAGTACAAGTACCAGATCAACATAGACGGCACGGTGGCTGCGTACCGCTTCCCATACCTGCTTGGTGGCGACACACTCGTGCTGAAACAGGACTCAAACTACTACGAACACTTCTACAAGGACCTCAAGCCCTACAAGCATTACGTGCCCTTCAAGCGTGACCTCAGTGACCTCCTCGAGAAGATACAATGGGCGAAGGACCATGACAAGGAAGTAGGTGCCTCACACTGCAGTCGTAGTGACGTGTAATGACTCAACTTTAAATAACAAGATTGTTTTGCATTTTTCATTTCTATTCATTGTGATCATGATTTGTACAATGAATGTCCTTCATAGGACAATAAAGTGAATTGAATTAAATTAGGGGGTAAAAACAGGTATATCAGTTCTTAATTATCAGGACTGCTCAAGGCACTTTATACTTGACTCCCTGGCAGACCTGTTCAGTCATACACCGTCTCAACTTCTCTGGGAAACATCTAGCCATGCTCAAATTAATGCGCGAAGACAATTCATACAAAAAATCCATCATTGCCTATAGCCAGGTGTTCATAAAGCTGAGTAAACTGGAGCGAGTAGAGTGAACAAACTTGCCCAAGGTTGACACAGCAGCACAGGATTTAAATCTGGGTTCTTTTAGTCGAGGGTCCGAAGCTCTAGCTACGATACAGATCCTAGAGCGCAGTGGCTCAGGGGTAGAGCTTCGGACTTTCGACTAAGAGGAACCGGGTTCGAATCCTGTGGTGTTAAAACCTTGGGTCAGTTTCTTTCACTCTACATTGCTTCAGTTCACTCAGCTGTATAAATTAGTACCTGGCTATAGACAGTGGCGGATATGTGTACGAGCAGCCTTTGCGCATGAACTGCAGCATATGGCTGGATGCTTCCCAGAGAAGTTGAGACGGTGTCTGAGTGAACAGGTTTGCCAGGGAAGTAAAGTGTAAAAACACTTTGATCATTCATGAGGATCGGATGCTGTGCTAAATAAGAACTTACCTTTCTTACAAAAAAGGGGTAGTTGCAAGTTTGGAAAATCCCAAATTACCAGTTACATGGGGATTTGGTTGTTCCACATATTGTGGAGGAAATAAATTACTCCAGTGGTGCCACATAGTGATTGCCACAGAAGTTAATGCAAAGTGATATTACCGCAGTATCTTGTAATAGCCATTTTGGATCTAGTAAGATTCACACGTGGGGCGGCTGGTTTGAATATTTTTCTGTGTAAATAAGTGTTACCATTCAAAATGAGTGAACTAATTGTCCGTATTTGATTAGCATTATCCTAGTTTTTAAGGTGTTTATAACACTGTGTTTGTAATCACTGATGGCTTGTGTGTTTTAGGCAAAACAGATTGCATTAAATGGACAGCAATTTGTGCGGAATCATCTCATGGCAGATGACCTCTTCTGCTATCATATTGTACTTTTCAGGGTCAGTACTTAGTCTTATTTCTATTCTCATAAATTGGTTACAAAACGAGTTGATTCATGCATTGCTTTCTGCTGGACACTGGTCACAGTTGTTGCTATGGTTACTGAGTTGTAGCAGAATTAAAGTATGCTTTTATTAATATGATTAAAATTCACATTCTTAAAAAGATTATCATCCAAAACTGCAAGCTACAATAAACAGGCAATGAAGCCTTTTGTAAAAGTAAACATAATGCCTATTAAAATACATGTAATCAAATTCAGTAAATACAAACATATTGCATACTATACAGTAAATACAAACATGGCATATTATACAATAAATACAAACATATGGCATATTATACAGTAAATACAAACATGGCATACAATACAATAAATACAAACATGGCATACAATACAATAAATACAAACATGGCATACAATACAATAAATACAAACATGGCATACAATACAATAAATACAAACATGGCATACAATACAATAAATACAAACATGGCATACAATACAATAAATACAAACATGGCATACAATACAATAACTGCAAACATGGCATACAATCTTTAGCCATTGTTGTGTTGTATCCTCAGAATCTAGTGACTTCTTGAGTTGACAAAAAACAACCACCTCAATCACTGTCTTCATAACCATTCATTACTTTTGACAACTTCTATTTGATCTCATCTTAGTTTCCTCACCTCGGGTGAGGTGAGGAAACTAAGTATACATTCTACTAAATGGCTTCCATAACTAAGGTCTCATAATTCAGGAATTGAAGTTTCACATTTAAGGAATCATAAATGTGTTAATATTTGTGTTTATTTTGGTCCACTTCATCATGTCATATGCACGTACAATTTTCCCTCCTCACATTTACAATGCCTTGTTTTTTCCATTAGCGAAAACCATTCGTAGATAATATCTAAAGAAGGATCAATTTCATACACATCACGTTTTACACAGTAATTTTCATTAACAAATACCTCAGAACTACGTATTTTAACGGTGCCTATTTAGAACAGCTGTCTTGGGATATTACAATGACAGCTGTGTCCTTCTTCAGGAATATGCCAAACTTCTGGTGAGACCCCCGAAGGTGTTGGAAGACATGGAGCTGGTTCCTCAGCCCAGTGACCGTGAGTCCGTGTGCAACTGTCGCCCAGAATCACACACCAAGGTGGGTGCAGTGACGGGTGTTGTGCACTTAATTTTAAATTGCTGAATGATTCTAGGTTTGATGAGTAAAGACGGTAATTAATTAGATTATTAAACAACAACTAATGAATTAATTGAAAGTAAAAGCATAGTGTGGTATTCTGAAGTGAAAAATTTACATAAAATAATATGAACTAAAAATGAAATACAAATTACAATTCATTGATACATTCATTCGGGGAAACATTTAAAACTCTGTAATGCATGCAAATATTTATTAATCCTGTTGATATAATTATTTCATGTATTTCTATACCTACATTTAATTACAAACTCATCTTATTAATCATTTATAACCCTGACAACATATCAAAAATATAACTCTGCATACAAGAGTTTCTAGTTTGAGTTCCGCCTATGCTACCCTCTCTATCCATATATGGCATGGTCATGAATATTCGGTTCAGTTTGCCAGACTTTGGTTTTATTTGGCAAGTTCACTGTGTTTAATATCAATGGTCATTGCGTGGTTGACTGCGCTTAGATGAATATTCATTATTATCAGGCTGCATAATTAATCACCCACATGGCAGCTAGCTCAGTGATTCACATAAATAGTTATGTATCGGTTTGTTGTGCAGATAAAACCCCCAAGTTATGCATTGATTTGCAAGATAAAAGTAGTAGAGAAAATACCTAAGCAAAATGATCATGTTTTCATATGATATGCTACATTATAGTGCTCTTGACAGATTAACTTAATTTATCACTATTTTCACTTGAAAACTTATGGTATGAATAAGTTATTTCAGAATATTGTGTTTACTGATGTTGCCAGCAGAACACAACATTCTGAGTCAAATGGTGCATATAATCTGCAGTGTGTTATACGGTATTTATTATATGGGTTCCTACTTCATACTAACCATTGGACACATTTAATGCAGTAAACTGGTGATTCCCATTCACTCTCAGCTTTATTTTCAAGGATATTGGAGCCAAAGAAGTATTTTGGCTGTTGTTAGCAGAATGCTGCTGTGAGAACTGTTATCGTGCCATAATCATGGTTATAGCGATGTTGTGTGTTTCGTTTTCCAGACCAAAGATGAGTTATAATGAACCATGGAGTGAGCAGCAGTTTCCTTGATGTCAGCTACTGATGTGTTCAGCTGGGAGTTACACATATCACCATCAACCCCATTTAACATGGCAGAAGATGACATCTTGCTGAATCATGCAGCAACCTTTCAGTAATTTATTAACTGAGAAGCATATATCAAGAACTTGATAGAAAAATACATCGGCAGTATGATGCTTTCACGTGCTTTTGACATTACAGTGGTCCAACAAGAACACAACCAGGACATGTTTGTGGCTGACTGAAAACGTTTGTTTGCCCGATATTTATTTACCTTGTAATAAGTAATATTGTCATCATATGCTGAATGTTCTGGTGACATTTTGAACTTGTAGTAGCTTTAAGACATGGACGTTGATTTGTTCAGATTACCTGTATTTAATACAGAAATGTGTAGGACAAGTTGCTAGGCACATATCTTACACAAACTAGCAGTTGTTATATGATATACCCGGGGGTTTTGCCGGTGTCACTGAAATAGTGTCCTGAACGATTTTTGCCATTTAAAGATGCCCCTAAAATGTTGTGTTCTGTGTCCGAATCCCTTAGTCTTTGATATTAATGGAAGCAATAATGCTTATTGTTAGAGCGTTTTACATGACATTTGTATAACCAAATAAATGTATAATGATATTTTAATACGTGACTACTTTACACTGTTACTTTTGTTGTAAGTAGTAGAGTCTAGGCTCTAGCTCCGTTGTTGCGTGTGTGGATTCCCTGGTTTCTCAGGAAAGGCTACGCTACAAACTTTGCACGTTGCATTGTACTTGTAACATGGTATTAAAGTTTGTTGGTCATACTGCCCTCAAATGTGTCTGCCTTTCAGTGGAGCTACTCAGATGGCAGATGCCATTCAACCAGATTGTAAATAACTAGCCGCGGTTACCCAGACTCCGTGAGGTGGCAGCGCGTTTCAGCCCCTCAGATTAGGGTAGAGACGCTGATTGATTGTCAGCTCAGGCCGAATTTGAATAACACAAATTAAATAAGGATACCTTTTCATCAGATAAGGTTGTATTATAAAAAATAAACTTATATTCACACACAAATTATTTAAAATATACATTTGTAGTTGTTTATAAAATTGGAATTACGGCAGGATTAACCAGTATCCGTGAGGTGGCAGCATTGTTTAGTCCCACACAGAGCCTTAGATACATACATAATATGTATCTAAGGCTCTGGTCCCACACAGATAACATACAAGATATACATTTTCATCAGATAATGTTGTATTATAAAAAATATTCAACATTAAACTTATATTAATACAAAAATAATAAAAATTTGCAGTTGTGTATAAAATAGGAATTACGGCAGGATTAACCAGTATCCGTGAGGTGACAGCACTGTTTAGCCCACACGGTTAGTGCTCATTCAAACGCTGGCAAAGACACCAGACTCTTCTCGGCGAGATTATGCAGCCGAGCGACAGTGGGTTAAGCGAGACTAGTAAATAACAGTAAGGCTGATTCCTACAAAAGAACGTAAATACTAAATAACGTGACTTGTGACTATCAACTCCGATTAGTGTGCATGTTAATTATGCTTTGGCTGAATTACCAGTCGTAATCTCAGAATGCAACTTCAATGTTTTCATCAGCGTGGCACTCCGATCTGCTACGCCTACGTTTCACGTCGGTTAGTCGGCCTTCTTATTTACGGTCTTCATGCTGCGGAAACTTCCAGTTATGCGATAGGCTACTTTCAAAGTACACTAAATCGTAAATAAAAACAAAACAATTTTGTGTCCACATCATGTGCCACATTCGCTTTATTGCGTGGTGAAATAGAATCACTGTTTCAAATAGTACCTAAACCTTTCAGGATTCTCTATTTCTGCTTTCCAGCCATCAATGCATTGTTTCATGTCGCGATCACTGTTTCATATATTATATAGAAACCTTGTTTCGGTATTATCTTTTCGTGATTTCCAGCAGTTGTATGAAAATAGACTGAATTTTCTCATTACAACTGTAAACATAACTGCACAAGTTTACAAAGTCCCAAAATATGTTCGGTATTACGTGGGGGTAATTTTGCATCACCACAATAATATAATAATCTGACAATAAATTGGCAACATATAGCAAGTGAAAATGCAATTTTTCCTATTGAATGTTTTGGGTAAAACGTACATGAACATGGCTATCAGTACACGAAACCTTAGTGAAATAGTCACGTTGCCCGGAGTAGTACACAACATACTAAGGCGAAACCAGCGGGCACAACGTGTGTATATCATCATTCTGTAGTCAAACTTTTGGCACACGCTGTCACGCCTTTGGCGTGCGTTCGAGACTGACGAAGAATGGTCAAACATTGACCGGCGGTCAACATTTGGATAGCCATTCAGTAGTTTGATGCGCAGTCAGTGCTGACGTGCAGCAAACCTTTGGCATGCAGTCAATATTGACGTGCAATCAAACCTTTGATGCGCAGTCAGTTTGACATACAATCAATCCTTCGACGTGCAGTCAATGCTGACGTGCAGTCAACCCTTTGGCGTGCAGTCAATGCTAACGTGCAATCAAACCTTTGATGCGCAGTCAGTGCTGACATAAATCAATCCTTTGGCGTGCAGTTAATGCTGACGTGAAGTCAACCCTTTGGCGTGCAGTCAATGCTGACGTGCAATCAAACCTTTGGCGTGCAGTCAATGCTGAAGTGCAATCAAACCTTTGGCGTGCAGTCAGTGCTGACGTGCAATCAACCCTATGATGTGCAATCAAAACTTTGACGTGCAGTCAATGCTGAAGTGCAATCAAACCTTTGGCGTGCAGTCAATGCTGACATGCAATCAAAAATACTGAAGTGCAATCAGTACTTTGACCTGCAATCAAAACGATCACGTACATTCAATTCTTTGACGTGCAATCAAGACTCTGACAGTCAAGTCGGGAGTTATGATTTGACGCGAGTCTTGAAGGGAGAGAGAGTATTCGGGGAAACAGCCGCGAGGTGACGTCCTTGGGGTGATCGGGGAGACACCGGGGCCGGGGAGCACCAGACCGGGTCTATCACTGGGCTGTCCCAGAGACCGAGGGAGAATGGTTGGGGGACACGCTGCGGGACACGTCGATGGGAGTGGGGGTGGGACAGGCAGGCTGGGTCAGCGGGCCGGGGAAGTTCTCCCGGGTCGGCCTCGGGAGCACGTAGGGGCGTCGGCGCAGATAATCGTGGTACCAGTCGATGTAGAGACTCGGGACCGGGTGACGGCCGCAGCACACCGTGTGACACTTGACAGCGAGACACGCCTCGAGGATATCACCGAACACCACCTAACGCAACGGACACGGCGGGTAATGCATGGTCAGTGGTCACCGACGTGTCCGTTTATGGACCGTACAGAAGAAACGCTCACGATAGTTTCCGGTTACTGAGCGTGCAGACAGTGCCGCATAAGACAATGTTCAATGGTATTTACGTGTACTAATAATATTTTGTCAACTCGCATTGACAATCACAGGCGCTTCTGTTACCTCATTATGGTCAGCGGACATAGCCGCAGACGTTTCCTCTGCGCATGGACAGTAAACGGACACGCGATGGCCCTAGATACGCAGACACACACACACACACACACACACACACACACACACACACACACACACACACACACACACACACACACACACACACGCAATATATATATATATACGTACACACGCGCACACGCACGCACGCACATACACACGCACGCACGCACACACACACACACACACACAAGACGTTATTTCGTGCAGGTCGTACCTGGGCACTGTGCATGTTGCGTTTCGACATGTACACGTTCTGGACGTGCCCGAATAGGGACATGACCTGCTCAATGACGGTAGCCGTGACGAGCAGCGGCGCCTGCCAGATCACGGTCACCGTCGACATGGGCAGCTCCTGCGTCGACATCACCTTCGACTCGACGATCTTCTCGAGTCTGAAACGATCAGGCACCGTCAACGTCTTGTTGAGTTCCAGAATGATGTCTATTACATTATTAGAAAATAGTGATTGTTGATGGGAATTGAGTGCAATATATCTTGCTTATTATGTTGAATGGCATCGTGTATGCCTAATGAAATGACGCATGTTACAACCGATAATGTAATAATCGTCTGTTAATGTAACAAAAACGCCTGAAAATGTAATAACTGTCTGATAATGCAATAACATCTCCTGATAATGTAATAATGAACTAAATGAAAGAAATCACATGAAATCTACGAAAACTACTAAGTCCTGCGTGAAATATATATATAATTACATTATCAGGCGAAATATTTTACATTATCAAACAAGGGCTGTTTATTACATTATCAGGCAAAATATTACATTATCAGGCAGCTAGTTTATTACATTATCAGGTGATGTTATTACATTAGCTGATAGTTATTACATTATCAGGCGTTTTTATGACACTATCTGGCAGTTGTTACTTTAACAGGCGATTATCACATTATCAGTTGTAACAACGCATATTCGGAAGAATAAAAGTGTGGTGTAATGTTTAAAACTTTTATTCACACAATATAGCACTCCGAGCTGCAGAAAACAAAATTGCAATTCGAATGAAAAAATCTTTTAAAGAAAATAATTATATAAAACGAACGAAATATTCAAGGCGAGCAAAACGCGTAATTAACTCTCCCAATTTCAACTTTGGGAGGTTCAGCGCCCGAGCTCTGTCGGTTCTGACGTCTGACGTCCATCCCATCTCACCTAGTTTTGAGTTGTCTCGTGATCACCGCCGCGGGTCGCTTGCCGTCCCGCCGGAAGCCGCCAGAAGGCGAGCCCCTCAAGGAGGAGGAGTCCGACCCGGAGACAGGCTGCAGGTGCCGGGGACACGCGAGACGGGGGCGGACTTGCTCGGCGATGACGAGGTCGGTCCGCGGCAGCTGCACAACCACTGCGAGGATGGACGGGAACGAAGTCATGCAAGAGTGGTTTACTGGTGGTGAAAGTGTCTCCCGGAATCTAGTAACTAGATACCGTATCTTGACTTTCGCAAAAGGGGAATAGCTTGACGACGATTAGCTTTCGTTCCAAAATTATCTGCGCAACATATTCGAGAACTATTCGATGACAGAGCCCAAAATACTTCAAGGGCGTGTGCGAAGTCGACTTAACATTTTGCCCACTCCCTTGAGGGTCGCCAAAACCTCCTCTGGCGTCGCAACTTCAGCCCCACTCCACTGTCCGTCGTTCACTCATGACAATGTCATCGTGTCAACATTTTCGCAGGAGGGTTGACTGAAGAGGCTAAAACGCCCCCTCTAGCCACCCGACCCGACCCGACCCGACCCGACCCGACCCGACCCGACCAACCACGATCCGACCCAACCCGATCCGACCCAACCCGATCCGACCCAACCCAACCCGATCCGACCCAATCCGATCCGACCCAACCCGATCCGACCCAACCCGATCCGACCCAACCCGATCCGACCCAACCCGATCCGATCCGACCCAACCCGCACGACCAGACCTCACCTTTCCGGGCCCCGGGTCTTAGAATGGTCGACTCGTCCGTCCTGTCTTCGGGCCAGTCGTCCACTGCCGGTCTCACCGTGTTGGGTGTCCTGTTGGTAAGACGATTGGGTTTCATTTTACTGGACATCTACTGAGGGTCCAGATGCACTTCATAAATGTTGAGTGAACACGATTTTTATTACAAAACCCACACACATAAACACGCACGCACCACACGTTCTATCTCGGCTAGTGTGCCCACCGTGCAGCCACTTATATATGGCTATATATATATAATATTAATGGGAAACAAAACACTGTTTGGTTTGACTAATGTTACACCTAACCTAAACGAGCTAATACAAACCAACCGGTGGAAATTACAACGACCAGTCTCTCGCCAGTGACTTACGCAGATCGTATTCCCCACGTGGTATATTCTAATGACATTTACTCAGATCGTTTTCTCAGCGCGGTGTACGTGGTATGTTCTCATGAAAACATTCCTGACGGCTGCCAAGTTGTGTAGTTCTGCTAAATGTTGGAACATGTCGATGATTATGCAATCAAATCAGAAGCTTATTTACACTTTATATGCAGGAAAAGTGTTTGCAAGTAATATTGTATGTATAGGCTTAACATGTAGGCCAGGGTTCGATTTTAATGGTAATCCTTACACTGAAAAAACCCAGATTTTGGAAATTATTACCATATTCGACGCTACGTGACTTAGTCAGATCGCTAGATATGAAGCACGGGTTAATGCCAGTTGTTAATTCAATACATTTTATTTTATTAATACACTTTATATATAACAAATCGCTAATCATGCTTGACTTAATAGGCGTATCTAGATACCTTGAATATGATTTAAATTAATTAAAGCTAAGTGTTAATTGAAATTAAGTTTATTTAATCTAGTTGATAAAATAGTTTAATTTAATTTACTTGATCTGATTTATATGTGATTTTAATTTAATTTACACATTTCCTAATTAAATGTAATTTAAGTAGTTGTCTGTCCGTGTTAATTGTCCATCGACTACCTAGTACCTACCTCTTCGTGTCGTTGTAGGTTCCGCGACTTCCCCATTGGTTGGTGGAGATAAAGGGCAGTGGTGTCCCTATTACGCGCAAGTCTTTGGTGACGTTGTTGGTGGATCCATCAAGCTTAGGAAATGGCACCGGCGCCTTTGAACTGAATCGCGTGGCTGAGTCTGGTTTGGTGGCTGGACGCAAACACGCGGGACAGTAAATACACACGCACCCACGTCACACAGTGACACGCACTCATCGCACACATACATACACCCACACATACGCACGCATGCACGCACGCACGCATACATACATATACAGATTCACACATATACAGATTCACACAAACATAGATACGTGCATGTACAAACTCGCCGCACACGACACACACACACACATACACACACAAGACTCACACACGCGCACGACACACACACACACATACACACACAAGACTCACACACGCGCACGCGCACGCGCACGCGCACGCGCACGCACACGCACACGCACACACACACACACACACACACACACACACACACACACACTGGGTCCACCTACATGTGTTGACCGGCGGTGTTCGTCGACAGTTTGCCTCCGTCCCACACGCGCTGGGTTTGGCCGAACTTTGACCCACTCCGCCGCCATACAAGTGGTCAAGAGTTTGCGGCCACATAACCTTCTTGCCGTGGTGTTTGTCGCTGGTGAAGCACAAATAACTCTGGTAGTTTCGCACCAGTTCATCCATCCTCTCACGGAAGTCTGTAACACAATGTCGCTACACTCTCGTGCATTTCATGTTCGTGTGTGACTGTGTCGTCGGCATCAGCTAATGCGATTCTTTCGATACTTGTATACATTCGAGATGTCACGTATCAAAATGGGATAATTTCACAAACGTACTTAATGTTCTCCTATATTTATGTATTATATATCTATTATCTATGCGTTATATGGGTGTTATCTGTGATAAATAATTGTGTGTTTACGCGAACCATTTTCAACTTTCCGATTAATTATGCAGGACGATTATAATGAATATTCATGTACACCCAATGAACCACGCACTTGTTCATTTCAAACCGAAGTATGGCGGACCGCACCGAATATTCACGAACATAAAAACTCGGCGTACGCGCGGATATATTTGTTCACTACATTGCTAGGGCAGTTGGCGATTAATAAAACGATTCTAATTAAACAAAGGCATTAAATTCAATTAACTATGTTAGCAGGATCAAATAAAAATTGTGTGCGCTACAAATCGGTAACAATTGTCTACATATTTTCGTTATTTCGAGAAAATATATTAAATAAAATCTTGAAACTTGGAATCGATTGATTGATCGGTCGGTCGGTCGGTCGGTCGGTCGGTCGGTCGGTCGGTCGGTCGGTCGGTCGGACGGTCGGACGGTCGGACGGTCGGACGGTCGGACGGTCGGACGGTCGGACGGTCGGTCGGTCGGTCGGTCGGTCGGTCGGTCGGTCGGTCGGTCGGTCGGTCGGTCGGTCGGTCGGTCGGTCGGTCGGTCGGTCGGTCGGTCGGTCGGTCGGTCGGTCGGTCGGTCGGTCGGTCGGTCGGTCGGTCGGTCGGTCGGTTGATTAATGAAGTATTCTCGTTTTCGGTCCGCTTTGAGCGATACTTAACGAGACCACACACAACTGGTCTCCACCTCGTTGTCCGTAAGCGTACTCAAAGTCAACATTACTGTTCTACTGATGAATAATTAAAGTATTGTGCTGTAGTGTTCAATGTGTTTCTAATTATTTATTCTACTACTCCTATTTCCAAAGACTAGTGGATTAGTCTAATGTTGACGTTTAGCCGAGACATATATATTTTGGTAGAAAGAATAAGTAAAAAAAAAAACCAGTAGTGACATAAAGGATATCTGTTGTTGTTGTGATAGATATCCCAGCAACGAATACACATAATGACGCACGCACACACGTAAACACTAGCACTTTATTGCAATTTTCGAAGTAAACGTTCGAAACTTGATATACAATTTTGTACATCATGTTACTCGTTCTAATAAAATAATAGCAATAATATAATGCAATTCTTGACAGTATATCCAAAATGTCGTTTTAGATACAGACCATTTCGCCAATCGTCTTTTAGATTTAATCGAACTGTAAACCTTTTTTCATTGAAGTAACACTATTTTGAGGAATGTTCAGTAATACAGTAAAGACGCGATAAGTAATCGTCTAAGGTGTTGATTTTACGTTTAGCGCATCGATATATTGAACTACAGTTCTCGGTAATACGAAGCCGAACAACTTACCTTCATGCGAGATGTAATTTTCCTTGTCATAAGTTTTAGGCGCGGCGTCTTCTGCGTTGTCCGTACTTTGAGGCTGGGGGTCTTCCGTGTTGGGGATACTCTGAGGCTCGATGTCTTCTATACTACCCGCCCACGCCCCGAACGTGTCGCCGGGAAACTGTTTGACTGTAGATGCATATTGCATAACATGTGCCCATAGTCCTTTTTTATTGATTTACTCAAAGCTACCAATTAGTACGAATAACAAAAACAAGTAGTGACACAAAGGAAATCTGTTCTTGTTATGATAGATCACGGCAATTCAACGAACACACACAATAACGGACGGACGCGCGCACGCACGCACGCACGCACGCACAAAAAAATACATAAACAAAGACAAATACTTTATTTTGACATAATTCCAAATTAAATGCTCGCAACTTGACATACAATTTAGTAATAATACCGGCCATCGTGCTACTCGCTCTAATAATAATGCAGTTCTGTGATAGCATATCCAAAATGTCGATTTAAGGCAGACATTTTCACTCATCTTCTGTTAGATTTGATCGAACTATATGCCTTTTTCTATGATGTAACACTATCTGGTGGAATGATTTTTCATTTAGAAGTTACATTCATGCGTGGTGTCATTTTCCTTGTCATTAACAAGGTTTAACAAGTTGCCGTCCAGAACCAAGCTCCAGACGGCATGTGAACAAGGAAGCCTATGGCTTATCGAGTGTTCACTTTAAAAAAAATTAAATATACAATATTATAAAATGCACTAAAATGCTGCTAATTAAAATGCGTTGTCTCTATAAATACATAAGTAAAATAAAATGTATACGTTGTCTCTAAAAAAAATATACAAGTAAAATAAATAAATACATCAAATACCCTACAATAACACAATTTTTGTATAATAATAAATAAATTAAAATAATTATATGAATAAATAATTTAATCAGTATTAAAATAATTTCTAAAACATTTAAGTGTTCAACCTAGGTATAGCCCGCCCTTGCCAGATAATTGTCAATTTTATTTTTAAACATATTTACACTGCTGGCATTTACACAATCATGACTTAAATTATTCCAATCAGTTATTGTTCTCTGGGAGAAGGAGAATTTTCTTTTATCTAATCTAGAGTATGGCTTGACTAAAGCTGCCTTATGCCCCCTTGTCACACTATCTTCTTTTAGTTTGAAAAAAATGTTGCTATTAATATCTTCATATCCATTCAATATCTTAAAAACTTCTATTAGGTCTCCTCTTAATCTTCTAGTTTCTAATGTTGTCAATCTACATTCTAACAGGCGTCTTTCATAGGATAAATGTTTAAGTTCTGGAATTAGTTTAGTTGCCCTCCTTTGAATTCTTTCAAGTTTATCAATGTCTTTCTTTTGATATGGCCTCCATGCCTGAATGCAATATTCTAAGTGTGGCCTAACTATTGCCTTGTACAATGGTATTATTAAGGTATTATCCATATATGTGATGTTTCTTCTAATTAATCCTAAAATTTGATTTCCTTTTGCAGCAGCAAGTCCACATTGCTCTGAAACTGTCATGTCGGCACTAACTGTAACTCCCAAGTCCTTTTCTTTTACACTTGTGCCTAATATAGTATTGCCCATAAAGTATTCTTTACTCACATTACCATGTCCAATGTGGATGCATTTACATTTACCAAAATTAAATAACATCTGCCATTTTCAGACCATTTTACTAACTTGGTTAGATCATCTTGTAAAGTTTCTTTATCTGTATCAGTTTTTACAGTTCTGAACACTTTTGTGTCGTCTGCAAATTTAAGTACTTTACTTGATAAGTCATCATCCAAATCACTTATAAATATCAAAAACAGTATTGGTCCCAACACCGACCCCTGTGGAACTCCACTCAAAACTGGTTTCCAGTTTGATATCTCTCCCTCTACTATTACTCTCTGTCTTCTATCTGTCAACCATGCTTGTATCCAATTTATCATACTTTAGGATTTTTTCTTGTTATGATCAATCCCGGCAATTTAGCGAACACACACAATAACGGACGAACACACGCACGCACGCACGCACGCACGCACGCACGCACGCACGCACGCACGCACGCACGCACGCACGCACGCACTCACGCACACACATAGACACGCGCTCGCACGCACGCACGCACACACACACACACACACACACACACACACACACACACACACATACACACACACAACTATCGAAACTATCGAAACTTGATAAACAATTTAGTAATAATATCGGCCATCATGATATTCGCTCTAATAATAACGTAGCCTCGGTTACCCAGACTCCGTGAGGTGGCAGCACTTTTAAGCCCCCTCAACTACGCCTGGGACAGTATATATGCTTAAGTTTCTACATCCGGGCAGCCTTACCCCAGAATAGGGTAGAGACGCTGATTGGCTCTCAGGCCAACTATGAAATAAAAATTTAAATAACGATATAGTTTTACAAGATAATAATATCATTTGAAAAGTATTCACCATTGAACTTATATTAACACAACAGTAAGTAAAAATTCAAATTTACCGTTGTTTATAAACTAAGAATTACGGCAGGATTAACCAGTATCCGTGAGGTGGCAGCATTGTCTAGCCCGACACGGATAGCATACAAATTAAATAAGGAAACCTTTTGATCAAATAATGCTGTATTATAAAAACTATTAAAAATTTAACTTATATTAACCCAAAATAAATAGAAATACAAATTTGCAGTTGTTTATAAAAAAAATATTACGGCAGTGTCCGTGAGGTGGCAGCATTTTATAGATCACGCGGATACCAAACAAAAGCCGGCAAATGTCACCAGACTGTCTTCTCGGCGTAGTTCCGCAGCCGACCGACAGTCGGTTAAGCGAGACTAATAATAACGCAGTTCTGTGATAGCATATCCAAAATGTCGATTTAGAGGCCGACATTTTCACTCATCTTCTGTTAGATTTGATCGAACTATATGCCGTTTTCTACGATGTAATCTGGTGGAATGATTTTACGTTTAGCACAACATTGTACTGAGCTTGTTCCTGGTAATACGAAGCCGAGCAAGTTACCTTCATGTGTGACGTCATTTTCCTTGTCATCAGTTTGAGGCGCGGCGTCTTCTGCGTTGTCCGTACTTTGAGGCTGGGTGTCTTCCGTGTTGGGGATACTCTGAGGCTCGATATATTCGACACTACCCGCCCACGCCATGTACGTGTCCCCGGGAGACTTGTTCACGTTGACACAGTCAACTGCAACGTCAAGGTTCAGGCAACATTATAAAGTACAATTCGATACAGGAGAATTCAAGATGGGGCGAATGCACAGATGGATGTCAGAGGGGTGATTTCAGGCAACAGACAAAGTACAAGTTTGCGAGAAAAAACAGGATAAGATATCGCTGGTTTTAAGCCTCCGTGCTTGGTTTGTAAGGATTTAGGCGCAACTTAGTTCTTAGGTTCTTCGGTGGTTTCCTCCAAACAGCCCAAACTTGAGCTAACGCAGGACTTATCTTATTATTATTATTAAATATATGAAGCTATCTAATTATATTATTATTATTATTATTATCATCAAATATATGAAGCATCCACATCCCAAATTGATTGTTTCGCACACTGACTTGAATAGCGGTCGGGATTATAAGAGTCCAATGTCTCCCCGATCGCCTGCAGCGCGCGCCTGGCCGCCCACGCCCCACGCCGCATCCGGTCGGCGTCATAGCGCTTCTTCCAGGTGAAGTAGCCCTGCTGGGGGCACCGCTTCGTCTTCTCCACCTGCAACTAGTTGTTATTACAGGGTGCTACTGTCGACTCGACTGTGGTACAACGATTTCTGTCACATTCGTCACAAATATAGTCGCGACTGAACGCGAAACAAGGTGAATTTGGTACATTTCCACTCGAACTACACAGGACATATCAGTAATGGTAAAATGAGCATAAGAGTTTTAAAAAGGTACATCATTTCATACAAATAAACATACTACACTGGGGATATAATTACAAAAGCGGCGTAAACACAGACGTACCCGATAATCACAAAGACTGAGGGGGTATGGCCAACCATAGAGTTCACTTCTTATAGCAACCGTATTTCATCGCTTGCGTAAACCATTTGTCGACGCATGAGCGAGAGTGTCATGGTATTAACATATATAGATGCTGCTTCTAAACACTTATTAAATGTCGCCATCACGATTGTCTGACCTGCCAAATAATTGTGCTAGTATTATTACTTTATTTATTATTACTAGCATTTCTAGAGCTCCGTATCTCCGGGACCAGCCCGTCTATAGGCGTGTATACACGCCACGCCGCGCCGCGCCATAACAGGACGTGTAATACCGTATAAGTCAATCGAGTTGAGCTAAGACAAATCACTATAAATATATGATGTAACACATTGACGAAAACAAAAATATCTCCAGTTGTCATGTCTAAGCATGCGTTTGTTGATGTTTTGGATATTCTAACCGTACCTCCGTTTATAATCGATATTTTTTCTTCTGGTGTGTATTTGTATTTTTGTATTTTAATGTATGTAAGGCGCCACGAACAATTTGAAATTGGATGTAGCGCTACATTAAATAAACTATATTATTATTATTAAATATTTGTATACTGAATTTGTTTTAATGTACTCTGATGCAAAACTCCTACGACCTTTTCTAGTACGGTCAAGTGTATTGTATTGCTGTGTACCTTCGGCTGCTTCTTCAGGCTGGCTTCCTTGAGTAATGCGCATGCTCGGGCACGCACGTGAAAATCTTCGTTTCTCCTCCACCCGCCCCAGAAGCTGCCGTTACTTTCCTGCTGTGTTACTGCCAAATCACTCGTTATGTCGGGCAGGAGGAAACTGGACCTCAAGAGACGGACGAATATCTGAGAGTCAAGTTTCTGTAAAGATGGAAACACAAGATACCGTTTTGCTTTGAATCAAACGTAAAACAATATTCACATCAAACTGTGTCTCCGGTACAAAGTGAGGGTGGTTTGTCAGTGCCTCAGCTCCATCTAATGGGATAGTTCCGTTTCGAGTCGGGTACCTACAGGGGTGGCGTGTAATGGAGTACAAATAATTCGTTAGAATACATTAGTAGTTTATTTTTTCTTGTAATCGGCGTAACATTCACAGTCCTTCGTACGGCTGAGTAAACTGGTGCAATGTAGAGTGAAAACAATCGCCCAAGGTTCGACACGGCAGCATAGGATTCGAACCCGGTTTTCTTAGTCGAGTATCCGTAGCTCTATCCACTGCGCTACTGCGCTACTACATGTCAGCAGTCTTATTTAACCTTATCATAGATTATGTTATGTAAGAAACCAACAGGACGACCAACGCGAGGGACAGGCTGGACACTATTCTCCTCTCTCGAGGATGTTATCTTCACGGAGATGTAGGCTCCTTCTGTCTCATACGCGACAAGACGTACAAGAACAAGATACATACGGTAAATAATACCAGCCAATAATTAGGACCAAAGATGGTAATAAACCAAAGAAATCCAGTATCGATCTATATCGTGCATTAAAAACTAATGACCAGGAACACCTTCACGTATATGAGAAGCATCATATGCAAAGATGTTTGGGCTGATGTTGGCATCAAGAATCGCATCACCAAGGCAAAATATGCTATCTTCTGACTGAGACCTGCTTGGAGCTCAATAATTATATTACAGAAGAACAAAACTGAATTTATATCACTCTTCTATATGGCTCAGAATGTTGACGTACAACAGAGCTTGTCCTCAAACACGTTCCACATAGTACGAAACATAGTGAGAATATTCTGGCCACAACAAATCCAAACATGCAACTGATCAGAATTATTCATTGACAAGACATTTAGAACGACATACTCGCCACAAGATGCTCACGAAATAAAATGACAGTATCTCCAAACCAGCACTGAGGTAGACACATGTACGAAAAAGGAAAACGTGGACGACCTTAAATAGACCGTATCAAAGAACTCAAACAACTACATCTGTGATGGGTTCAGGCAGCGAAGCAGGCTTTTATATAATACTGATCTTATCCAATTCATGAATATTTCAGATGATTTAGTATATAAATTATATCATAACCGTTATCATATAGACTACATATATACAATATATTGATTTTCTGATGAATAATTAACGATAATAATTATATATTCTTAGAAAGTTGCATTTATATCTTAGAAGATGGCTTTTATAATTCTTAATACAACAAGTTTACAATTGTCGATGGTGAAACCCTGTGCAAGCGCCTCTACGCCATGGCGGACACCTGCGCTATTTAATATTTCATTATTATTATTTCAATATAATTATTATTAATGTATATATGTCCATGATTGGTGCAATGACGATGATGATAATGATCATACATGTACAAGTATTTGCACAGGGAGAGGTTATAAATTGTTAAAGGTGTCCTCGCTATGTGTTAGGTTTATTTTTCGAGTCGGAAGCATGACTAACCATCGTACGGTTAGCATACATATTTTATTACATGTGTACCTTCACAATAGCCAAGAGACAAACATAAACTGTTGTAAGCCTACATTGGTAAATATTGTTCCCTTTTGCTGCTCAAATTGTCTGCAGGTTTCAGTTGGCGGTGGTTTGAATTCTGCCTTACAGATCACCAAAGACGCATTAGACATCTTCCCAATGTCTCCACGCGTCTTTCCGTTCTCCGCCAGGGGCTCTGTGACGACGCGTGCGTTGCTGTGGTATGACGTGATCGTAACCAGTGTAGTGCCCTTTACTACATCTTAATGATCGTATTTATTTTATTTTAGTTCTTTCTTCTTCCCTGGTGACTGTAAATCTCTGTTCTTGTGCAAAAACTCGAAGACGCTGCTTGCAAATTATCGAGGTGCTTTTCCCAGAAATACAACGACTACTTCTGTTAGAGTTCAGAGTTCAAGGAGGTGACGTTGCATTGACAGTCTCTACGCGACGAAGTAGTTAGCCGACACTATAGCATAGACATAGGAATTCAAGGAAAAGGTATCAGGTTATTGTATAAGCGTAAGGTAACTAGCTTAAATGTGTTGTTCTGTTAAAGGCGTTGTATAACTTGTTGCACGACAGTAGTAGTATAATTATAACAACACCTTAAAATATAATATAGGGGAAACCCGGGCAATATGGGAGAGTTTACGTTCCGCTGTTCGTCGCACCCACAGTTTGCGCATCAGGGTAACAGTTTGTTATGTATCGACCAAAACACAACAGGGCATGGTATTGTTTTTTGTTGTTGAAATCATAATTTTTTTAATAAGGACTATCCCGTTTTACTCGCAACATTCCCATCTTATACGCATATACGGGTAAAATGGGATTTTGATCCGGGAAATATGGGATGCATATTTAGTTGTGTCATTCGCAAATGTGACGTGGTGCTACATATTCAGAATAGTTATTTTAAGTAACTGACATATTAGAACTAGTAAATTTCAATAAGAATAGCCAAGATATGCGATATGGTAAGGTCGTATAAGCAAAATGTCATACTTCTTTGTAAATTTGACTACCTTAGGCGGATTACTATTCCTGTATAATTATGTAATCCATAGAC
The DNA here is from genome assembly GCA_964017155.1 of Oasisia sp. SBJ-2009. NCBI lineage: Eukaryota > Metazoa > Annelida > Polychaeta > Sabellida > Siboglinidae > Oasisia > Oasisia sp. SBJ-2009. The sequence continues at coordinate 10,697,013 of OZ024862.1, forward strand.
TTCATCTCTTTATGTAACTTAGTGAGCTACTAGTTAAGTTAAGCGATCTACAGAAACAAGCATATTGTCAAAGTAAATTGCATTTTCAAAGATAACATGCACAACGGGAAGATCACATTTTGCCCGCATTAGTATATCACATTTTGCCTGGAATAGGCATGGTTTAATCAAACTGTGGTCATAGATTCTACACACTATATGACACGACCTATATGACGTACAAAATCGCATAAATTCGTAGATTTTAGCATCGGATCTTCGTGAGGCGATTGTTTTTAAAGAAAAAACATTTCTGTTTGGTGCAGTGTAACAATGACCACGCTAACTCCATGGCAAGAGTACCTCATTTGGCAAGAATCTGTCGAGGTAAGTTTTGCGTCTAGTATTCGTTGTTCAGTCAAATCATATCAGCATACATGCACGTGTCAAAGCACTCGCATTTATACCTGCCTTACATTGTTGTGGTAGTTTTACTGGGACCTGTATGAGTTGTCTTTTTCAAACACATGTACTTAATAAACTGTTCTTGTCATAATATCAAGTACATTTAAAGAATATATCAAACACATAAATTGAGTAGGCCTATTTAGAATATAAAATAATTTGTACAAAACTAACTTTATAATTATAATCGGGTCATTAAAAGAATACAAGAACACGAACAAGATGATTAATTTAACCCCAACATGTACAGGTATTGATAATCATGGGTGTATATAAATAAACATCATCAATTAAAAAGACCTGTGAAATGGGGCCAGTGACTCCTGTTAAGACTAAAAAGTCTCTGTCACAGGAGCCAGTTGTAGTTTTATATATTTACTTAACCTCTCTACATATGAATGTTTCGTTTTTTATTTGGTTAAATACGATTTTATATCTTTGTAAGTTAAACTATCTCTGATGCATTTGTACTGCCATGCTTGTCTGTAGTGCAAGTATAAATAATTACGTGACAATCCACAACTACATATCATTTTCTTGCATCTATCCATGTATGTGTATGTCAAAATTGTAATGACTTTGAAGACTAAAATGACATATATGTATGTAACAATCAGATATTGTACTAGCGCTTTGATATTTTTGTAATAGATAATCTAATTTTTTTTAAAGTAATTCGCAAACCCACGTAAACTGTAACAATTTATTTTCAAAACTAATTCTGGAGTATCGTTTATAATGCGAGACAAATTGTATTTTAGGCATTTTTTTTGGCAAATTCGTGTCTTGTCATAGATGTGTGTATCTTTGTAACTTTGTGAATATTATGATCGTGTATGTTATAATTGGGGATAACATTCCAATTTAATAAATAAACTGTCAAATTAGCATGCCTCTATTTACAGAAGAAAAAAATTATTGCAATTTTAATTGATGATCTATTTTCAATATTTCAAGTGTGTTAGAAACGTGGTTTTGTATATGAATTGTACCTGTTCAATGTTATTATTAGGACTGCCCTTTTGAATTTTCAATATTAGACTACCTTTGTGTCACCAAACCGTAATACAATAATTACTATATTTGATAGGATTAGAGAATTGTATAAGTGTTTTTTTGTCTAGCGGTTGTACGTGCTTTCATTTATTTAAGACGCCCATAGTTTTTGAAACATTTATTTGCAATTTTATTTATGTGTTTTTCCATGTAAGTCCAGAGTTTATTCTAGGAAATTAAATTCCTCCACTTGTTTGATTTTAATATTATCAATTTTAAGAGTAAGTATTTGCACCTCTTTTTAGGTGCATGAAAAATCATACATTTATATTTTTATTTGTTTAAGAACAATCTATTTATATTTAACGATTCCATAACTTTACCGTGTTCATAATTTGTTAAGGATTCTACACTATTGTTTTTATGTTGTGTGCTATTAATAAATTGGATTAGTGTACTGGAGAGTGTTGTATCATCTGCGTACATAATGAACTTAAATATATTACTGACGTGTGAGCCAAATCATTACAATAAATAGTAAATAACAAAGGTCCTAAATTGATCCTTGTGGGACTCAAAGGAAGGATTTGGGATTGCATGTCATCAATTTCTACATACTGTCGTCGGTTAATTGCTTAAATAACTTTCAAATATAAATACAGTCGAACCATCCATGCCATAAAACCTTAATTTATGTAGACCCTAAGAAACTATTATGATCAATGGTATCAAAGGCCTAGCTTTGAAAATTCAAGAAATGTATTAATTAGCAACACATTTTTGTCGATATGATTTATAATTATGTCTACTAAATCAACCGCAGCGTACTCAGTGCAGTGTTTTGGTCTAAGACCATATGGGTTATCGAAATTTATTTTAGTTTCATTAAAATATGAAGATAACTGGGTAAAGATAATTTTCTCTAGTACCTTTGATATTGTTGATAATATAAAAATGGTCTATAGTTTTTAAAATTATTTAAAAAGTATAGAACAATTGGGATCACCTTTATAACTATTATAATTACTTTGGCAATTTTATAGTTGATCTGAAAAAAATCCAGTATTTGGCACTTGATTTATAACCATACTCAATGGTTTCATGATTGCAGGTTAAATTATTTCTTTTGCAATTTTGAACAGACACCATCGAATACACAACTATATTTTGTGGGTAGATTGTGTATTATTTTCTTTACTCCTTCTTCATCTACGTTTTTTAAAAATATATTTTAAAAGCCGAGTTCATTTATCTATTTAGATAATAACTTTTTTGGTGCCATACTTGATCTAATTTACAATAGTCTGAACTACAGTTATGAAATAGTGATTAAATGTATCAGCATTTGTTGTTGTTTGGCATTTGGTTGCCTTTGTCTTCAAAATAAATTGGGAAACCTTTCAGCATGTTTTTGAAAGACATTCATTTATGGTTTTCCATGTATTTCGTATATCATTCCTAAAAAGTGAAAAACGATGTTCAAAATAAATTGTCGTCACGGCAGCTCGGTATTTAAAGGCCGCTCATTTATTGGCCGTTTATCCGAATCATGAACACCAATCTAGTATCACTGTGGTTTGGCTGGCTAAAACCGTTTGATAGCGGTTTTAAGTAATATTTTCTCAATTACACACACACACACACACACACACACACACACACACACACACACACACACACACACACACACACACACACACACACACAATCATCGTTGTGCAGCCGTAGTGTCCCGTGGTTGGGCAAAGGCCTCATCATGTTGTTTCCATATCTGTCTATCTTGCGTTGTCCTCTGCCATATGGCGTGTCCTCATGTGAATTTACAATACTTATTACGTATTTTATGGTCGGTTGTTCGCAGAAGGAGAAGCGAATTTGTAGGGAACATCCGTCTGTGAAAGGCATTCCCGGAGACCCTTTATTCCCGGGTTTCAAGGACGTCAGGAAGCTTTACCCTGGTCCTTTAAATTACTTCAATAACACGGAACCAAAGGTGAGGCAGAGTTAAGTTTAAAGCAACACGTCGGTATTTGTATTGATATGCAATAATGGTAGTCTTTCGTGAAGTAAACTAAATATGGCCAATACACACGGCTCTGCACACGCACACATGCACTATGGACACACATACATATCAAATTACATACATATATATATATATATATATATATATATATATATAGAGAGAGAGATATATATATATAGAGAGAGAGAGAGAGCGCGCGCGCGCGAGAGAGAGAGAGAGAGAGAGAAAGAGGGAGACAGACAGACGGACATAGATGGTTATAACAGTATTACGTATTCGTCACATATTGCTGTAGTTAGTTTACTAGTTACGGAATATTTCGGTGAACTCACTGTTCTCTCTCACTGTTCTCTCTCACTCACTCTCTCGCTATCCCCCCCTCTCTCTCTCTCTCTCAATGGTGATTAAACTTTGAGCCGTTTTGTACCCCACAACAGAGGGAGATCCGGCACCCAGTATACAATAATGTATTTTATCACGACTTCGGTTACGATCCAAAACGTGCGCGATGTGACCGCAATGCTGACATCGGCCTGGATATAGCTGGACAGGCGAGTATTATTGACCACTGACCATGCCTGTATGTGTCTTCACCACACAGCACTTCATAAGTGATCTACATGTCGCCCTCAACACCGTGCTGCATTGGCGCTAGTTTGGGAGATCTTATGTGTCTTAGTGATTCAGAATCACCAAAAAGAGGCACGCACGCACGCCCGCACGAACACACGAACACACACATACACACGTACACACACACTACTTATTAGTAATAATACTAATCATAAAACAACTGTGCACGCAAATACGTATTATATATATATATATATATATATATATATATATATATATATATATATATATATATATATATATATATATATATATACTGCGTTCAGAACTCATCGTGTTTACCGTGAATACAATTCGTGACCGTTACATTGCAAAAATTCACCACTGGCAAACTGGAGGATCCTCTGAACTTTCGAGTTCACCAAATGGTGTTTAGTATATAGACCAGGAGATCCCAACGGCCATAAAAGGCCCCGACGTGGCGCGTGTTGCAGGAACGGAAGAGGGTCGTCCACGTGGCGGGGAACACGGAGTACGGCCGACGGTGGCAAGACTACGAGAAGCTCGAGCCGAAGGGGCTGTCCACCAAGTACGGACACATCGCACTCGTACAGAAGGAGTTCTACCGCCAGTGCACCATGGGCATCCCTCTCAAGGTCGACGACGCGGCACAAGTCATCCAACCGTAACAGTCACGGATGGGTGATCGCGTACACGTGGGGTCTGCTGTGTATAGGAAACAGCAGGCGTTGCTCGTTTATGTATATACGAACGTGTTCATCCAACCGTAGCAGCCTCCGCTGTATGTTACGCCGATAAAAAAAATCAGAATTATATTGATGAGATAATAACATGTTCTAAACGCGTTTGTGTCTTCTTTTTGATTCAGTCGTAACGTTATACAATTATTATGCACTATTGTTCTTGTTTCCTGAGCAGTCAATCATCACCATCGTGCAAGGACATGCGAAACCTATCACACATCTCAGTAGCTGCTACAGGTTGATAAATTATTCTGAACAAGAGGATTCGAAAGAGAATGGTGCAAAATGCTGGCGTTAAAGTGACCTGTCCCCTAGACATTGTTAAACGCCTCCGTCCACGGAAACACAACATCGGTGCATAACAGTTTTATTGTATTTGTGTACAGGGAATTAACGCGACATGACCGTTTCTTTGACTCTTTTGAACCATCTAAAACACACGCACACATTCACGTCAGCATGCATACACATACAAACATACAAACACGCACGCACGCCCACGCCCACGCCCACACACTGCAGCTTAGGCTGAGCCCAACAACGTAGAAACCAGGTGACACCGTTACGCAACGCGGGCCTCATGCCGTCAACCGCCAACGTCCTTTTACCTCGTTTCGCCGCATTCATTCGTTATTTCGATATGTCCAGCAGTTGCTAAACACACATTGTAGATATGCCTTATATCAATAATAGATGGAGTATAAACTAATTCAAGATGAACCAGAGCTATTAGATAGGACCTGGGACATCCCCCCTCCCGATGGAACCAAATGCGCACAGATCTCGCTCAATCTCGGACGTCTCGTCGTTTAGTATGGTGTCTATTTTAAGTTTTTATACCATCCGTGTGAGGGCGCTGTGTGTTGAAGAGCCTCAGCTCGGATGGATTAGCTCTGGATGAACTGAAAAAGAAATAAACAGCGCGCGCGTTGGATAAAGAGCGCGATTACGTCACAGGCCCGAGTTGCGATCATGTAGGTTCCCCATTAATAAAGCACATTTGTAATGAAATATAGACATAGAATTACATAAAATAATTACATCAATGATTAATAACAAATTGCATAAATTACAAAGAGTTTAACATTTTAAAAGAATCACATTAACTCTCGGTGTCGACCTGTTTTGTCCGGCAGCGCAGAGCTGCCTTGTTAAACGGTCCCGGCGTTTCATCTGTCGTCAAGCAACGGACCCAGATAAGGTATGGCGTGTTCGACTTGAGTCCCTCCACAAACCGGTGCGACGTATGAGAGAGGATCCACGCAGTGAGGTCATCAGATCCGTCTTCTTGGATCCAGACTTCGTACTTGAGATAAGTCGCTGCGAGGAAGTCGACGTTCCACGGACGGTCCCACGACACGGACAGTCCGGACTCGTCGCTCTGGTCGCACACAAGCTGGCGAACTTCCGTCGGGAGGAGCCGTGGATGGGGCCGAGAGGCGAACACGTGACGCTGATCCAGAGCTTCGCGTATAACAGCAATGACTGCCGGAATGTCGACAACGGTATCCTGGTAGATCCGGAAGAGCCACTCAGGATCACTGCAACACAGGTGTAACGGCACTTCCGGACTGTGCATGATTCTGTCTTGTTCGTCAGGAACTAGGTGGCTGATACCGCCAAGTTCAGGCGGTGCTGAGGGGTGCGCAATGTTCCGGGTTGGGTCCATGTTGCGCCAGGCTCTTTGAAAGAGAAATGTGATATGGAACATTACACAGCACATATCATTCCATTGAAAATACTTGTTCTTAAGTCATCCAAACAGACACGATACGAAAGTTAGCAAGTAATCAATGAGAAATGTCGCCATGTGTACAATAATGTCATCCAGCCCGTAGTTCTTATGTGCCAGCAAAGCAGATTCTATATTACTAGGAGGGTGTCAGGTATTAGGTGTATTATGTTTCTTAATATTATGATTATAACACATCTTAATTTGATTAGTATAACACATCTTAATGTCATGATTATAATACATTATATTGCCTGCAAAATCGTGAATAGCTACTTTATTAAAGGGATACGTGAGAGGTTCACAGTATTAACTTACATATGTATACTATAATGGTTATGTCGAGTAATTGTGCGCAAAGAGCTTTAATAAACAATAAGTTACAGTTTAATGATATCAAAAACATGCTGCCTTAGATTCAGGGCGCTGCCATCTTGAGACTTGTAACGCCAGTGATGTAAGCCAACTCGTTTACGTCACTGGCGCATTGTTGAAAAAAGGCAAGGATTGGCGGAATCATATTCACGTGTGTGTTATAGGTGTTCTCACCTGTACGTGACGGCCATCCCAGGCAAGCTGACCAGTGTCCGGTACGGCGTGTAGTGGTCAGGGTTGACGGCGTATGGGAACAGCTCGACGAGGACGGCCCCGGGCGGCAGGAAGACGGCGACAGCCAGGAGTGAGCCGTGCATGCCCACGACCACGGCCGCCCGACTGAGCCGCCCGATGATCTCCTCTAGTGGCGTCTCCTCCAGCGACAACGTCCTCACCCGCACACCAAGCATCGCCGCCAACTCGACACTCAGCTCGGCCTCGTTGACGATCAACCGGTTGTGTCTCCGGGACAGAATCACAACCTCTTGATCACCCAACGCGCGGACACCCATGCGTGTCTTGAGGAACTCGGCTGCAGGCCTGACGTGCTCGGCGGTGACTTCGTGGCCCTTAATGGGTCCCTGTGGCTTGTGGAATCCGTAGTCATACCAACGTGTGTCCTTCGACAGACCTATGTACGCGTCAGCGAAGCAGATGGTTGTCCCGTTGAGCGGAGACAAGTAGATAGGGTCGTGTGTCGAGAACACGTCGTAGAGACGTTGGAACTCGCCCGGCTCCCGCCCGTCAGTCATCACCAGCTGCACGTCGTATGCCGTCATGTCGGGATCACTCCGGCGAGTTATCATCTGAAAGTAGTGAAAACAGTTTGGTTAGTGCATGATATCCTTTAACAGCTGATTGTTACTGATTTGTCGCGCCTAGCCGGCTGCATGCATACGTCGCTCTTGATATTTTTCAATTTTTAGTACGTTTCTGTGTTTACATCGACGCTGATTTTTACTACATATACGCATAAACCAGCGAAGATCACATCAAGTCATCGCGCCGTCACCAAGAACGCCGTATGTGTGTGTTTTTACTGATCTTTAAAAACTGGTTTTATCCTACACTGTCTATAGACACTTCCGGCGGCTCAGTGGACCATAATCCACTTGCGCAATCATGTCTACCTACACGTATTCGGCACGCCAATTGTTTTGTCGCTCTTGTTCGTCACGCATGAATGCCACCACATGGAGGACCTTGGTTGATCTTGGCCTTGCTGCCAGGTTACCAACGAGGCGTGGCTGCCGGGGCGGCACTCGGAAACAAAGGGCAATTGCACAATCCACCACCACCACCAGCATGAACACAACAGTGTCGTCTCTGAATGACAACAGTGACACATCAACACAACAACAAATTCCCAAGAAAGGTTCATCATTCATTAAGATTCTTTCAATGAACTGTAACAGTATTAAGGGAAATACTAAGAACTGTGAGTTTCGTGCGTTACTACACCAATACGACCCACATGTCATTCTGGGATGTGAGTCAAAAATTGACAATACATTCCCGACTTACAGCCTCTTCCCTTCTCACTACACGGAAGTGCATCGGAAGGACCGTACCAAACACGGTGGCGGAGTGTTTTGTGCAATAAGGGGAGATGTCCTGGCTACAGAGGAGAATGACTTAAATAAGGACAATGAATGTGTGTGGAGTTCCATCCAACTTCCACAATCGCAGAAACTATACTTGGGCTCTTTCTATCGACCACCAGGAGCCCCACTAGAACATCTATAGCACCTAGAAGAGTCTCTAACAGAACTGCACACCAAATGTATGCGTAGACACCCACACGCTATAATCGCCGGCGATTTCAATGTTGGAGACATAGCATGGGACACAGACGAAGTGTCAGCGACCTGTGGTAGTGCAAACGCCAGGAAACTTGTAGCCATCAAAGAACATTTTAGCCTTACTCAACATCAACTAGAGATTACAAGACCGTCATCGAATGCTGTGCTGGACCTGGTTTTTAGCACAAACCCAAACCTCGTTTCTCGGATTGAAGTGGTCCCTGGGATGAGCGATCATCTTGCGGTACTCACTACACTTGATGTCCGTCCCAAACAGCACTCAAACAAACTCTCACACACGGTGTACAAATACAAATCTGCAAACTTTGCCGGCCTAAGGGCAGACATGGCGGCTTACGCAGCGATGTTTTTAATGGAAAATCCAACATCTAAAACAACAGAGGAGAACTGGAAATCATTCAAGAGTGCATTACATCAAGCCATCATTAAACACGTTCCAACGACAAAGTCCAAAACTAAACGACACCTGCCCTGGATCACACGGAACATCAAGTGTGAAATTCGGAAGAAAGACAGGCAGTATCGCAAAGCAAGAAAGTCAAAAAAGCACGAAGACTGGTCAGCCTACCGTATAAAACGGCAACAGTTACAGAAACTATTGAGATCTGCTCATGATGACTACATCAGAAATGTGATTGGAGTGAGCCTGCTTGACAGAGGAAACCAAAAGAAATGTTGGTCCTTTGTCAAACTCAATAGAACTGAAAACGTGGGTATCCCTATACTCTCTGATACAAATGGCCTCCACATTACAAACCAAGCTAAGGCAGAGTGTTTAAACACGCAGTTTGTGTCAGTCTTCACCAGTGATGATGGTAAACACTTGCCTGACAAAGGACTCTGTCTCCCTACCGTGAGATGGACACCATACAGTTCACACAACCCGGAATTGAAATTTTACTAAAGAACATTGACCAAACGAAAGCTACTGGCCCACATGAGCTACCAGCAAGGATACTGAAGGAGACTGCCAAAGAGATTGCTGGTGTACTGTCTGTGATCTTTCAACAATCCTATGAGGAAGGAACTGTCCCATCCGACTGGTTAACAGCACGAATATCTGCAATATATAAGAAAGGTGACAAGTCCAATCCATCAAACTACAGACCAGTGTCACTCACATGCATAACATGCAAAATTATGGAGCATATTGTATGCAGCCAGATTGGTCGTCACCTAGATCACAACAATATACTGCATCCAAATCAACATGGCTTCCGAAAGGGTTTATCTTGCGAGACGCAACTTGTTGATACCATACACGAACTAGCTTATTCAATTAATCAAAAGACGCAAACAGATGTCATCTTTCTGGACTTCAGCAAGGCATTTGACAAAGTATCACATGATAAACTTCTGCATAAGATCCGTTACTATGGGATAGGCGGAAAGACCAATACATGGATCAGTGCATTTCTGTGTTCTCGCAGTCAACAAGTTGTCGTCAACGGACAAACATCGCAGTCAGCTGGTGTACTCGCGGGAGTCCCACAAGGAAGTGTGCTGGGCCCTATGTTGTTTTTAATGTACATCAACGACATCGCGGAAGGAGTGACTTCGCAAATGCGCATGTTCGCTGACGACAGTATTGTTTACCGTCAGATACATACTCCCGCTGACCATTTCACACTTGCGTCTGACCTGAACAAACTTCTCTCATGGGCAAAGACATGGCAGATGGATATTTTAATGTGTCAAAGTGTGCCGTCTTATCGGTTACTACCAAGAGGAACATATCAACCTATAACTACTTCATGGGGAGCCAACAAATACCACGGGCTGACAACCAGGACTACCTGGGAGTTACCATCAACACAAAATTATCGTGGCAACCACATATCAACAAATTGCAGAACAAAGCCAGCAAGACACTTGGCTTACTCAAAAGAACACTGCATGCGGCGCCACCGCAAGTGAGAGAAACAGCATTCGAGGTACTCGTGCGACCAACACTCGAGTTTGCCACATGCGCCTGGGCACCTCACACAAAGACAGGCATTCAGACAATAGAGTGCGTACAAAGATCCGCTGCGCGGTTTGTCACCGGTGATTACCGCAGAACGTCAAGTGTCAGTGATATGTGCACTAACCTGATGTGGAACTCCTTGTACACACGAAGGCGGATAAGAGATGCAACTATGTTTTTTTAAATTCATCACGGACTAATGCACATCAGCTTGCCTGCCATCATCACCACAGCAGATGCGCGCATCAGACGCCAACACAAACACAAACTACGAACACTACCTGCCACTTGCACGCCCTACCAGCAGTCATTCTACGTACGCTGTATTCCACTGTGGAACGCACTTACCGAGGAAGCTGTCACCGCATCTACCACAGAAGTATTCCAGAGAGCCGCCATCCCAGTCATTCAGACATTGACATTATAATAGATTGTTTTAGTGTTAATCATGGACTGCCTGCTTTTTTAATGTACTATTAATTTTACTGATCTATTTATTCTAATATTTTATTAACTTATTATTTTTATATATTTATTATATTTATCTTATTAATTTATTCATCGTTTTAATGTACAGTTAACTGGATTTATCTATTGTCATATTTATTTTATTAACTTATTATTTTAGCGCACATTATTTTAACCACAACTGCAGGATAGTGAAATATCACTTTTAAGCAGTATAACACTTGAAGACTTGAAGACAGCAGTCACTATAAGGAAGACCGTGTAGAAAATCAGCCAACAGAAAGCAGGTCTGTGTGACTGTTGGATAAAAGAACATCAGTGTGCATACATTTATAACCAATGGCAATTTTGACTGACGAAGTTGATTAAAAACATCATACCTTTGCAGTATTATTAGTAATTACTTGTATATTTTGACAAAATAAATAGTTACATGCACCGGGAATTCTCGATGTCTTCGAAATATGTCACACGAATAATATTTAAATTGTTTTGCTATCATAACAAACAAAAAATCTGGTATGCTGGAATCCATGTATGTACATCAGTAGAGGTTGGTCCACTTTACAAACTCTGACACTCTATCAATACCTAAAACATAGAGCACGACCACAGATTACTCTTTATGACGTCATACCTTCAGCGTGTCGTACAGCGGGAGCAGATCATCGTGTAACACATGCATGAGGTTGTCTGGGTGGAAGCGTCTGAATATCAGACTCGTCCCACCGACCAGCCGCGTGGAGGCTCCCAACAGTTGCTTAGCGGCCATTGCCGGAACATCTGCGTAGTTAAAGTACTGTCCGCTGTGGTTCGCCACTGTCGACATGTCCAGCAGCGCAGGATCAAAGCGGTCACTGTCGCAAACACAGACCATGCATCAGTATTTTGTTAGCGACACTGTGAAGGATTTTGAGAGTTTGGTTTCCGAACATTCACTTTAAATGTCACATAGTTCAGCCAATGTTGTGAGTTTATTTTAAAATAATCACAATAGCACCAGTTATGTGTGTGTGCGCATGTATCAGTATGAATATGAATTGTGTGTGTGTGTGTGTGTGTGTGTGTGTGTGTGTGTGCGTGCGTGCGTGCGTGTGCGTGTGGTGTTATTATTAACAGCCAGTTTGGTAAATGAGTTTGCTTTGATGATTAGCATCACTGTTAACAGAGCCATAACTTAATGTATCAATTAAATACATTGTTTCCAGCTTATTAAACGCAGCACACAAATAACACATTTATCCAAGTATTAAGAACATTATATTAAAAACAAGAATATGGTTGGTTTAAAAAGTTTTAAAATTATGTCTCATACTTGGGAACACCACTGACGACTGTTCCATTTGGGTGGTGGAAGAAAGTGAACGCGTCGTGCTGCGGCAGATAACACAGGTTTGTGAATCGACATAGCCTCGATGTGTGATCTCTGCCCCAGCACCACACGGACGAACCATGCTCCTTCACAAGGGCTGCAGCAGACAGGTTTCTCTCGTCCCTCCTTGGGACTATCTCATGCAGAAGACAGTGGTCTAGTCTGTGCCGCAGCAGGACATAGTTGGCAACCAGCACAGCCATCACCAGTACCGACACCACAACATACCAGTGTTGCATCATGCCCTGAAAGCATATCTGCAAAATACACATAACCATAAGTTCAGATTGCATACACGCTTCTGGTAATTTCTAGGATTAGAGTGGAGTAGTGTAATCTAATTTGATTCAATGGTTCTATAACATGTTGTCTAGTTGCCTTCAGAAGATTGTATAATAAAAAAGTAATATAGTTTTTAATATGGTAGCAGTATCCAATCTGGAGGACTGCTCAAAGCGTCGCTGGCAGACCTGTTCAATCAAACACCATCTCTACCTCTCTTGGAAGCATCCAGCCACAGTGCAATTAATGTGTGAAAGCCGCTTGCACAAATATCCACCAGTGTATATAACCTGGTGCTCATTCATACAGCTGAGTGAACTGCAGCAATGTAGAGTGAAAAAATGTGCACAAGGTTTCACGCTGCAGCACAGGATACGAACCTGGATTCTCTTAGTCAACAGTCTGAAGCTCTAACCATGTGCCACTGCACTCTACGGTGTCACTGTCATCGATTCTACCAGGTTGTAATTTCTGGTGCCTGTTGTCGTGTTGATAAAAAAGATATTTAAAATTTGCAACAAAGTTATACGTATCAAATTAAAACAAAGCTAATTGTTTTTAGAATTTATTATAGCGAACACAGATCATGTGACTACAGCATGTTATATCGATCAAGGTGTTGTGTACATCTTCTACATAAAACAATGCAAAGCATTGATAAGTCTGTCATAGCTCATGCTCGATAATGCTAAAACACCCATATTATCGCTCAAATTACATCGAACATATCCTAAAAAGCGTAAATAATGATGTAGCAGTAATTCCTATAATCAGCACGTGCTGAGTATATTTGTTTGAGAAAGCAGAAAGTTACATACCAACAAACATACTTAAGAACATAAACTAGTTTTTAATCGTTTTAGTAAGAAATTATCACGAATAACAACCATTATTTACATCACTATTTTGGCCATCACTCGCTAGGTGGCGGTAACATGAAGAACATAATGCAAGTACTTGCCACATGATGTCGCCATCCTCGGGGCGTCGGAAAAAGCAACACCTATGATGTTCCCGCCAAGTTATGTTATCAGAGTTGCCACATGATACGGATTACCCGTATCTGATACGGATTTTGGCGGTTTTTTAAGTGATACGGCCGTACTCCATTTTGATACGGATTTTAACTAAATTGATGGAGACCACGGGCGTCGATCGGTGGGGGACGGGGGGAGGGTGGGGGGGGGGGGGGGACGCGTCCCCCCCACTTTTCAGGGTGGGGGGACAGCATAGGAATTGTCCCCCCCACTTTTCAGTTCAGAAAAATTGCGAGGCATATACCCTGACTCAACACTGCTCTCTCTTAAAAGCCGCTACATAGGACTAGCTAGACAATAAACTCGCGATATGAAGTTCAGCAAAGTTATTTATCGCAAATTAACATGAGGCAAACAAGTTTTGAGGCATGTTTTGCCATAATCCGTGATAGTTATTTAAACAAACGTAATATTTTAATATATTGAACGAATTTTTAGACAATTCTTCACAGTTGTAATCACAGCAGAGTTATCGAACAGCACGTGGCATTTATACCAAAAAGGCTTTGTTATTTCGCTGCAATTTGATGATTTTAAATTTGTCGCGCAGAAAGGCCAATCGGAAAGTTTATAACTACCGAAAAAATGTAAGTCACTGCCGGGCTCTATCAACTTTGTGTTGATATTATTAATAGGCTCTAGTCATCAGAGCATGGGCGTCGGTCAGTGGGGGACGAGGGGGAGGCGTCTCCCAACTTTTCGGCCTGAGGTGGTCAGCATAGGAAATGTCCTCATACTTTTTCTGTTCATAAAACAAATGTATAGCCTTTAATTATAGGCATATATAGCGAGACTGATCACTCCCCTCTCTTATAAACCCTACATCGGTCTAGTAGTAAAATTAATAATAAGAACTACACTTCCGACTACCTAGTTGAAAATCACTAGATAAATTGCTTGGTTAGCAGCAGCCCGCAACTTGATCTAAGTCCAGTAAATATTCATCATGCCGGGCTCTGTCATTTTGCACCCTTGTATTTATATATAGCCATCAAGCACATAAATAGATTATTAATTTTTGTTTGCCCTGTCACCCATTGGATTGCAGCCTGGTTGCCCTGGTGGATAATTATATCGCCTACGGCGGAACTAGAGGATTTATCCACTTTGTGTAATTTGATCTCATTTTAGTGATGACAAATTTCTTTGCCAAAAGGTGGGATTGGGAAGTCCTACACAGGCACCCCTGTAAGCTCTGCATCTTGTCACCCTATGAATCAGGCAAGCAGTGTTGGGTCCAAAATCTACCCCCAAATGTTCAGTGATTGGGGTAGGCCATGGCCCTCTTCAAATATATGTTGCCAACATAACTATTATAAATAGCATAACATAAAGGCTTTTTTTAGTTTAGAATTTGCACCAGACCAACAATTAATTATGTTTTATATTAAAAAAATACTTATGTGTATTTCAGGTCATATACATGTCATATATATATATATATATACATATATATATACATACATATATACATATATATATATATATATATATATATATATATATATATATATATATATATATATATATATATATATATATATATATATATATATATGACATATAATATATATTATATGACCTATCATATATATATATATATATATATATATATATAATATATAAATATATAAATATATATATTATGCATACATATATGTCTATATAAATTGGTCCCCCGTCCCCCCCAATTTTAAAACCGGATCGACGCCCCTGATGGAGACATTATTTTTAACCACATTATGTCCTTGTACGCGTCACAAACCTATACAGCATAGACAGAATAATCGATTACTGTTAGTAACTAAGTAAATCGATTCGAAACGAACGAACTAAACCACCGTTTAGTTTATTGTGGCGCATAATAGACAAGTGGGTAAATGCTTCAAGGGTGAAGCAGGCCTGGGGTAATACGAATGGGAGTGGGATTACTACAGGGTAAATGCTTCGCAGCTAAAACACGTATGAGACACGAGTTAAAGTAAGGAGACAAGTGAGGTGAGGAACGTTCTGCAGTGGCGTTCATTCATATTTCCGCCTGAAATTGCGCCACTGCAGAACGTTCCTCACCACCGACGGTCACATCGCATGTCGAATATATATATATACGTTAGAGCGTCACCATCGTTTCTTTTCAGGAAGGGGCGAGATCGCATAATTTTGATTTGTGGTGGAAAATAGGCAAACATGCGGCAAAATCGGGAGGGGGTGGGTGGGCATTCAACCACTGGTGACGGCCTGGGCTCAAATTCTGATTGGTGGTAGGACGAACATGGAGCCAAGCCTGCCACGGACAGCATGCAAGCGCACATTTCAGCCGGAAATATGAATGAACGGGGAAGGGAGAGGACGGCGGCAGGACTGAGGACGGTCGGGAGGAGGTGGGCGGGGGGAGGGGGTAGGGGGAGGGGGGAGGGGTCTTGTCTCCTTACTTTAGCTCGTATCTTAAAAGAGAGGTGGGGGCGGCGGGGGGGGGGGGGCGGGAAACATCGAAAACTCGAGTTGAGGGACGAAAATCAAAAATCGACGATTCTGCATATTCGAGGCTTGCTCTGGGCTTTCAAAAATGGTATAATACATGTTTGTAGTTATTCCCAATCGCTGGATCAATTCGTATCACTTTAGTGTTTAGGAAACTCCATTCCATTCATATTAGGAAGGGTACTGCCGTACCCTTCCTAATTAGATGGCGCGCTGGTAAATTTGTTGGACTGAAAACTGCGGCAGGTGGCTCAAAGGGTGGGAACAGGGAACGTAGCAGGCGCGTGACGATTGTGAAAGCAATACAGGAAATAGAGCTCGACGCCGAATTCAGCGAAATCGCTTGCATTTATGAATTCAAGATGTTGACGCTTGCCAAAGAAACGTAAACGTTGCATATTCGCAAGTCCACGTAAATAAACCGCGATTTGCAAATATGTCCCCAAAACAAAGGCTACATCCAGGGGCGTCGATCCGGTTTTAAAATTGGGGGGGGGGGACGGGGGACCAATTTATATAGACATATATGTATGCATAATATATATATATTTATATATTTATATATTTATATATTTATATATTTATATATTTATATATTTATATATTTATATATTTATATATTATATATATATATATATATATATATATATATATATATATATATATATATATATATATATTATAGGTCATATAATATATATTATATGTCATATATATATATATATATATATATATATCTATATATATATATATATATATTATAGGACATATAATATATATTATATGTCATATATATATATATATATATATATATATATATATATATATATATATATATATATGTATATATGTATGTATATATATATATATATATGTATATATATATATATATATATATATATATATATATATATATATATATATATATATATATATATATATATATATGACATGTATATGACCTGAAATACACATAAGTATTTTTTTAATATAAAACATAATTAATTGTTGGTCTGGAGCAAATTCTAAACTAAAAAAAGCCTTTATGTTATGCTATTTATAATAGTTATGTTGGCAACATATATTTGAAGAGGGCCATGGCCTACCCCAATCACTGAACATTTGGGGGTAGATTTTGGACCCAACACTGCTTGCCTGATTCATAGGGTGACAAGATGCAGAGCTTACAGGGGTGCCTGTGTAGGACTTCCCAATCCCACCTTTTGGCAAAGAAATTTGTCATCACTAAAATGAGATCAAATTACACAAAGTGGATAAATCCTCTAGTTCCGCCGTAGGCGATATAATTATCCACCAGGGCAACCAGGCTGCAATCCAATGGGTGACAGGGCAAACAAAAATTAATAATCTATTATGTGCTTGATGGCTATATATAAATACAAGGGTGCAAAATGACAGAGCCCGGCATGATGAATATTTACTGGACTTAGATCAAGTTGCGGGCTGCTGCTAACCAAGCAATTTATCTAGTGATTTTCAACTAGATAGTCGGAAGTGTAGTTCTTATTATTAATTTTACTACTAGACCGATGTAGGGTTTATAAGAGAGGGGAGTGACCAGTCTCGCTATATATGCCTATAATTAAAGGCTATACATTTGTTTTATGAACAGAAAAAGTATGAGGACATTTCCTATGCTGACCACCTCAGGCCGAAAAGTTGGGAGACGCCTCCCCCTCGTCCCCCACTGATCGACGCCCGTGCTCTGATGGCTAGAGCCTATTAATAATATCAACACAAAGTTGATAGAGCCCGGCAGTGACTTACATTTTTTCGGTAGTTATAAACTTTCCGATTGGCCTTTCTGCGCGACAAATTTAAAATCATCAAATTGCAGCGAAATAACAAAGCCTTTTTGGTATAAATGCCACGGGCTGTTCGATAACTCTCCTGTAATTACAACTGTGAAGAATTGTCTAAAAATTCGTTCAATATATTAAAATATTACGTTTGTTTAAATAACTATCACGGATTATGGCAAAACATGCCTCAAAACTTGTTTGCCTCATGTTAATTTGCGATAAATAACTTTGCTGAACTTCATATCGCGAGTTTATTGTCTAGCTAGTCCTATGTAGCGGCTTTTAAGAGAGAGCAGTGTTGAGTCAGGGTATATGCCTCGCAATTTTTCTGAACTGAAAAGTGGGGGGGGGACAATTCCTATGCTGTCCCCCCACCCTGAAAAGTGGGGGGGACGCGTCCCCCCCCCCGTCCCCCACCGATCGACGCCCGTGGCTACATCATTCATTTTTATTCTATATAATGCAGATATATATTTGTTTTTATAATAAATTGATAAAATATGGCAATTTCTTTCGACTTCGCAATGCACACCCTAGACATTTTCTTTGCAAAGCTAGCCGGTGTTTGAGGCCCCCGATCTGTTTGGGGTGTCCTAACTGCTCGCGCCTTGTGACATCGGCTTATTTACGTCGACTCGACGGCATTAAATTGATCTAAACACAATTTGGAAATATATCTGACTTCTTTTTAGCGTGAGTGATGCAGAATAACATTCCAAACACATACACATAAAAATCATCGAAAAAAAAACCGTTTTGAAAAGGCCTTAATAACTTAGGCCAGTTAACTGGAAGATCTGATTAGTGATACGGATTGATACGGATCCTTACAGAATTTTTGGTCAAAAATACGGATTGCCATTCAAAAAATGTGGCATGTCTGTGTTATGCTGAAAGAACTCAGGATAATCTCTGGAAACGATTCGCCTTCAAATTGTCCTGTATTGCTCGTTTACTTCGGCGCCTAGGGGGTCCACCGAAGCATAGGCCTAGTTCGAATCGAAGTGAAATAGAAGTAGAGCGCCCCGAACCTTAGCGGTATGGAAGTAAAACATTCAAGATCCAGCACCTTCTGTAGACGAAAAAAGGTTCTTTTGATGGCTATTTTAGTTGTACATATCCAACAATTTTATACGTTTTCTATATAGGTTATTGATTATGGTAGGGTAACCTGGGGCATCCCGGCCCCCTAAGGGAAAAGTTATTTATTTTTGTATTCATGACTTGTCGATGCATAATTGTGCAGTAATATTGTTGAGGTATATATACTTTGAGTATGACACATCTCTCTGAACGATTGAATAACCAAAACGTAAGTTATAACAAGTTTAAAATGTGGTCCAATAAAACCGTTTTGCCTGGGGTAAAACGGCCCCTCGCCTGGGGTAAAACGGCCCCGAGTCTTTTTACTTTAATATTAGGTTTAACCGTGTTTTATTCATTATTTATTTAACCCGTCATTAACTACTACTATTATCACCATTCATCGTGAGCAGAAATAATCACCAATCCGCATCACTCATCGTGAATTACATTAGACTCACCATTGTTATGTCTGTTTTCTATTGCTTCTTCGACAATACAACACGGTCACATAATACTGATAATATTTGTTGCACGTCTACAGTTCTCCTGCTCTATTGGTCTTACATCCGGAACATTCCGGTTTCCTACCTATCAGCTCTTGTCTGTATTACTCGACACTACGATCACCTTTGGCATCTGCATCATCACGTGCCTTAAAATCATTATAGTGTTGAACATATTATACTAAAGTAATGGCATGCAGATACTTCGCGGCAGATACAACAACCTAATCATCAGTTGAAACCACTCATCATTAATTATAATATGTCAAAAAATTACAGTTGTCATTAAAAGCAATAGTCTGCATTATCATTACACGCGTCACTGAAAATACTCATCAGCTTTGGAATTTGCGTCATCGTAGCCTTACAATCATTAACATATTGTATTAACAAATGGCTTGCAGATAATCTACTGTCTAATCACACTCTGACTCGCAGTTGGGACACACGAAATACGGGAACCCCGGTGTACACTCACTGTGAGCCCAATTCTTGCATTCTTGGCATTGAACCCAGACTCCTCGTGGCCGACTGCAACTGAATGGTTCTCCCTACACCAAACAAGGCCATTCCTCTTCAACGCTGCATTCGTCGACTATCTTGCACTTTTTTATTTAAATTATTATGTGTGCTATAAATACATAACAACTTTATTGCGTTTACATGCCATATTCGTACTGCATGGCGGGGCAAGACGGCCCCGGGACCCTTTTGCCCCGTTCTGATAGGGTCGTCTTACCCCATACACACAAGTGCCAACTTTTTACACCTTCACATGTAATCCTTTAATATCGCACCCATTTCGATGAGTCATTGAAAACGTGTATAGATGCGAGTGCATTAGTACCAGTCGCTGGCTAATCATCACACGGTGGACATAATATTAACATCGATTTTACAAAGGAGTGATTATTAGATCACAGGGTATGCAAAACTTTAAAAAAAGTTAGTGAACTTAGTTTTGGTAGCGTTTGGCCTTGCGGTCGCTATGAGTATTTGCTAGGTAGCAGCATCACGTTCCACTATTCAACGTTAGTTTGTGTTCACTCGTTTGGCAGAAAAGATGGGGGGCCGTATTACCCCCAAGGGCCGTTTTGCCACACGTACACACTTGCGGGCGCGCACATTCACGCGCACTCTCTCATAAAAACAAGTATACTCTCAATTTGTTTTCTGTATTTTCCCTGGCGGATAGTGTCCCAAAAGTCCACCTTCAAGGGTAAAAGTATAATGTTTTAAAATAACACGAATACACAGAGAAATACGCGAACGCATCCGCAAACATCCACGCACAGGAAATATAAGAATAGGCGCAGGCGCAAACGTTCACTGCTTTGCCAGGAAGTTGCGCATTGCGCAACTGCGGATTCGCACAATTAGTGGTAACGTGATTGCGGTTTCCGCCCAACAACGAGACAACGAAAAGGGCGTAAGATGTGTGTAAGATGTAATGCAAGGCGAAATGGATCCGCTGCAGGTAAGTTTTCTCAATTCTTTTGTCGTTTTCTTACTCGCCGTCTAAAGCTGCTCGTTATCGATTCACTTACTACTAAATCGATTCAATGTTGTTGTAGCAAACGGCCACGGTGACATCGAGATGTGGACTGTAGAGTCTAGGCCCTGCAAACTATACGAGGCGCACGATACGGCCATCGGATTGGAACTCGAAGAGGCTTTCATATTGAACGTCGGTCGCACGGGAAGAGACATCAGATTCAATTCAAGTTATTGAAGCGGCTGCCGACTTTATTCACAATTATCGGACGTTAAATGTTAGGGTGTTATAGGGTGTATATCGGTGTAATTTATTTTCGGTAACCATGGTCGGGAGGAGAGTAAACTCCTTTCGCTGTTGAAGCATTGGAAAATCAGACTTCCTCCTCCCCGAAAGGGGTTGGAGGTTCGCCGGCTTGCAGATTCCTTCCATGGCTTACCCGCCGTCTTCAACTGTCAGTTATTTTAACCAGATATGTATCATATCTAATCTAAATGACTGGTTGATTGTCGACGGTGTCTTTTTCGTCATTCGATGTATCATTTTGTTAGGTAATAAAACAATACTTCAAGATGGTCGACGATCTTCCGTGTGGCGATTGAGAATTCTTTCTTTTTCGGCTTGGGATGCAGATTGTTGACGACGAAGAGGCCACATATCTAGGGTGTGTTGATGGATAGATCGTCACAATTGTGCCTCGCAATGTTTTCATTAGAATAACGTATTTCCTATGCGCTTCGATGGTGAAGTGCGCATAAATATATATATATATATATATATATATATATATATATATATATATATATATATATATATATATATATATATATAGGTTCTGATTTGATACATGTAACGTAATATCTGTGTAAACATTGTAAGAAAAACTTGATCCTTTCATTATAAATATCATGTTTGCAGAATCCTTGATTTTAGTCAGAGAAAAAAGTTTTGTAAAGTAATTCATGACATACTTTGTTGTATCCTGACCAAACATTCACACAGTCGAAGAGTCAAGGTTTGTAAGTAAACTGATGAGATATTTTGTTGTTGTCCACATGTCTCTGCTCAGCCAGTCATTGTGTTTCCTCTTTCTGTCCTAGTACTGCAGTACTGGTCTGATGCCAGCATCTTTCAGCTTGGAGACATCGAACCATTTCAACAGCCTAATCGGTGTTACAGTTATTTTAAACTTCAGTCTGATGTGTGCGACAACAAGGTGGTGATCTCTGCCAACCTCCGCGCCTATTCTCAAACGTACATCTTGTAAGGATCGTCGCCACTTGCCATTTGCCACTGCTGAGAAGGTGGTCAATTTGTTTCATGTATCTTTGATTAGGTGAGATCCAAGTAAGTTTGTGTATTTCTTTGTGTGCAAATGACCAAGTTGTTTATACCACAGAAGTCTATCAGTCGAGTATGACACAATGTAAGTACAGTATATAACAGTTGTGAAAGGTGTGACAGTAATGAGACAGTAGAATACGGGAAAATGTGACTATGTCATGTGATGGTAGAGTGCAGCACAGTACAAGTTCATTATGTGATGACAACTTTTTATGTTATTACTTGTTCTCTGACTTTTCTTGTATGCAATAGACATGTCTGACCTGAGTGTTGTTGTATGTAATCGATAGGTTTGTCCTATATGAATATAGTTGTATGTAATCGATAGTTCCATCCTAAGTTAGAGTTGTTGTACATAACAGATAGGTGTGATGAAACTGAGTGTTGGTGAGGCTGAGGTGATTGGCACAGGGGGTGTAGAATAGGAGGAGTCTCAGGGGGTGTAGAATAGGAGGAGTCTCAGGGGGTGTAGTATAGGAGGAGTCTCAGGGGGTGTAGAATAGGAGGAGTCTCAGGGGGTGTAGAATAGGAGGAGTCTCAGGGGGTGTAGAATAGGAGGAGTCTCAGGGGGTGTAGAATAGGAGGAGTCTCAGAGGGTGTAGAATAGGAGGAGTCTCAGGGGGTGTAGAATAGGAGGAGTCTCAGGGGGTGTAGAATAGGAGGAGTCTCAGGGGGTGTAGAATAGGAGGAGTCTCAGGGAGTGCTTCAGTTCCTCCACTGTGAGGTGAAGAAACAAGTGGTGCTCAGGATAAACAGAGAACCCATGGTGAGCTGGCAACAGACTAGTCTCTGTGTCTCTGTCTCTGTCTCTGTCTCTGTCTGTCTGTCTGTCTGTGTGTGTGTGTGTGTGTGTGTGTGTGTGTGTGTGTGTGTGTGTGTGTGTGTGTGTGTGTGTGTGTCTGTCTCTGTCTCTCTCTCTCTCTCACACATACTTTTCCTACCACCTGCCTGCCTGCCTGTGCCTGCCTGCCTGCCTGCCTGCCTGCCTGCCTGCCTGCCTGCCTGCCTGCCTGCCTGCCTGCCTGCCTGCCTGCCTGCCTGCCTGCCTGCCTGCCTGCCTGCCTGCCTGCCTGCCTGCCTGCCTGCCTGCCTGCCTGCCAGTGACTATGACAACTACAGAGATGTCAATGTCATTACACATTGCATGATAGAATGATGATATGGTGATAAACTTTCTAGATATATTGTTACTCATCTAATGACAGAATAATGTTCTAGTGCCAAATAATCTACAAAACACAATACTAAAGGAAACAGATTCTGATCAGCTTGCTAATCTATTCTCTTTTGACCAATCCTAAATGTGACTTTAATAGTGACCACGATAGTGAAAATGAGCACACATGATCTAGCTCATATGTGACAGATCCTAGTGGCATTAATGACCTAACCATTGTCAGTGCATTGTTTACAATTTCCTGGCACATACAATATAACTAATTATTTTCAAATGTCATGACGTTTTCAGAATTATAAGTCTGTTCCTGTTTGTGTCAGCTGAACAACTGGCAACATCACCGGTCAGTTGGCAGCTCTTACCAGCTTTTTATCATCCTGTGTCAGAGCTCTAAAAGCACATTACTTCCATCGTAATTTTGTTTTCCCATTTTAACTCCACTTTCTTTTTTATGACACTAGAAATATTATTGTGAGGAAACTGTTTTTTTAAACGTCATAGCATAAGTGATGGATGTATTCAGTGTAATATTCTCAGTTATTAGCAAACACATGCATGTGCATACATACATGAAGACATGCAGGCACACACATATACACAAACACACACACAGCACATAGACATGTACACATACATACACACACAAGCACATAAGGCAAGTACATGCACACACATGTAAATTAATACACAAACAAACACACAAGTAAACGTAGACATAATCAGTTGTTTGCATTATGGTGTTTTTTTCGGAATAATTTGATTGTGGTGATGTACAGATTCAGCTACCTGGTAAATTTCTAACTGTGGCTCCTCAGTAACACCTACCACTGTCTTAGAGGAGTCTCTGTGTTACAGGCAATGAAGGTGTCAATGTATTGCAGTTCTAACAGTGTCAGTGTCATGTAGGCTCTATGTGTCAGTGTTACAGGCTCAAACAATGTCAGCATGTTGATGCTTTAAAAGTATCAGTGTTTTGCAGGCTGTCACAATGTCAGTGTGTTGCAAGCTCTAACAGTGTCAGTGTGTTGCATGCATTAACATTTGTCAGTGTGTTGCAAGCTCTCACAATGTCGGTGTGTTGCACGCATTAACATTTATAAGTGTGTGGCAGGCTGTCACAATATCAGTGTGTTGCAAGCTCTAACAGTGTCAGTGTATTGCACACATTAATATTTGTTAGTGTGTTGCAGGAAGTCACAATGTCAGTGTATTGCAAGCTCTAACAGTGTCACTGTGTTGCACGCATTAACATTTGTCAGTGTGTTGCAGGCATAAACAGTGTCAAGTGCGTGGGGTAGGTTCTAACAGGATGACAACTCTGACCTGTTGCCATGGTGATGTGGTCATCGATGCTGGGCCCACTTCTATCAAGGCTGGCTAGGCAAAGGTCTGCTATGCTGACATATTGCCATGGTGATTAGCTATGTTTGCACACATTTCCATGGCTGTCACAAAACTGGTATATGTATAATATATTCCTATTCCTGATTAGTTCTGTTTATTAGTTGCACATCTCTCATGTTGTTAAGTAACGTTGATGTCTGAATGCAATATATAAATATATTGTCCCATTATATTTTTGTGTAATGGGCTTCATGCTACAACCGTTCTTTGAAATTATTAATTCTTTAACATCTGCCAGTCCTAATACTAGAGAGGTTACCAGCTCCTAGGTTTTTTTCATTTACTATTTTCTACTTATGACTACAACATGCATGTTGAAGGTTTACTCCTTGATTAGGCTATCTTTGTTCTGGTGGGCTGTATATTTTGGTGGGTTATCTTTATTCTGGTGGGTCATCTGTATTCTGGTGGGCTGTCTATATTCTGGTCGGTTATCTTGATTTTGTTGGGGTGTCTTTATTTTGAAGACATGTCTGTATTCTAGTGAACTGTCGACTGAAATAGATGACTATTTTTGTGACTTGTTACAAATTGTTTGTCCACTCTTTGCACAGCAAACTTCAACACATTTCTTTTATTGAGTTATCATGTCAACCCTAGATAATATGACCTGCCACAGGTCATTCATTGCTTACTGCAGTTAATGTGACAAGATGGTAGCAACAATAGTGTACGTAGATAAACTATGTCCAGTGTTTTATGCATGTCACATGTGAGTACATTTTCTGTTTATATTTATTGCTATGGACTGAGATCATAAAATTAACAGTTTGATATGTGTTTATGTATTAATCGTTAACAACCCAACATCCATGTAAGCTGATACCTAGGTGAACATAAATTTGATGTGAACAAATAAAACTTGTTTTCCATGCAAATATAATAATAAAATTCAATGTGCTAACTTAATTATTACATTTTAACTTGCGGTCAACTTAAGTTGTATTCCTTATCTATTGATGCTGGTTATCTGCTTTCAGGGATTGTCTCTCACTCCCTCTCTCTCTTCCTCTCTTTTGAACTTTTGACATGTGTATAAAATATGTGTGGTGGCTGCTTCATACCATGGATGTGCACACATTTCACTGTACTTAGAATGCTGTTATAACCATGTAACACCTAATGTACATATTACGTACTATTTACCATCTGTGTGCAATATGTCCCAGCGGCTGAGTAGTGACTGTAGTAATATAGGTTTGTGTGTAAAAGTACAACATTAACGTGTGTTGAACCCATAAAAACGACTATTTCATAAACATGACATCCTGTTGCTATGTTACATTCATTCCCAAGGCAGTCTAGATCCCATAAATAAATGCATATCTGAACAGCTAGAACAGTTGGCGGGTGTAGTGAAGTTAGAACTATACACAGGTGAGTTACATATAAAGGTGGAGGGGAATTAAGAATGCATGATCATGGTTTCATTTATATGGATATTTGTTATTTATATGTAACATAGAGTAACTAAGAAATTAGATCAACAGTAACATATTACCATGTAGTTTTATATTTATTATCTAAACTCCGCTGTGAATGTTGATTGCTATTTACACAAATATTTCCGTTCCTTGGAAGAAAGATTGAAATTGAATGGAACATAATTGTCAAAACATTTCATAAATGGTAAGTTAAATACTTTATAGATACAAAAAAGGATTAATTAATGCATACAACAGTGCCACACTGTTATAAAGCCTTAGTAGCCCAAAGCAGTGTACATGCACACTGAGAAAACCATACATACTAACAGTTTTGTGCATATGCACGGGTTCACTAATTTGTCAGCAGATGGTTTAAGCCAAGTTAATACAATCCATATTCTTAATCTGTGCCATCACTGTCACGTTCACAACATCCTTCACTTTAGATGTGTTCACCATTTATTTCTTTTCAGGTACATTCTTCAACTCTTTCTCTTCACCAACATTCTTTCCCTACTGGTATCTATCTCTCTGCCTCATTGTCTGGCTCTCTCACTCTTTATCTCTCTCCCTCTCTCTCTCTCTCTCTTCAGCCACGTTCACTGTCACTATTCAGACATGTACACTATCCTGTCTTTCTTTCGATCTCTCATTCTCTCTCTGTCTCTCTCTGTCTCTCTCCGTCTCTCTCTGTCTCTCTCTATCTCTCTCTGTCTCTCTCTGTCTCTCTCTCTCTCTGTCTCTCTCTCTGTCTCTCTCTCTGTCTCTCTCTCTCTCTGTCTCTCTCTCTCTCTGTCTCTCTCTGTCTCTCTCTCTCTTTGTATGTCTCTGTCTCTCTCTGTATCTCTCTCTGTCTCTCTCTGTCTCTCTCTGTCTCTCTCTGTCTCTCTCTGTCTCTCTCTGTCTCTCTCTCTCTGTCTCTCTCTGTCTCTCTCTGTCTCTCTGTCTGTCTGTCTCTCTCTCTCGCTGTCTCTGTCTGTCTGTCTGTCTGTCTGTCTCTCTCACTCTCATCATCCACTCCCACCCACTTTACTCTCTTCCGTTGTGGACACCACCTCTCTCTGTCTCTCTCTGTCTCTCTCTATCTCTCTCCCCCCCCCCCCAGTCAATCATGATATGTCAAATTGAAGTCTCCATTTTTCTTATAGCAGCAGTCTGAAACATGAGGTTTCTTCAGCACATGGTCCACCACTGGGATATGGGCTTTACTTACATCCTTGACTTCTTGTAACTACCATACTTTGATATCGCTACTGCAGTCCTCAACATATTCTACGCTAACCTTTACAAGAGTTATGATTGTTGTGTAACTTGATAACCTGGCAGAACTCTGACGCTGGCCATGTGATGCTGCCAGCGAGAAACATGTTATCTGCCTTCTTCTACAGCCCACATGTAGGTCTTACGTTGTACTTGTGTGAGTTGGATATTAATCGCTCTTTGTTTGGCAATCAAGATACACAACATTTACAAAGAAACAATTGATATTTCTGTTTATGTACACAAGTAGTTCATTGCATTTCTAAAATACCATAAAACCAGCTAAACTTATTAAAATTAATGGAATCAATGTGTGTGCACACAACATGTAGTGTTTGCATAAGGAACACCAGCAGGGTATGAACCTGCCACACACAACACTGAACCGACATTACCCTAAACTATGCAAGTGAACAAAATGATTTAGAGAAACACTTGAGAGGGCTTTAGTGTTAAAACAGTATTTTTATGTTTGCATTGTTCTAAGAATTTTTTAAATATTGTTTTGAAATAATGGTCAAATAAAAACAAATTCTTCTTCTTTTATAATGAAAATATGTAGGTATAAGATATCTTCGATATTTTCGTTATATGTCATAGTGTTGTTTTACTGATCAATGCAGGTACTTTGTCACGTGTTGTGTACACGTATGAAAGTAAATAAATATTAATTTAACATTAATGAATATCTCATTGAAAAGATTATAACCAAAGGTTATACTAGATAACATATACATGTATAAATAAACGTAACCAAATTTTAACAAGTATCTTAACATTGAATGATCGCAATTATTTATTCATACATTGAATGTATTATTATTAATATATTATATATAGTTCGATTTATTTATTTAGTGACGATTAAAGATGTAGTAGTATATGTAAATAGTAACAATTATTGTATCTTGGCTATTTACTATTTACGTACGTGCAACAAATTAAGTAAAGCTTATCGTGAAGTTGAGATGTTGTGTACGATTAAAACAAAACAAAATGTGTTTTAAGGTTAAACATTAAAAGCCTTGAATTAAATTAATATTTTTCTTAATACCTTAAAAATAACAGTCAATGTCAATGTCACACATTTATTGTTTTAAAGAAAAACATTGAAAAAGAAAAAAAGAGGGAATGAGGAAGTGGGAGACACTGGGCACATAGCCTGTAGTACAATCTAATGTAACTAGTTCAGCCAGAGATACCTCATCGGTTGCTCCTCATAACGTTCCCTGGCACGGTTGGTCACAATCCTTACTCCCTCACAACTGACCGACTTCCGCCGGAAGTGTTCCTATGGGAGGGAAATTACCTGGCCCAAACCCCGATTCGCCAGATCGGTTGTGACCTCCATGGGATGAGCGTCACTGGTAACCCCTTCCGCCACGTGCGGTCAGAACACTCAGTTGCAAT
Source organism: Oasisia sp. SBJ-2009 (assembly GCA_964017155.1). Taxonomy (NCBI): domain Eukaryota; kingdom Metazoa; phylum Annelida; class Polychaeta; order Sabellida; family Siboglinidae; genus Oasisia; species Oasisia sp. SBJ-2009. Next base: position 10,726,281 of record OZ024862.1, read on the forward strand.
GAAGGTAGCCATTTTGTTTGCTTATAAACCCACGTCGAGCCTTAGCTGGTGAAATTGTGGTGTCAACTTGTAAGACATGTAAGCTGATACATCTGACGTTATTTATGTTGCAGCATTACTTTGTAACTTGGCTTATATGGCATACTATATAATATGATACATCAAACATGTTAACATGCATAAATATAATTATTAATGTTGACTTATGCAGATTCATGGTTCTATAGCGGAAGTTGGGCAACAATATGGCGCACACATTGCCGACGTTTTCTCCTTCATAAAATTAAATAAGGCATTATTTTTAAACGTAGATACATAATACAGTACATCCTACAGTGAATAATATAACTCGCATTGGTATATGAGAATTCATAATTTAAGATAATAAACCGAGGTGGATTAACACCTATTAGTTATTTGTTATTTTATATAATTAATAAATAAAATGCTTACCTACGATTTATATCGACGCAAATAAGCAAGTGCATCTATTCATTACATATCAAATATGTTCCCAAGTAATGCTTTGATTAACGAGAAATGGGTTATCTGCGTAATTATATTCACAGTAAAGTGACGCTAACATTTATGCATAATGATAAAAAAAAATAGTCTTAAGTATGCGTGCTGGTTTGGCTATGCAAGTTAGCAATATAGAATGTCGACACTGTACCACATGGCAAATTGCCAATATATGTGATGTTCTACCCACAGTTGCACATTGCCGTTCTAAATACAATAACAACATTACACACATAGTCTACCTACCATAAAGCAATTGTCTGTAGCAGTCGTCGTTCTCTTTTTTGGCGTCTGGTTGTATATCCCAATGTTTGACGACTCCCAAACTGCAACATGTGCAGCTCATTCGAGAACAACTGTCAAAGCGTCAAATGTGTATCGTTTGCTGAATACCATATAATACGCTGCACCCGACCCAACACGAACCATCCATAAACACGTTTAAAGTTGGTCTTGTACTGAACACCAGAAGAACTGCATTTCGAATACAACTGCACTTCGACGAATCCATGCTTTCCATCGAACGCTTAAGTCATCTGTTTGTAGCAACTCTCAGGTGCAACGCGACACAGGTTACTAATCATACGTTGTCAATGTGTGCGTTCTTGCGCGGGACCAAGAACATACCATTGTCGGAGGCCGTACGTCAGGCTAAGAATGTCCACGGCAGTGAAGCTTTGCATTGTCTGTGCTAATTGACAATGAAACATGTCAGGTATTACCGACAGACAAAACCCGGTTGCCTTGCACAAGTAGTTTCATTCTTCTTGTCGAATGTGCAAATACCCATGACCGTACTGAATTGCGGCTTAATTAGAATGATGGGAGGGGTGAAAAGGATTGGTGGATGAAAGTATGGAGGAAGAGGGGTGTAGAGGGAAAGTGATAAGAGAAAGAGTAGAGATTAAAGAAATGAGGGGCAGGGGCAGGGGCAGGGGCAGGGGCAGGGGCAGGGGCAGGGGCAGGGGCAGGGGCAGGGGCAGGGGCAGGGGCAGGGGCAGGGGCAGGGGCAGGGGCAGGGGCAGGGGCAGGGGCAGGGGCAGGGGCAGGGGCAGGGGCAGGGGCAGGGGCAGGGGCGGCCAGGCAGGGAGGAAGGGAGAGGGGAAATGTTTAGTATGTTTAAAGGAAGGGAGGGAGAGACAAACAACCAACTTGTTCACTCTGACACATTGCTCATGAGAACGATAAGGGATTGCAACGCCACTCATTTATTATTATGCATTTCTTTCATCTATTTGCTAAAATGCAAAAGGAACGGTTTAAGTAATAATCACAATGGTATTCTGTGTGTGTGTGTGTGTGTGTGTGTGTGTGCGTGCGTGCGTGCGTGCGTGCGTGTATGCGCGTGTGTGTGTTGAAACCATAGATATAAATAGAACACCCCACTAGAACACTAGATCGCTTGGGCGCTATCAGTTGACACATGATACTTTGAAGTGAACATGGCCAGTGACAGCCAGGCTATAGCAGGGCAGAAAGGCCATTGCAGTGCCTGTATATACATAGGACTGCACCAAGTTTTCTACATAATTATCACGTTATTTATTTACTGACGTCAGTTAGCCAGTGTTGTTTAATTGTGTACAGTGTGTTCAAACAGTTGCCTCTCTGATATGCCAGTATGAAACAAATCAACAGGCTTATACTTAGTATATACAGTGTCTCCCTGTGTGAGGGGTGAGTACAGCTTAGTACTATTTAATTTGTTATTCTACCAGATCCACAATTTTTGTGGTGTTTTACAAAAAAAGTCATTTAAAAATCAACCAACTGAAGTCCATCCTCCAAAGACATTGGAGAGAACACACACACCTATATAATTAATTACAATTTTACAGATTATAAAACAGACCATGCAAAGTGGATGAGAGAATAGGGAAAACAACAACAAAACAGAGCTGCCAACATTACTAACAACAACAGTAGTAGAAGAGGTAGAAAAGTAGTAATATTAAGATAGTGTCAATAGTAATAACAATAAATAAATAAAATTAGACAAACTACAACAAAACAGCAGGGATGTCATGGTAACAGGTTTCCTTAAAATGACCACAGTTTCCCTTTCACTTTGCTCGGCATTCAGGTATTTTCTTTTCATCTGGGAATCTGCAGAAGGCAGTACCCATTATCATTAATTAGTAGTCATAAAATAGTACCATATTATAATTAGGCTATTAGATTAATATAAAATATGTCACTCACACTACGACTATGCACTGTAATATTATTAAAAATTGGTTTGGTACATAATGCATCCAACATGTATTATTGTTGATCAATTTTCATATGACTGTAATGTCTTAAAACTATTCATTTCCTAAATTAATGGCAGTGGAACATAAATATGTTCGCAAACTATAACCTAAGCTATATTGTATAACTGAGATTCTCCCCTGTGGAAAGAGACTCTGGATCCTGTTTTCTGTCGGTTGGTACAGTTGTACGCTACACAGGAAATAACCATACTTGCTAGTTCACAGTGACTGTTGTAGCCTGCATGTCCCCAAATGGATTAACGTTGTTCACATCAGTGTCAACCACCAAACTGGCCAGAGACAGAGTAGCCATCTGGGATATTGACCTCAGGTTAAACTCATTTCCAGGTCACAACCCTTCCCCTAAAGACTATGTAAGCTGGAGGCTACAACCCATCCCACTGCATCATTTATTCACATAGCCAAGGAACCACAGTGACCAATATTTAGATCCCTACCCCAACACAGTGAACCAACTCAAAATATTCAACAGCTGGCCCTGCTGGTCTACCCCATAAATTAATCATGAGCTGTCTTATATGGCGTAGGGCTAGGGGCACAACGACACACATCCAAGTTAAAAAATTCGTCTTAGCAGACTTTTTTGACATTTATTGCGTTGCTCAACAGTTCTATTCTATATATCCTGCCAGTGAGTACCGCACTTTCTGCCCTGCTATTGAATTATCGCCAGTGGTCCACCGCGGCCTCAGTGCAGCGGGCCAGCTTGTCACTCTAGTCTATAGGGGAAAGATTAATGATCTAACTCTGTGGTTGAAACATATCCCTTTCCACCAATACTGTGATGTATAATTCATAACTGTTGTGGTTGAAAATAAATTTAAATAATAATCACAATGGTACTCTATGTGTGTGTATGTGTGTGTGTGTGTGTGTGTGTGTGTGTGTGTGTGTGTGTGTGTGTGCGTGCGTGCGTGCGTGCGTGCGTGTGTGTGTGTGCGTGCGTGCGTGCGTGCGTGCGTGCGTGTGTGCTAGCGTGTATGAGTGTGTATGTTGAAACATATCCCTTTCCACCAATACTGTGATGTGTAATTCATAACTGTTGTGGTTGAAAATAAAAAAATTACATCTTCCCAGGGGACATGCTTCGCAGTAAATGGTTTACAGTGGTGGGAGGTAATGCAAGCGTTATGAAACTTGTCACAGCCTGAGCCATTCTTACTGATTATCGTGTAGGCCTAGTCGGAAAGATAAACAGGCATTGATGAAGTGCGAGTAGAGATGCTGGCGGTGGCTGAGCGAGTTGGAATATGATCGACAACCAAAATTGCTGAACACCTGCAAGAGAGCGGGGAAGTTCACAGAGGAATGCATACTGGGGCTGATAGTCTGAATATAGAAACGAAA